>VZRR01011639.1:0-44061 GCA_013398015.1 Oreocharis arfaki
TCTGCTGTCAATCTCCACAGTACCACAGTAACGAATGGTTGCCTGAGAACAGCAGAAGCCATCCCATCAGAAAGCAGCACAAACAGAACTGCTCCATGAGGGGGCCGAGCAACTGACCCCAGTGCAGGTTGGGGGGCTCACTGAGAGGGCTCCTGCCAACTCTGAGCTGAGCCAAGCTGGAGGTAGTTACAGGATCTGCTGGCAATCCAGGGATCATTCATCCAGTATGAAGTAACAAGTCATGTTTAGGGTCAATCCAGAAAGTCCAATGAGGAATAGCAAAAGCCAGAGCTAGAGACAATCTGCCTGTAACATGGGTCCAAAATGACAGAGATAAGGCTACATAGAGTGCAGATCTTGTCACTAAGTCTAGGAGTGTCCTGGGTAACCCCAAATGTTGCAGTATTCCACATTTATCTGTGCCCAAAATTGTTACTCCCTCTTTAAGCCCCCGCGGTGTGGCTGATCGGGAGTGCCCAGGCTTTTTAAAGAAGTCGGGCCACCCAAGTAGAGTTCTCTTGGCTCTGTCTCTTTGCTTTTGGTTCTTGCAGGGAGAGTGCACAGAGGCAGTGCAGGCGGAGGCTCCCCTCTGGTTTTCAGGGGGTTGCTTCAGGCAGGTTTCCCGGTGGCAACAATAGCAACCCAAGAAGCTGCATTTCTCAATCAGAGACTGTTTCAAAGTCAATTTTGCAACGCTCATTGGCAATACGAAGCCCTAGCTGGTTTGGGTTAGACCATGGCGTGTCGATGCTGAAGAGTCCATTTTTCTTCTTCCCCTACATTGGGGTAAGATGCAAGCCAGCAGCACTGACACTGGTGGCTTGGAGGCTGCAGTGCCGACACTGGTGAATCCAGCCACCAGTGTGTGCCATCCGCCTTTGCTGATGGACCTGCTGCCAGCCAGAGCAATAAGGACAGGGAGGAGGGCTGCCACTATCTTTCCTCTGTGTGTCCCCACACATGGTGGGCT
Organism: Oreocharis arfaki; assembly: GCA_013398015.1. Classification (NCBI taxonomy): domain Eukaryota; kingdom Metazoa; phylum Chordata; class Aves; order Passeriformes; family Paramythiidae; genus Oreocharis; species Oreocharis arfaki. The sequence goes on from VZRR01011639.1 coordinate 971, forward strand.
GCGAAGGCCGCCGTCTTGTGGTCGGGTTTCCACCGCCATTTTGAGCTTCTCTTTGCTCTCAGTGGTCCCAGAGATTTCAGCAATTTTGTAACTAGTGATTATTTACTGGGTTTTTTTGCCCACTGCTGTTTCTATTTTTTTTTTTTTGTGAACTGTTTTCACTTGTTCTACATCTACTTGTATACATTTACTTGTATTTGTCTCTCCTTATTGGTGGAAATGGATTGGTTGAAACTAAAGGGGAGGTAGCTAATTTTGGAGGGTCTGCCTCTTAAACTGCCTTAAAACAAAGTATGGGGGAATGGGATTGAGCTTCAAGTCCCCAGAGTGTAGGTCAGGCAGGGTCTGGGTAAAATTTGCCCTACAGTGGAAAGTCTTAGTCTGACCAGTTGAAATAATCTTCATTTACAGTTCCAAGATTGAAAGGGAATAGATCACTGTGCAACACAAGGGAAACTCTTAAATTAAGATGGAGAATTTAAGGATACTGTACTCCACCCCCTTATACAACTAGAAATACCAAGTAGAGGCAGTGTCCAATACCAGGAATGCAGTTATGTAGACATTAGATAAGGTGCCAGTAGACAGCACTTGGGAAGTTATAGAATACTTGGGGGGATGTGTTAAGCAATGGCATATGATGTGCATAGGGAATGGGAGGACTTTTACTGAAACAAATACATTATTGTATCAAAGGGAGCATTGAACAGGGAAGCAAGACTAAGGAAGAAGATCATGGGATGATGGTGTTTCTAATCATGGTAATCAGAATCCTGTCTGTAGTTTATACTTAAATAGAAAGGAAGTAAATAGCCAAAGAAGCAAAAGTGTTATTGGTTTCGCTGCTCCTGGGTTTAAGGTGGGTGAGCCCTTTTTTGGAGGAGAGAAAGTTTTTCTTTGGTTTTTGCACACTAGCTTGTTTGAATTTGGTTAAGTTTTCTAAAGTAGGACAGAAGCTGACACAGACTTCTTAAATCCTTTGACATATTTTGTTTTTGCATCTCTGAAACTCCTCTTAGTCGCTGCTTACCTGTCTTGTTTCAAGGTACTTGTCTCAAGGTTTGTTTGCACATGAACCTTGCTTTTCAGACACTGCAAATGGTCACAGCAATGTGACAGCTTGGGCTTTGAACTTCAAGCAAACCGTATCTTGGGCATTTATATATGTATATAAAATGTGCTTCTCTCTGCCAGAACAGGTATATGTTTGTAAAATCACAACTGTTTCAAATTCTTCAAAGCATCTTTTTTTCTTTCATTTTCTTGCAGACCTCTGAGTTTAAAAGTTCAATGTAAACTCAGAAAAATCATTATATATCCTGAATGTGCCATTCTAGTTCAAGATTATCTGTATTTAATGCCATTAATTTTGGGTAGGCATGCTCTCAAAAATACATTTGATTTGTTCCTATAATTATCTGAATAAAAATTACCTCCTAGGTTTTTCTTCCTACTGCTAAAAGGGCAATAGAGTCACTTGTGGTCCCAAGCTCAAAAAAAAAAAAAAACCCAACCAAAAAAACATTCATGATAAGTCCTAGCTGCAAGAAATCCATCAAGTGCCGTGTCCTGCTCTGGTTTGCTGTTTTTTCCACACTGTGCAATACCATCCTATGTGCTCATTATGCAGCATTCCCTTTTCTTTTTTGTTTTCCCCAAGTATATGCAAACAAAATGCAGATAGTGCTTGGATTTGGTTAAATGAGACTGGAGATCAGGAATAAGTGATTTGAAAAGAGAGGCAAGGTGTTTTCACATACATTTATGTACTTACTACTACTATATTTTTCACTCATGATGTCTGCCTTCTTTTATAGTAAGGCATAAAGGAAAAGACTCATGTTCAGCTTCCTAACCCAGAAACCTAGATGTGGCTGCTGTCTGTATTCTTTTGTTTCAGAGAAGTTATAGTCTTGTTCAGAATTTTGAGCCAGAAGAATTAAAGCTACAATTTCAGTACAACAACTTCAAGTCTTACCAGTAAGAATTTTGCTATGGCTGTTTTTCTTAACATTTTATGATGTTAAGACAGCTGGCTGCAGACCTCATCAAATCTTAAAAGATCGGCTAGCTGTCTGTTACTGTACCTCTCATTGCTTTTCCTCATAAGCTATAAAGAACAAATTCATTGACTGATTAAAGTTCATTGGGAGGCAAAATGGCTTATTTGAAAGATTGGCAAGATCAGTTCCTGCATCTAGTGTGTGTGTATAAATTCCATCAAAGTGGATTTAATGTGAGGACTGTACAGGATCCCTGCAGAAACTAGCAGGGAATACCACAGCTAGATACATCTTTGTAAATCACTAGGTCTTGCTTTTGCATGTAATACTAGTGCTTTAATGCAAGAACATTTGGATGCATAACATAGACTCAGAAAAGAAGACTATTAGAAGACCAGAGAAAATGATTGCTTAATACTAGAAGAACTAGGATTGTGTAATTTATTCTTTTAATTCCGAGGCTCTTGTATCTCACAGCATGGCTGATATGTTACAGAAGGTCTCAAAAGAATCTCTCATTCGGATTTTCTGCTTCCTCCCTTCCAGTTTCTTCCATCTTCAGTTCCTTGTTTTAACATCAATACAAAGGCTGACATTTAAATAATATTTATCTGAATCTTTGCAATTTGTAAGAGCAAAGTCAAGATAAAATGTCTTCATTATGTCTACAGTCAGTTTTAAAATTTGTGTGTGTGTGTGTGCGGGTGTGTGCATGATCATGGGCATGTGTAGATTCTTGCTTATCTCTATCATTTTATGTTTATTCCTATCTAACTATATCTAGTTAGATTAAATTACAATTTTTCTCCAAATGTACTATTTATTTATCTCCTGCTAATAAGAGCATCTCTGTTTGAAAAACATTCTCTGTAATCAGAAATACTTCCCTCGATTTCTTTGGGGCAATATAGGTTCTGGTTAAATGTGTGCTAATTTTCACAAACTATTTGTTGTGGGGTTATAGGCAGCAGGGAGTCTGCTCTATGGAGACACATTTGCTTACTTTGCCGTGGTGCCAGCAAAACAAACTTTCAAGCTTTAGGCACAAAGACAGTGACTTTAGGAGGAGAGTAGAGAGGCAATAGGTTTCAAATATGCCTATCTACTTCACTTTCCCAAATGGATATCTTGTTATAAATAACTACATAATATTTCCGTCACAGCCATTAATGTGCAGGATTTACAGCATATATTTAAGTTTAATGGATTTTAGTTTACCCTTGAGAGAAGGGCAAAGTCTCAGTAGGGCAAGCTTGCTTCCTTTAGACAAGATATAAGCAACAACTGTGCAACTGCAGAGCAGATCTAAAAATAGCTTTCTGGCAGTACACTACAAAGCAATGAAGTATAAAAGCAAGATACTCAGTCTTGTACTGCAGTTATCTGATCACTGGAGATTTTTCTCCACTTTAATACAAAGTATTATGAAAGAAACAATTTAATACATAGGCACATAAATTTTTCTATTTCTTTATTTTCTATTTCTATAAGGTAACTGTATTTCATGGAGTTACAACTGCCCAAACTAATTCAGATTATATGAAGGAAAAGATAAGGTGTCACCGTACAAAAAAAAAATCCTGTTACGGTAATATTGATGCTCAGAGCCATTTCAGCAACTATAGCTAAATCTTCTTTTTACAACTCCTTTAAATTAANCATTTTAATTGCAAGTAAAGAGAGTGAGTAAGAGACAAAGACCAAGAAAAAGCTGGGTCTATTTGTGAAAAAGGTCTTCAGCTTTGAGCCAGCCCAGCACTCTTTCAGCAATGCTCCTCACCTCATTTTGGGCAAGGAGGTATTTAGTCCTAGTGATACACAGTTTAGCAATCCCAGGAGTCAAACAGGCTATTACACTTTCGAAGCAATCTTTTCACTTAGACAAGGAAAAAAATGATCATTGAGCTGGTTAAAAATAAACAACGATCCTATTAAAATGTGATTGTGTTGTGTATCATGTTGATGTACTGGTTCAACAGACAAAATAATTAGCTAACTTCCTAGTTATGTACAGATATTGGTTTGATATTTTTTAAATTTCTTAGATCTATTCATTTTTAAATGGGATGTATGTAATGTTATATATTTCCATCTTTGTCCTCCCTAAATTAGTAGCAAAATTTAATTTTCTTTAATGGTTTGTCTGTTATTTTGCCTTAGTTTTCTGATTTGTTCTAGAAGCTTGGTGGCTCACACTTAGCAGCATGAATAAGATATTAAGGAGGAGTGGGGGAGGGAGCGCGGTGATAACGTGGTGGTGAGATCCCCAGCAGAAACCTTACTAGCTTGAGTGGTCATCCTTTCACAGAGTAATAGTCTTTTTGAAGTGGAGTTTTTACAATGCCTGAAACGGGGACTCTGCCTCTTCTGTCACCTTTTGAAACAATTGATAAAATAAAGCAACATTGATACAGTAAAGCCACAAAAAGTTTCTTAGGTCAGATTTCTGCTCTAATTTTAAGGATATTTCTGAATTTCCTGCTAAAGAAGAAGAAGAAATCAGGAGCTTAATGGAAAATTCTTAAAACCAGTTCTTAAAAAGTTTAAATACACTCTTTTTTGTAAAAGCGTCTTTCAAGACTATGGGAATTTGGCTGTTCCCATGAACAAACTTAACCTCTGTTTTTTGCGAAGTTGCTTTTTCTTTCTTTTGCCCCTGGTTTTTAACTTGGATCTAATACCAAAATATTGCTGTGCTGTGTCTGAACTGATATTTAACTGACACGTATTTTTGAAATAATCATCATCATTAAGTACTCCAGCAAGGTAAAATAAGGCAGGAAACAAAGCTTTAGTTTATTGTTAAAAACTGCTTCTTAATCCTCAGTTTTCTGGTTACAGAACTGCAGGACAGAAATTGCTTCTGGTTGAAAGATACTGAATAAGTGTTTGGTAAGCCTAACTAGTTTTATCTGTGTTGTTTTTTATTGCTGTTCATTGATTACAGATGCTTCTTCAATCTAGGTAGCAGGTAGCTCATTTGCGTTGCATTTTGAACAATCACAAGAAGCAGCTTTTTTTTGCCTCTATTGTTTCTGTTTATCACACATAGTGGCAGGTCTTTGTTTTATGGCCTGGCTATTAGAAGTGGAAAATTCTCTGAACTTGAGAGTAGTAAATTCATAAGGGCATTAGGAGTCAGAGCTGGATGCAATAAAAGAGGTAGGTATCTGAAGTGGGACTTATGCTGAATTTTTACATGCATTTTGTGTATTAGATAAACATGCCTGTAATAGATTTATCTTTCTACAAATTCTGAAAGCTATTAGAGTCTTTATAAAACATACTGTGTGTTTGAATAGCAGAAGCAAACATAATGCAGATTTAACACTCTTCAGCGCTAAAATTAAGGAATTATTTCAACACAACGCAAAGTTTTTTCTTACTTTGCTTGCTTCCTGTTCAATTTGACAGGAGACAGATGAATGACTGGTATCAAGTCTCTTGCTGCAGACAAAGTATTGCAAAAGGAGCTCCTCAAATGTGTCCTTTTTACTTCTGAAAAACTGTACTATTTCCACATATGTTCCTGAGTAGAAACTTGCCTTTGGAAATAGATGTGGCGTATCTTATACAGAATTGGATCTGTAACAGGTGACTTACAGCCATCCAACTCTTCATTGTCAAACCTTTACTTTATAGCAATGTTAATATAGTTGTATTGACTATACACAAACACCTAAAGTTTATTTGTTGATTCATGCCCTCACCTTCTCATCTAATACCCAAGCTCCTTCCAGAACTTCAGTCTCAGATTTATTATTTCTTCTCCATTAAATTAATGAAAATTTTAACTACTTAACCACCTAAAACATTATTGGTTTGTGACATGGAAGTTTACCTTAAGCTATATTTCTCTAAGCCTTTTTATCCCATCTACACTCAGAACTCTGATCCAGAGTACAAAACCCACAGAGCACCCAGGCTTCTCCATTACCCCTTCTGCTCAAAAGAACATAAACCCACAGTTTCCACCTTGAATGGTTGACCAGTTGCATCTTGGGTCATTAGCTGTCATAGAAGACAGCAGCTTCCACCTTGTTAAAAACTCAGAATACCAGTCAGGTTTTTTAATACATTCAGAAATCTAAACTGCTGTTGTTCTGCTGGCACCCCGGGTGGCTAATACAAAGCCAGCCTAGGTGTGTCTGTCATGAAGAGAAACAGAAAGCAATTGGTGGGTTTTAAAAGCGAATGAAGTACTGATACATACTCTAAACAAATACAAATTTAATTTAGGCTGCCTACTTCAGTGGTGTTAGCAGTCATGTTTCTATAGCTACCTTGAAAATGTGGCCTAAATCCTTTTTCAGATTTGGCCTTCAGTTGTTTACATTGTTTTGATTCGAATCGAGTAAACCCATTTACTCTTAAAATATGATGCCTTTGAAAACCTTCCTCTCCAGATGAGAAGACTAGCTTATGTTTTAACATACTTAATTGGTTGTATAACACCTTTTTTCCCTTCAGTCAAGGTATAACGCTGTTTTGCCACTGCATCTTTAGTTATGGCATATACAACACAATATGCACCAGTTCAATTTCTCCTGGTTATCTTTCTGTGTAATTTATGCTGCTTTTGTAAAACTCAGGCCTACAACAAAGCTTCAAATGTGTACTAAATACGTGGTGACATCTCAGTGCTTGCCTTTCTCACTTTACTAGAGCAAGAAATTGTTCCATTGTTACCTGTCTCTGTATTGGAAGCAAAGGCCAAGGTAAACAGAATGTGGACACACTATAAACAAAGAAAAAACAGCTATTGTTAACAGTATTTCCTATGTAAATATGCGTATTGCTGAATTAAGCATGTATCAAAATGTCCTGAATATTACAAAGGCTACCTGATTGGAAATACGTAGTTTGAAAGAAATGGTAGTTAGGTCTAATGAAGTTACTTACTTGTACAGAAACTGCACTCCTAAAAATGCTCTGCAAAACATACTGAAAAATAAAACTTTGATCTGTAACATTTAATGCATAACTGCTAATTAGTTTTGGCAAGTGTTAAAGTGTCCATTGAAAGCAGAAGAAAAGAAAAAAAATCATTAACCTCTGTGCATCTGAAAAAAAAATGCAGTTCTGGACATCTTAAATGAATGATGCCATTAGTTTTCCTGCCTAAGCCTCATTGTTTGATTTTTTTCCAAAATTTATGTGGTTATGGATTCTGCATTCGTAAGATTGACTTTGGGGTATTTTAGAGTGACAGCAACATACGGGAATGTCCTTATTTCAGCCAAGGACAAGGTTAATTTTTTGCAGTAGCCAGGAGGGCACAGAGCTGAGAGCAGTGGCCAAGACGTGGTTATTTGATACTGTTTTATGTCATGGCCAGGGGCAGGGGAAAGGGACTCTGTCTCTTGCTGGAAGTCGTGGGGATCTTTTTGGGTGGAGCAACCGTAGCAAAGAGAGCAGTGGGGTAACACTGCTCTCAGCTAAAGGGAGTGGTTTGGGTGGTGTAATATATGTTGTAAAGTAATTTGTGCTAAAAATTAAGACTGCAGCATTTTTACTGATGCCGATACAAATACCTGAGACTTGTAGCTGCCAAAAAATGGGCATTTCAAATGGACCCCGATGCAGTAAATTCCAAAGATGAGTATCCTGGAGAATTCCTTCATCTGGCAAGGCTCCAGCGATATGCATTCAATAGGCATATATGATAAGATAATACGCGTCGCTGGAGATGATCCCTGCAAGCAGAAGATACACATCTACTTGTCCCAATAACTTTTCAGCAGCAAGACAAGAAAAACTAAAAGATAAGATTAACAAAGCCAAAAATGTATAAAAAGGTACCTCATAGAAACATCAGCGGTGAACTGGAGGGATTCGGAGCAGCTAGAGTCCGAATTCAGTTCACCCAGTGCCGATCGCCTGGCTCGGCGCTACTTTGCTTGTGGCTTTTTCAAATTTTATACTTTGATTATTTAATAAATTCGCTTTAATTATTAAATTGGCTGATTCATTTATAACAGGTGGTATGGCTGCGCTTGAGTTGGGCTCCACACTCTCTCTTTTGTACGCTTTTGTTATTAATGTGATTGCTGTTACTGATCATTTTCTTATCTCATTGCTGTTTCCAGTAAATTGTTCTTATCTCAACCTATAATCTCTGCTCTCTGCCAGAAGTGAGCAAGTGATGTCTGGTTTGCAAAAGTCTGGTGGGAAGCAGGAGGGTCATTAAATTAGGGAGTGCCATTCCTAAACCACAACAGGGAAGAAGTGCTGTACGACAGGGAGTCACCCGGTAAAAATGACACTTTAGTAATGACTGTTTTGTAGGTTGCTTCTCCCTCTCCTTTCTTTCCAGACTACCTAGATCTAATACTTAAAATATTCCTCTAGTATCTAAAGGATTCACTGCTTGGAAAAGTAATATTAAATGAGCTTGATTTTTTTATGTTTCAAGTTTTGAGGGCTGACAGCTCCCTAGTGAAATCCAAGGGGAAAAGCGGTGACCATAATCTTTGAGAATCAAGGTTTTTTTGCCAACTTTCATTGACATTCATAGTACCTGGAAATCTTAACCATCAACAGCTCTTTCCATGACCAGCCGGTCATGGATGACTCATTGAGAACCTACCCTACAAAGAATGTTCTGTTTATGGTATCAATCTTAGACAATGTTTCCTCTTTCTAAGTCCTTAAAGATAGGTTTTATCTGCCAGTTCCATGATAGAATCTCCATATGCAAGTGGCTTTTCTGATACTGCTTAAGGTGAACAAGAGAACCAGAATTTGTTTATAACATTGTTCTCTTTGTAGAAAGGTTATATAATGAGTGTTGAAATTAAAATATAAGAATTCTCTCAAATATTTTCAGAACAGGTAGAATATAGGATGGTTATAGAGTTCTTAACAATTTTATACTTCCTTCCAAATCACAAGGACCATCTTTACTTTGAGCTAGACTCTTGTGCAACATGAAAACAGCACCACTCAACTCCTTGAGAAATGTTCTTTGTGCCGATGTTTGCAACACCAAGTCCCTTGTTTGAGACTCAGTGCTTATGCACTGGAGAGAAGAAACAGTAGTAGTAAGTAGTACAATTTAGGTCAGAGATGAAATTTTACTCTCAGGGTAAATCTATTTAAAAAAAAAAAAAATCTACCATATTTTGTTTAAAAGCCTAGCTGTTGCTTTTACCCATACATGTCAAACCAGGTGCCAGTATATAATTTGTAATAACAGATAGCATTATAATGTACTTGTAAATTATGCACTAATCCACAAAATGCCCCGTGTAAATCCCTGCTCCAAGGAAGCCTGGTTTTACTACTAGCTTAAACTTCTGGTTTTCCCCCTTTATACCAGACAGTTGGCACCAACAGTTCTGAGATGCACTGATGAAGACTTTGGGCTGTGAAAACATAATTGATAGATCAATGGTGTTGAAGCATAATCTATGAGCAGGAAAGACTAGACTTAAGCAAACAGACTGTCTGCAGAAATTAGTGCAGGGGAAAAAGTTACAGTCAATGTGTTCAATTCAGTTAGCAGTTTCACTAAAAGGCAGATCCCTGCTCCTTCTTTATTAACTTTGAAAACTAAAATAAGTCTGCCCTGAGGCTGCTGGCTAACGTGATCAGAGGGGTGCTGCTGAAAATGACCCACTGCTGCTTCAGAAATAATCTAATAAAGTTAATGCTAGAGGTGCTATTTTACAAGTGCTTGTAAAGGTAACTGTCATGGTCAGGAAAGCAGAAACTCCAGTGACTGTACCGAAAGCTGGGAATATGAAAACATGAAGCTGGTAGTGGATAGAGGAGAAAATAGCAGTTTAATTAACAACATAATTGCATTTGAAAATCAATTAGGCTCTTCATTAAAAGGTCATTTGAAACTTGTAGTGAAGGAAATGTGCCTTCAAATATTCTAGCATGTACCAAAGCTGTACAAAGACCAGGCATAAGGTGACTAGAAAGGGGAAGCTTGAAAATACATAAAATCATGACATTTTGAGGCAGCTTTTCAGCTAGTCTGTAACTACTCAAAGTGTAGCTTCCTTCTGTGGAACTGCACTCATTTATATGAGCTGAGAAGGTGACCTAATATTTATCACTGCAGCTGGGAATGGATGTAAGTATTTTGAGGAAAGGGTAGAGACATTTCTTTAGAAAACTGGTGAGACTGAGTGGGGTGCTGGGTCCAGTTATGAGTTTGCCACTATAAGACATGGACATGCTGGAGCTAGTCCATTAAAGGGCCACAAGGATGATCAAGGAATTAGAGTAGCTGATCTATGAGGAGAAGCAAGGAGAGAGAAGGCTCTTTAGTGTGGAGAACATAAAAATAAAGGGGATATTAGCAATGTACTTAAATACCTGATGGGAGAGATTAGAGAAGATGCAGCTTGAGTCTTGCCAGTGGTGTCCAGATTGCTTGTGTTGACTCCGGAGACCCCATACTTGGAGACATTCAAAACCCTGGATGACATCCAGAGCCACCTACTGTCCTTGAGTAGGGGCATCGGTCTTGATGAACTCCAGATTTTGCTTCCTGCCTCAACCATTCTAAAATTCTTTCACCTGAGAAAACTGAGAAAGGGAGCATGGGTGAAGAGACTATTTTTTTATTACTGTTATTACCATGAAGATTTATAATGTAGTATTGGTAAAGAAATTGAAATCTAGTTTTCTTGAAGTGAACTATGTAAGTGAAATACGCAAATGTCTGAAAGAAATATTTGGATTTTTTTCTTTGTTTGCCTCTGATCTGCTTTTGGAGGGTAGCTTTTTTAGGCTTGCAGATAGTTCAGAAGTGTTCAACACTTCTAAAGACATGGGGAGGAAATAAAAAGTCATTTCAGTTGCAGACTCAAAGTTCTTGGAGCAAGGTCTGGGCTCTTCTCTTTTCACTATTTCAGTCTACCTTGAGCTTTTACAGTACTGCCCAAAAACAGAAAAAGACTTTGATTTTTTTTCAAGTACCTGCTAGATCGAGTAACTTTTTGTAGTAAATATTGAGTATTCTAAATGGCTTGGAGAAGATAGTACATGAAAAAGAGTACGTACACTGAGCAGGAGACAAGATACATTGTTGTCTGTTCTAGTTGCATAAAAAAAATCACAAGTCAATGGAAGATGAAGACGTTCCTGTTTCTTCATAGCACTTGTACAAAGGTCTAAACCATTCATGTTTGACCCTGTACTGGAAAGTAAAGTTGCTGTTAACTTTTGAGGCATGTAGATTTGTCTAGAATTTTGTTAGCCTGTGACTTGGAGAGAGTCTGTTTTAACTCTTAAAGTCTAACATCTCAAAAACAGTGCTCTGTGTTCTGTAGCACTAACTGTAAGAGGAGATATCCCTAAGCAGAAATGAAAGAAAATTAGATTCTCCTGTTCGGGGAGGTAAGCAGTCCACCTAAAAATTTCCTTCTTAGTATGTAGGTGCACACATTTTTTAAATGCATTTCTTTCCGTAAAGCTCCTTTAAGGTTGTGTGGGAAGGTCTTCAAGCCCTGTTCCCATGCAACAAGAAAGCAAATTATTTGCTCAGCACCCTAGGGATAAGTCATGGTGTGGTGACTGGATCTCTTTGGTAACTGGGGTCCCAACTCAAGAGAGAAATCCACCTCTCGCAATGGCTATGAAAACTGTTCCTGTCTGTTTACCTTGGCTGACTGCCAGACATCTACCTAGCTGCTCTCTCACTGTCCACCTCAACAGGACAGGAAGAGAAAGTCAGATAAAAAAGAATGGCAAGACAAGGACATCACTTACCAATTACCATCACAGGCAAAACAGACATGATTTGGGGAAAAAGAATCCATTGACAATTAAAATAAAGTTGGATGGAAAGGAACAAAGACAAAAAAATGAAGATGTCGTGTCACACACCCCTTATTCCTGGGTTCAATTTCTCTTCTTCTTTTCTGGCTCCTGACTTGCTCCAATCCCCAAAGGCCAGAAAGAGTGGGTTTTGGTGCGGCTGTAGTCAGCTCCTCTCTCCTAATTCTTCCTCTTCACATTTCTCCTCTGCTTCAGTGTGGATCCTCTCCATGGACCACAGTCCTTCAGGGTAAACCTGCTCCAGCATGGGCTCTCCATAGTTCGCTGTTCCTTCAGGAAATAGTCCACTTGCTCCAATATGGGGTCCTATATGGGCTACTATGTGGAGATATGCTGTATCATACTTTCCTCCACAGGCTGCAGTGATCTCCATGACTAGCTATTTTTTGGAAACAGTGAATATTTCTTTCCTATTGAACTGATTGAATTTGGAACTATAAAAATGTTCACTGAATAGACAGCAGTAAATGATATAGGTGAATTAAACCCTTAATCGATGTGTGGAGAAGTAGGGAGATTTCTTTCCTGGAGAAAAGATTTTATTAACACTGTAAAAAAAATCTGTTGAGGTAGACATATGTGAGGTAGACATATGTGGCAATACGTCAGTAATCTTCCTAACAAAATTTCATGCCTTTTTAGATATTTCTCTTTCAAGGCTGAACTAAGCCAGAAATAATTTTATTCTTTTTTTTAATTGTTATTGCCCATTTATTAAATCCATGTACTGTAAACCTCTAGCTTGTGGAAGTTCCAACTCAAAAATAAAAAGCATGAAAGCCTTGCTGAATGTTGTGCTTATTTTATTGCTGAAGTTGAACCCCATTATATGGTTTGCTATGTATAGTACAAAAATTATTTTTAATTCTGTGGAATGCATAGATTGGCAGGTGATAAATATCTCATAAAAACTGTCTCTTTGGAGCACTTCTGGTAGCCAAAAAGCATCAATTAGTTTATAAGTGTCTGTTCTGCAGATAAAAAGTACATAATTTATTTACAGTTTTGTCCTCAAATGCTCATTAAAGGCTGGAACATGGAAGTCAGTGCACTGCTTACGTTTTACATTGAAAAAACAATTGTGTTTCTGTAGTTTAAATAACCAAATGATGATGACTATCTTTTCACATTCATTTATCAGAAGAAAATGGTACAGATAGCTCATATATTCTGCTGCTTCTCAGAAAAAGATTTAAAAGGGGGAGAAAAAGGAAAAAAATAAATAAAGAAAAAAATATACAAAACACACTGATAAAGAAAAGTACAGAGGGGGCAATGATTCTGTATTCCTAAAGAAAATCATAACTCTTCTCATGGAGAACACTTATATCAGTTATTTCCTTCTCAGGGGGTTCCTTAAACTCCTGATTCTTAGACTGTTGTACCTCTACTCTTCCTATGCAAAATAAAAAATCCATTCTGCATTCTAAATCTGCATTCTAAATCTGCATTCTAAGCTACATACGTGAAGAGGGCTCACGAGGGTCACAAATGGAGGTTGTATTGACTGATATAAAAAACTTAGAAAGTTACAAAGGCTACACAACACAACTACAAGCACATTAAATTTCATGCTACCTATGCAAAAACATCTTCTTGTTATGGGGAGGCTCAAAACATGCATCTTTATAGATATATAGAAGCATGGTTAATAATACCAGACCAGTTTGCAATTTTTTTCTGAGATAATATATAAACTAAGTCTTTATAGTAGATAAACTGAGTTATTTTATGGATCACCATGACATAGCCTGTAGCTTCCTGTAAATCTAAATAAAACACAATATAAAAATGCCTTTTCTCTGACAGAAAATATTGTTTTGATAGTGAAAAATTATTGCCACAATTTTAAATTCAATGTTAACTTAACCATGAAAAAATTTGTTGTTCTGGGTTTCTGCCTTGCTAAAATTTTTGTTGCTCTTTTCTTTTTGTGTTCTATTACAGAAGTTAAATATCATGATGAAAATGCCACTGTCTTACGGGTTACAAAAATGTGTATGTGTTCTACTGTGATGTAAGTAACAAAAACCTTTCTACCTCATCTATAAAAATACAAGATAGGAATACATTAGTTGAACTAAAAATGTTGCCTTTATACATTTTGTGTTACTATAATGTAGAAAAAAACAGGAAAAGAAAACAAAAGTAGTGTTGAGCTTTTCATGTTTTCCTGTATATGTTGACGTTGTCAGACGATAGCAGAAATGCTCCTGTAGCCACAAGGAAGTGAAAAATATAGACAGCACTAGGGTTGGAGTGTGAAAGGATGAAATGGAAGAGCCAGTATAAAAGCATTTATGAAAAAGATTTTGAAACACTTCGTCATTCATCAATAGTCACTGCCAGAAATTCAATGTGTTCCTCACAGAGCATTATGTTTTATCCTCCTCCATTACAGACTACATCAGATCCCATTGGTGTTGCACAGTTTCATCAAAACCACTCACAGACTGTATGCACATGTACTTCCTTAATACATGTTTACTAATGGAGCCTGATGCTTTTCTTGGCCTGTTCATTATGTCTATCTTGAAGTGACTGTATTTTCTGGTTCAGCAAATGTAGACTGAAAATCTTACTCTCATACTTCTTATCTGAATTTAAGTACAAGATCAGCCTCTAGTGGGACTTAGCATTTCTGAACAATGGAAGTGGGAGATGAAAATGTTAAAAGTACCATGAAATCAAGATGGTGTCTTGCTGCTACTGTTGCCAGTATTTTCCAAAGTCAATCTGTTCCTCTTAAACTATGGGAAATACTAGAATTCTTTTTAAGTATTTTAAGTAAATCATTAAAATTCTTCAATAAAAGACCAAATTTAGCTCTGGATGAAACTGTAGCTATATTGAAGCAATAACAGTATTATTGTAGACCTCAGCGGGGAGGACTATGACCTCATATGTTTTGTCACTGTACTTTGCTTTTCATGTAAGAACATAATACAAGATTTAGCGCAGTGATGAAAAATCACATATGATCAAATTATGAAATCATAAGATGGTTAAAGTTGGAAGAGATTTCTGCAAGTCATCCAGTACAACCCACATGCTTAAGGAGGACTAACATGGAGCAGACTGCCCAGAACCATGCCCAGAGTTGTCCAGAGCTCTAGAATTGCGTTAGTAGGTACTAATGTATAAGATCTAAGTGTTCTGTGGTGAGGCCAGGAAGATACAGTGACTTGAACCTTTAGTAGTTGTACCGCCTATCTATTAAAAGCATTTCTTTTTTGTGTCCTCTCTTCTGTACTTCCTAAAGTACATAATACATAATACAACATTTAGTGCATAAACCTGAAGACTGAAGAGAAGTTCGGGAGACTATCACTGAATGGCTTGTCACCTTATATAATTTTCTCTGACTTTTTAAAGCACCTTGATTTTAATTACTGGATAAACAGACTACGTATATGTATGATTTGTGTATATATTTAGTCAATACAGTGTTGATTTCACTTGAACTGTGCTGTTTCGTGATTATAAATACTACTCTACCTGGCATTTTCTGCTTCATGAATATGATGAGTCATGACATAGCACTTAACTGAATGGATGACTCTATTATTATGAAGTCTTATAGCTGAATTATGCTTTTAGCCAATAGCCATGTGGTTGCTGGCCTTTTGTTATTCTTTATGTTTGCTGAGACTTTGTAAATTGTTTCTCAGATAATGCCTCTGAAATGCATTTCCTTATTATTTATAAAGAATTTTCTATGTGAAAATCATAGAATGATAAAACAGTGTGGGTTGGAAGGGACTATAATGATCATCCAAAGTTGCCATAAAGTTCCAACCCCCCTGCTATGGGTAGGGCTACCTTCAACTAGAATAGGTTGCTCAGAGCCCCTTTCAACCTAGCCTTGATCGCATCCAGGGATCCAGGGACATCCACATCTGTGGGCGGTGTGTTCCAGTGCTTCATTATCCTCATTGTGAAGAAGGCCAATATTTGGTCAAGAAGTCCGATATATGGTGAAGAAGGTCATCATAGCTTCATAGATTATTTACACTGGCTCTTCCATTTCATCCTTTCACACTCCAACCCTAGTGCTGTCTAAATTTTTCACTTACTTGTGGCAACAGGAGCATTTCTGCTATCATCTGAAAACATGAACATATACAGGAAAACATGAAAGGCTTAACACTACTTTTGTTTTCTTTTCTTGTTTTTTTCTACCTTACACAAAAGCTTGTGAAGCCAAAATCGATAGGTGGAAAGTGACCTGGAAGGAACAGGGAGGAGACAGTGGACAGTTCTGCTTCCTCCTGTGAGTATTCAGAGGTAGTGCAGACTGAGTTTTTAGCAATAACTTTCGAATTTAAATTTTGTTCTTTGGATTGTGCATCATAGTGGCATTTTAAGAGCCACATTCAAAATTAATCCTGACGAGTAATTGCACTGTGAGGGGATATATCCAGAGAACCCACTTTTGGACAACTAATTTAGCGATCTCATTTGCTTTTTTTCTGCCTAACTTCTTCAACTTAGAATCCCTTTGGTAAGGGTCCTGAACAGGACTGTACCGTGAAGAAGTTTCCTTCTCTCCGTAGTCCATGAAGAAGATTGAGATGCTCTAATGGAGGCCCTGAACGCTCTCTGGGTGATGTGCTCAAAGCTGCACCTGCAGGCTCTGGCATGTGTGCTTTCCTGAACCTGCATGGGGACTCTAATTTAATAAAGACCTCATTCCCTTGTAATGAGGTCTTTATTCCATTAGATTGATGTAATTCCCTTTCCTGTGCATGGGAGGTTCTACCCCAAATGTGAAAACTGATTCTTTCAAGGAAGAAATTACTCTGGTTTTGGATACAACTGAACAGAAGAGGACGAGGTGCAAAGCTGTCAAGACCAAACCACATCTTCATCCATAGATTTGGAAGTTGTAGAAATAGGTCTTGCCTTAAATTCTGGTGTTCTTCTCTTATGTTGGACTTTTGCTTTGAAAGCACAGTGTATGCTAAGTAAAAACCTGGAACATTATTTGGTCACTGGGAAGAAGCCAGTTGTACTGAGTATCATTTCGGGTATGTGGGGAGGAGCAGAGACCTTGAGAGGAAAACAGGACAGTATTAAAGATTGATTGATTGCTTGATTGATTGATTGATTTTCTAGCACCAGTGTACAAGTGTGAATGGGATAAGTGAACACATGAGAGAAAAAAGGCCCCTAATTGCGTCATTTCTGAAGTTTGCAATGTTTGATTTTTATGGCCCTGTTGTTCTGGGTTTTTTAACAGGCAGATAGGAGTTGGGGTAGTGGAGAAGAGGAGCTATTAACACTATTTAAAAGTTTGCAAATTTTAATTTTTTTTAAATGGAGATTTGCAATGTGTAATAAAATCAAATTTTAGATTTTCTCCCAAATTTTATCTTGCCATTCTATCTGATGTGCAAAATCTATGGCCATGCAAGTTATGGTGGAGCATACTAAACCCATTCAAAATACTACCATCTTGTTCAGCAGCTCAGGCGAGAGAGGGTTTGTGAAAACAGGGACATGCTAGTGTCTTATACCTCCTTACTTCTGCAAAAGAGGGAGCACTCCCTAGGCTATTTCAGAGCAAAGTAAAACACATTAATTCTAAATATTTATATTTTAAACTATTTTTTTAAAGTAATTTGGCATACTTTGAACAAACTTAGCAGTAGAAGCCCTTGCACAGTTACCTACAGTGGTGTAGAAATAAGCACTGTATCCAATTTCCAAGTGAAACCAGATCATCAAAAGGCTTGCCTCATCTATGTATATACAAGATATAAGACTGCATGTTTAGTCATGTAGGTGAGTCTCCACCCTCTTCAATGTGCTATTTAATTCTTGTGAGACATCAGCTTTTCCACACTTCAAATGATTGATGTATGAATACAAAGTGTTTGAAAATGGTAGTACAGAGCCTATTTGTGTGTGCCTGTGTTCCTGTAAGGATATACAGAAGAAGCAACAAGTAATTAAAGAAAAAAAAAAAAGGAAATACAAAAAAAGGAAAAAAGTAATTATTGTGGGGAGCAGAGGAGAAACCATAGTTGCCAAGGCAACTAATCTTTTCTCTTTATGTAGGCAAAGAGAAATCTCACATTTTCACAAACATTCCTATTTTTTTGAAGAACAATCTCTGTCGTGAATAACAACTTAGCCCAAGATACAATTTTTCTGTTTTAAGTGGGAGAGATTTATGTTTCCAGTGACAAAGGATTATGTGCTTTATGAATAGTAGCTCTCTTTCATCCATTTTGTTTCTCTTCTTGAAATTTTACTCATTTGAGTGGTACATCTATTGCGATTTTACCCCAGCCAGCAGCCAAGCCCCACATAGCCACTCCCCCACTCCCCCACCAATAGGATCAGGAAGAGAATTTGAAGTGTAAAAGGTGGAAAACTCATGGGTTGAGATGAGGACAGTTTAATAAGGAAAGCAAAAGCCACACATGCAAGCAAAGCAAAACAAGGAATTAATTCAGTGCTTCCTATGGACAGGCAGGTGTTGAGCCATCTCCAGGAGAGTAGGGCCCCACCTCATGTAACCATTATGTGGGAATACAAATGCCATCACTTCAAATATCCCTTCCTCCTTCTTTCTCCCGTTTTATATACTGAGAATGATGTCATGTTGATATACTGAGAATGATGTCATGTGATCTAGAATATCCTTCTGGTCAGTTGGGGTCACCTGTCCTGGCTGTGTCTCCTCCCAGCCTCCCAAGCACCCCATGTTCCTTGCCAGTGAGGCAGTACAAAAAGCAGAAAAGGTCTTGGCTCTCTGAAAGCCCTGCTCAGCAATAACAGAAACATCTCTAAATTATCAACCCTGTGTTCAGCACAAATCCAAGACATAGCCCCATACCAGCTACTATGAGGAAAACTAACTCTACCTGAGCCAAAACCAGCAGAACCTCCCAGAAGGCAAGAGGGATTTAAAAAAATTAATATCAGAATGCAAAATCAGATCTACTCACTCAGTTATTTTAGTCTAGTCTTTTTTTTTTACGTAAATCTGTTAAGTGATACTACAAAATCCCACATGCATAGAACAGCGCTAATGTTAATAAATTACATTACCCAAATACAGTACAGCCTTATTCATTCTGTCACCTGAAGCTAGGAAACATTGTGATTGCTATNCCAGAAGGCAAGAGGGATTTAAAAAAATTAATATCAGAATGCAAAATCAGATCTACTCACTCAGTTATTTTAGTCTAGTCTTTTTTTTTTACGTAAATCTGTTAAGTGATACTACAAAATCCCACATGCATAGAACAGCGCTAATGTTAATAAATTACATTACCCAAATACAGTACAGCCTTATTCATTCTGTCACCTGAAGCTAGGAAACATTGTGATTGCTATCATGAATAGATGATTCTATACATATTCAAAACCTCAGTATCTTTTCTTGAGTTTTTTTTGTTTCATCCGTATGTGTGTGCGCATGCATGCCCATCTTTAACTCACAACGAAGGAGAAAGTGGTATTCATTTCTGACTTCAAAACCACATTCCACCTGCATAAAAAACCCCCTACTTTCCTTACTGCAGTGTGTTTAATGGAAATATGTGAACAAAAGAACCAAAATTGAATGATTTTTTTAAACATTTCTGTAGTTATTCCTAAGTTACTGTTTTTGGGAACTGTCTCAGAAATGTAGAGGACACATGTAGCTGATGGCAAGGACAAGTTGGAGCATTCAACTCATGAAAATGTGATAAAACATAACTAGAATGAAAACAAACTTAAGGCAATGTGAAGAACCTGTCTTAGAAAGTTATTTGGGTTTTTTTGAGGTTCTTGCACATGTTTTTCCAGCCTTTTGGAGAACAGATGGACTTCAACATGAGCTTATTTAACTGGGATTTTGGCCATCACTCATCTGCTCTTTGCAAGGACCCTTAATTAACTCTGTGAACTCTTGCTAGATTTTGGCCCAAGACATTTACATTTTAATGGAGAAGACTAACCCAGATGGAAGTGAGTGAACTGTCCACAATGTTAAATGTGGGTAAGCTATAAAGTGTAGATGGAACCCCAAATGTCTTGACCTTATATTCCTGGTCCCTGATCACTACACAACACAGTTTTCATTAATTTATACTATTCTATGGATTTTAAAGGACATGTACTTATTTTAGGGCTTTATTGATAAGAGGAGGCAAGTAAGGGCGTCCTCACTGTTGTTCATTACACTCAATGCTTCTACCAGTTGCTGATTTTCCTGGAGAATATTAAATCTGACTGCAGTAATATAGGTCCACCAAATCAGCAATATGCTAGTGATAATCCACTAACAATATTTATACCTCCATATTTGTGGTTGTCTTAGTCCAAAGCAGTGAGTAAAACATGGAATGAAATAACAAGACTTCCTTTGCTAAGAATGCCTGACTTAGAAAACTGTCCAATAATTCATTATTGACCTTAAAGTCTGTTACTAGGAGTCAGTAATGTTGCTTTAGTCCACCATTCCCATCAACCTTAGAAACACTTTAAAGCATCATCTGGTGACTTCCATTTCTATATGAACCTTTCATACACTGCTGAATGGAAAAAATCTAGTAATGGGCTAGAAATTTATAGCTGTTCTTGCAGTACCAGCACAGATTAATAACATGGGGAACACACTATCCCTTTAATAAAACAAAGGCTTAGGACACTGGGATCAGGTTTGACAGACCAGGAGCCATCTTATCCCATTAATTGTCTTCATTTCACTTGGTAGTATGGAAACATCAGTAGAAATAAAGGGATCAGTATGTGTAGGAAGAGCAACATTATTGCTTACTGCTTAGGGCATCTTTATGCTGTTAAATTTCTTATTTATACTTGACAATAACCTTTCATATATTTAGCAATTTCATCTAGAAATCTAGGATTAACCAGATCATACAGCAGATTGAAAAGTTTGAATTTTTAGGACGTATGCCGTGGATCCTTCAAATAAATGAGAGCTTCATCAACTTCTGTAGCTTAGAATCAGGCTGTGAATACAGAGATGTATTCAAAGTAAACTTGGCGGTTTTGTTACGGTCAAAATATTACTGTTATTTTTCTTCTACTATCATTTTCCCCTGTCTTCTATGAGCAATGCTGACTATTGAAGAAGTATTCAAAAGCATGGACAGTTATAGGATTTTTATTGTGCTAAATGTCTTTCATATACAGATTAATAAATCATGCTCTC
Source organism: Oreocharis arfaki (assembly GCA_013398015.1). Classification (NCBI taxonomy): domain Eukaryota; kingdom Metazoa; phylum Chordata; class Aves; order Passeriformes; family Paramythiidae; genus Oreocharis; species Oreocharis arfaki. Next base: position 21,950 of record VZRR01011639.1, read on the forward strand.
CTCTGTTTACAATAAAGCACTTAACTTCCAACTAATATTAAATGAATTTTAAATTCCACTTGCACCAGAAGAGCATGCCAGAGGCAATAAAGATAAAGATATATCTAGATATTTCCAAGATAAGAACAAAACTCAGGACATGAATGTATTCTTTTCTAGTTCTAGCACTGGCAAATTCGTACCAAAAAAATGCTGTTAACAAAGACCTGCCCTTACTCAGGCATCTATCTTGGAGCACCCTAAATCCTTGCACTGATTTTGAGACAATTTGGTATGGAATGTTCTCTTGGGTTGGCAGAAAATGTAGAAAGGAGGCATTTGAAAAAAAAAAGAGAAGAAGGAAACGAACCACTTTAGCTGATAAAGATATGTAGTATTAGAGTACAAACTTATGCTCTTAACTGTCAAGGAGGTCTGGATGGGAGTAGAGGTTCCTAAAATATTTCACAGACACATTTCAACTATAATTTTTTTCTTTATTTCCAAAGACTGAAACCATGTCAGTCTAGGCAATACAGCTATAGAAGTAAAACTGACCCCTGCTAATCTAAGCAGTTAAAAATCATACTGCTATGTAATGTTGTAAGAAGGCTAGGGAGGAAGCACAGATTTTTCACTATGCTAAAGTATACTTAAAATACTAAGCATCCCATACTTCCACAATTTTTATTTAAATAAACAGATATAGGCAAAAAAACCCCCCAAACTATTTTAAAATCTGCTTTTCTTTTCAAAATAAGACAATGTACAGAGAATAACGTATTTGGAAAAATCATGTTCTTAAAATTAAAGTGAGCAAAATCTTTATAAGACTCACAACCTGACATTGTCTTATGGAAGACACTCTGTAATTTGGAAAGCAGAGAAGATTTTAAAAAAAGGATTTTGGAAATAAAGTATTTTTCAAAATCAGTCCTGAAGTGCATTAACGCAGATCATTTTTTGTGTGGTGTTTATGCCTGAATTTGGTTAACTTGAATTTTTCTGTGTTGTTTTCATTCTGTTCCTTGTTTTCTAATACAGATAAGGTCTAACATTGCCTACAGAGATTTTGTTATAAAACCATAACATTATTTTCTCTTTTCACCTCAAAAAATAAAATGACTCCTTTTTCTTTCAAACCCCTCAAAAACCTCAAGTCCTGGTTACAAATTAGTATGACAATTAAATCTATGTTTCTCCTAGGGGCTTCTCTAACTGGAATTTTTTCCCAGAGTTACTTGACTGCCTGGTGAGCCACAGTAGAAACTGTGGCTGGAAATGCTAGGACATCACTAAGTAACAATAGAACCAGGATACAAATAAAACTCAAAAATTTGTATCTTGGAAGGGACTTCTAAAGAATTTACAGACTAGCATTTATAAGCTTATTAACTGGCATTTAATTACCTTGTGGTAGAAAGTGCTTATATTGGTTCTTGTTTCAGCTTCTGCTGTTAAGTGCTGAAATCAGGTAGTACATAAGGTGTCCTGGGTCCCAGAAGGATGATGTTGTCCACATGTGTCTGGAGCCTGTTGGCAGAGATGCTGCTGGACTTCCAGGACAACCAGGTGGTTTCGTAATTGATCTGATATGGATAGTGTCTTTGCGCATTTGCAGGTCACTCGTTTTCATGTGCAGACTAAACCAGCGTAGGGCAGGATTTCTCATAAAAAATAAATCCATACATCCTTTAAAAGTAGTGCAGTTGTAGCCGTGTTTAGTGTTTTAGCACTAGTCCTTAGTAGAGAAACAATTTGCCATTATTACTCTTTGGGTCCTTATAATAGTAATTCATTGTACAACTATAAAAGCTTTTTTTATAAATGTCACTTAAATGGGACAGCAACCCTGAGGGACTGACTGCTGGAGACTCTGGTGAGTTTGAGTTATTCCAGCATTAAGAAACAGCCAATCCATTGCCATGGGGAGACAGCCTTTTAATGCAGCTGCTGCTTTCTAAATGCTATGACCTGGCTCAAAGCCTGATTGCAAAGGCTTCTGGGTTTTGGCAGGTGTGCTGTTTTGTTGTCACTTTCTCGGCATTTCTTTGTCAGTGGCTTTACCCATCAGTGAGAGACGGGCTAAAAGTCAATTACATTCCCACTCTTTCCAAGAGGCCAATTCAGAAAAATGGAAAAATGAAACCATGCTGTTCCTGATGTGTAATTTGTAAAAGCCCTTTGGTCTTTTATATGTCCTTTTTTGTTTGTTTTGCTCACCCTAAAAATTTCACGAGAACAGCAGTATTTAGGGATTTCTTGGCCCAGTCTTCCATACTTGGGAGGTTTGGATGGCTCAGAAAAACATGAATTTCTGAGGCCAAAGCCTCCTACACTCATATGCTTAAAAATTAACATCTGAAACAGTATTTCACTGGTAGGTGATACTATCTTTAAATGACACCAAGATTAGTGGTGATGCCACATACAAGAAAAATGAGAGGGAAAGCAAGTGATTAGGGTCCCTGACCTATGTGGGTCTGTAGGAAGAGGTTGTAGCTAAGTAAATGTGTCCCTGATGTTTGATAAATGTATCTTACCCATCTCATTGCTGTTAATTTCTTAAAATGAAACTAATCGTAGTTCTGTATTCATAGGTCATCTTCTCCTGGCAAAATGTCTCCTTTTTCCCTACTTACTCTATTTATGCAGCAGATGACTGACACATTCTGTGTGGAGCAAAATAGAGCATTCAATAAAAATGCCTTCTCCTACTTGTTGTTAAGAATAGAAAATTCCATTAAACTAGTTTTGATTTGAACATGAATTCTTTGTCAGTTCCAAAGACTTCAGTGTTCTTTAATATTTCCTTGGGAAAATGACAGCTGAATTTAGCTGTAAAATTTATAACCTTTTTGTTGCACAAAGAGGGAATGGCAGCTCAGTAGCAACAGCATTTTTTTGGCACTATGCAGGTCAGTAGATTATATTTGACAATGTGTGTCTATAGAGACTGTACTGTTTCTCAGTTTTTTGTGATTTTAAACAGAAAGACTTAATATGTATCCGCATAAAGGTGGAGGTGGTTACACAGCCACATGTAGGTAGCAAACAGAATCACAGTAGGTTGGAAGGCACCATGGAAAATCTCTAATCCAACCTACTGCTGCGAGCAGGGCCGATGATGACTTGACACCAAGTTGCTTGGGGCTTTATCCACTTGAGTCTTGAAAACCGTTAAGGTTGGAGACTGTAAAACCTCTCCAGGTATACTGTTCCACTGTTTGATTCTCCTCATAGGGGCAAAGTGTCATCAAATGGATCTCTCATGTTTCAGTTTATATCTGTTGTATCTCATCTGCTACCAGCAGCAGTTGTTCCATAGCCATCCAGACATGCCTTGTCTCTGTGTATACTCCACAGCTCACCTCAGTTTGGAATACTCTACAAACTTGATGAGAGGACACTCTATTTCCTCCAGGTAATTGATAAATGTATTAAACTAGTATAAGATATATAGATTCCTATGGTACTTTGCTTTTAACCTGTGTCCAGTACCTTTTAAAAACATTTTTTACCCATCTAGTAGTAGTCAACCTGTCATGGTCTTAAAGATGCTCTGAGAGATCATCTAGAAAGCCTTGCTCTTGTCAAGATAATTGACATCCAGTTCTCACTCCTCATGTATAAATTTAGTCATTTCATCTAGAAGGCAATCAGGTTGATTTTGTAACATTAAATCCTGGTAAATGCATGCTGGTTATCATTCTAGTTACCTTTTAATTCCTTCAGTTGCCCAGAATATGCATCAAGAGCACTCATTCCATGATTTTATGAATGATTTTATGAATGTTAGGCAAAACCTTGAGTCATGCTTCATACTTTTTCTAAAGATGAGTGCCATATCTGTTTTTCTGCAGCCACTGTGGGCCTTCCCTGATTAAATGACATTTCAAAGATGATAGAGTGTCATAGTGACATCTTGCAGCTTTCTTAGCACCCCAGATACATCTCATTAGGTGCTATGGACTTGCTTAGGAGAGATTTATCAAGCAATCCCTGACTCAATCCTTTGCCACTCCTGGTAGATTGCCTCATCCTTGAACATTATCTCCAGGCAGAAAGACCTCAGAGACTTTGTTGGTAAAAGCTAAGACAAAGCAGACTAAGACCAAAGACTAAGCTTTGGGTATCTCAGCTTTTCTTGCTATTTGTGCTATTTTTGCTTTTGTGCTATCTCAGCTGTGCTATTTTTTAATAAATAAATATTGGAATTCCCAGGAATAAAGGGTGAAAATGTTGCTAAAAGTCTAAGACCCTACAGTAAAATGTATTCATTTTACCGGAAAACAACAAAAATTCTGCCTAAAACTTCATGTTTCTGGAAATAAGAAAATAAAGTGGTCAACATTTTTAAAGCTTAAAATATGCAATCCAGAAGAAGAATTTACCGTCCCCCTTTTTTCTAAAGGTTGAAAGGCCTTCTTGCTAGTAAGTTTCCAAGTCAGCTTATTCCAAAGGGGGGGCGTTCTCGAACTGTGTAGAGTTCAGTCAAAGGCAGAACATGCTATTGAGTTCATTGTCTTCACATACCTATCTGACCTATTAGCTGCATTATTTATCCACGTGTGCCCATTTTCATAGAAAAATGTACACACATGCATATATATATACATAAAAATGTCTATATATCTGTATATAAGATCAGGCCTTTAGTACATGCTCAGAAGCACAAGGGAGGTAAGATTTAAGTGTGCTTTGAGTCAAGAATGAGTCCTGAAGGTGTTGAGTACAGCACAATTAACGCTTTCTTCCTAGAATGATTTGGATTGGAATGGACCTTTAAGTTCATCTACTTGCAAACTGCTTTGCCATGGGCAGGGACACCTTCTGCTAGACCAGGTTGTTAAGAGCCCCATCCAACCTGGCCTTGAACACTTCCAGGGATGGGGCACAACTTCTCTGGGCTATATGTTCAGTGTCTCACCATTCTCATAGTAAAGACTTAATCTGTCAATGGCTATTTTGACATTGTATGTCTGCAAGCACAAAAGGGATGCATGAAGTCAAATGCAAGTTAATATAGTAAGAATAATAATGGCAGGCACTGTAAATATTCTCTTGAGATCACCCATTAACCCTGCAATATAAATACAGTGAAATATCTATGCTCTTACACAGCTTTGAGGGTCTAAAATCAATTAGAACAAAGGTACAATAGAGAGGAAAAAATTTAAAAATGTGCCAGCCAGGTTAACGTCCATAAAAATATTTTATTACTTGTTTGGGAGAGAGGCATTTAAGATACTGCACATTCTTTCTCACATAAATATTCATTTGTTCACTTCTATTTTCTGACCTTTTTCTCTAGACCTTCATGGTGTCGTAATGAAACTTTTGTGAAACACTGCAAAACCTTCTTATAAGGAATATATTTCCTTTTCCATTTACACCTGAAATGGTAGTTTGAAAATATGGACTAGCTAAATCACACAAACTGCTGTCTTACTTAGTCTGGGGTGGAGGTCTGATATAGTTGCAGTAAAGTCCCCCCACTACTGCCCCTGTGTAAGAGGTTTTGACAATAAAATGATACATTGAGAATGCATCCATGTAAAAGACAAGATGATGATACGTGTAGGGGATGACCAGTATAAATGTTGAGATTAAACTGATTCCAGACTTTAGAGCCAAGCTCCAGGGTATGTCAGGAGCTGAGCAGCATCCCCAGGAACCATCAGTCTGTATAAAGATTCATAGCAATATTTAAATCTCAATGAGATTTCTTTAATCTGGATCTCTTTTTTTTGTGCATTTCCTTTCCGTATGACAACAGATCTTTTTCGAAACTCAAGAATAGCTTATCTGTTAGGTTTTGTGCATCTGTATGCAAAAGAAAGTTTCCAAGATTGGATCAGAAATTTTTTCTTCTTATTGCAATAGAAAGCACAGTAATGACTTCCATTGTTGTTGTATGATAAGGAAAATGTGAGTTGCAGAAAATCTGGAATGCTACTGTGTCTTGGCTCATCCATATTCTGCCACCATCTATATGCACAATGCTATGGCCTTGTGAGTAAAGAGGAAGAAACAATTTGGGAATTGGATAGCTCGCTGTTCCAGGAACTATCAGAGACAGTATATATATACTGTCTTGCTAATCTGGAAAGAACAAAACAGCTTTCCGTTGAAGAGCACTGTAAAGATAACCATAAGTGTCAAGCCATTCAGCTGTTAGAATAGAACATCCAAGCTCAAGTGATAAGTGTTTCCTTTTGAAGTTTTTGGAGTGTCTGCGAGAACGGTTTAAACTAAAAACTCTCTTTTTGTGGAACAATGGGAGTATTAAGATCCAAGTAGGAAAAACATATACCCATTTTTGTATCAGTCTATGTGCATTTTAGGGTTTTCATTTTCCTACTATACCTCTTATTTAGCCTATTAGTATCAAAGAAAAACAGATACCAAAGCAAACCAGAATTATATTCCTCTGCTTAACCTATAACTTCCTGTACTTTTGCACTTGTTTCTTCATATCACATTGCTCCAATCATAAGAAACTTGCTTTTGCAATTAGAATCAAACAAGAAAACCATGGAGAGTTAACTGCTGGTTGCTTCTGCAGTGGAAGTCTAGTAAGATCCTAATGTAAGGCCCTCAGCATAAGAGTGATCTGTGCTGTTTAAAAATTAGTATGATAACCTGTCCTAAGGCACCACTACTGGTATATATTAACAATGACTTCACGATACTCTTTATTTACAATACTTCTCAGTGTATATAGGTAGTAATTGTATCTTCAGGGCTACCTTCAGCAACAGGTGATTTCTTCTGGGATGGGAAAAACTGGAATGTAAAAGCAGATATTTCATCTAGAAGATCTTGTCAGAGCAAGGCTAATTGCATCCCATTGGTGCACCAGAAGAGCAAAAGTGCAAACTACTTGAGCAGTAACAACAACAAAAAAATCCCCATATTTAGTATATACTGAATTTGATGTAAGTCTTCTGCTAACTTTCATGTGCATTGGGCTTGTGTTGTCAGACTTTCTTCCACATCTGAGTCTGTACACCTATACTATCTATTAACTGTGAAATATGCTTTAATACCTCACATTTGCAGTTGTCATTGGAGGCACTATACCTGGGCTTATTTCTTGGGCAAAATGCAAAATGCTCTTCCAAGTTCCCTTCTTTCATGAGAAGCAGTCAAGTTCTACTACTGGGTACAGTCTCTTAAGACTTTGTTGAAATAACAGGAAAGGAAGGCAAGAAAAAAGCAAGAAATGGTAGTATTTCTGCTGGCAGGCATGGAGCTTTTTACCATCAGTGCTGTAGTTAAGCTCTAAACACTTTGACAGATCTGACAAGCTAGACACTATATGCAAGGAGTGGCAGATTTGTTCTTACCATTTCTTACCTTTTACACAAATTCTAAGCCCAAAAAACTAACAACACTAAATTAGAAAACATTTGGAAGGTCTGTGGTTCTTCAGTGTCAGTTGATCAAAAAAATTCCACTCTTACAAGTTCCCAGATTCAGAATGAGGCTTGTGTTTCAGTGGATGTTTAGATTAAGCTCCCCATTCTTTTTCTTTAGAAACCTTTTTCCAGAGAAGATTTTCAGTCTACCCAGAGATGGAGGTAGAGTTGAGGACACAATATCTCTTTTTTCCTGTGTCTTGAGAGATAGCTTCTCTCTGAGTTCTTGGAGTACCTAGCATGAGAAAAATGACTAGGGGTACTTATTTTTTCTAGGCCAACTGTTTGTTGTAGAATTTTTGAAGTTAAGGTTGTGGTAAATAAAGTGAGAAACACATTGCACCTACAGCAACTGTACTCTCACTGCCTGTTCCCAGTAACTTAATGTGAAACCTGTGGAAAAGCAACTCATTATGTGAAGATGAGAGTGATCTATTCTGCAAGAATAAGAAATTGCATATACCAATTAAGAACCCAGGCCATCTGGCCTTCAGCAAGATACCTGCTGTATCTCCACTTGGTGTGATAAATTAAAAAGCTGTTTCTATGTGCATACTCAGGCCAAACATTTTCTTCAAAATATCTGTTGTCTTAGCCACTCATTAAGTCAAACAGAAGTTTTAAATTTTGTTTTGGTTACTGTTCCACACACTCAGTTGACATCACTTCATGCATGTGTAGATAATGATGTGAAATTCAGTGCTTTCCTTTCACAGTAGAAACTGTATCTACCCTTCTGTAGTGAGGAGACACAGTCATCGAGTTTCACTGTTACATAGAGGGAATTTCCTAGAACTGGCAGTCTAATGATTAAACGACATTCTCCCTGAATCATATTTCACAGCTCCAGTTTCCTTCAGTGGTTGAAACTTTTGGTTATATACCAAAGCCATGCCAACCTCACTCCAGCATGTAGCCTCCAAACCTAAGCTAGGCATCTGCACGCTTTCTGTGAGGGACTTGCCTGAAATAACCAGTGAAAGATTATAAGGAAAAAGTGTGACTTCAATAGCCAAGTGCAACCTGGAGTGGGATGCTTCCTTTCCCTCAGTATTGACAGCCAGGATATTTTACCTTGGGTTACAGATCCCTGCTGATAGAACAGTGTACACGGAGCTCTCCTGCTGAAGCTCTTTGATTTTGTGCAGATAGTTATGTATCCAGCAGAGAGAGGAAGACAGTAACTCTTATTTGATGGTTAAGTGCTGGTATGGATGAATCAAATTTGTGTATTGATGAATCTTCAATTTTTTCTGAAAAGAAAAATTGTTTCATTGGTTTTGAAATGTATATTAGATAGACTGATGATTTCCAGAGCTCTCTGGATTGAGAGCCTTTGTCCCAAAAGAATTTTGTACCTTATCTTGGGAGTATGTCTTCAGTAAGTTCTGTAAGAGAGGACACAAAAAGCTTTTCCTATCTCTGTGTGTGTGGGAGAGACTGAGAGCAATGGAGCACCAATGGGTGGGGAAGTAGTTCTAGCTTTTACAGTTCTTCACCCAGGAGCTATAGCTACTGAGCTAAACTTGTATATCAACAGCCAAAAAACTCAGCAGTCAGCAGACTTAGTTCACAGAATTCAGGATCCAGTAAATCTAAAGTCCCAGCCCAGAACAGGCAATAAAGCTGCATAGCCCAATTTACTCTCCCCATTTCCATCAGCAATGGAGTACTGACTCCTCTAGTGAGATGACCCCAGAACTCATTCCCTGAGGCCTGTGGGGCATTTTGTGATTCTTGGCTATGCAAAATATTAGCCTGCAGGTCAGAAGATCAGGAAAGCTGGTTACCCTGTGAGAGTCTGCACACCAGCTTATGATCTGCAGATGTCCTTAATCTTTTTGACTTAATTGACGAATTCTGAATTCTGCTTGAGCTGGAGGAGTAGAGCAGCTTAATGTGTTTGGAGGATGATATTCTTGCACTATGAGAGCAGTGTGAATGCCTTGAGACATTACAAAATTTGTGCCTCGGGAAATATATCTAAATGGCTCTGGGACAATGCCTGAAATAGGCATGTTAAGGTTTAAATTTTGAATATTGGTATTAAATGGGAAAGTAAGTTATTACCTTTTTTTTTGCCCATTTCAAAGAAATTTTGTGAATCAGGCTAGAGGCCTGATTTAAAGGCTCCAGCTGATTGCTGTTTTGACCTACTTCAAGTGAGCCTTTACATTTTTAATACATCTCTCAAAACTCCTCTACTGTAAGTCCTCTCAGGCATACCATCTTTCTATGGAAAGAGATATTTCAGAATTTGTAAATGGAGAAGAAATTGTTAACTATTATTCCATTGGTTTCTAAAAAATTATTTGGATATCAACTAATATATGGCCTTTCCGTGCTAGAAAAGGCCTGGATTCAAAGCTTTTCTTTCTGTGCCATTATCTCAAAAAAGCAGTTAAGAACATCTACTAGAACACTTTCCAGGTAAAGCTGAGATGTGAGACTTGTTGTCCATCTAGAAAAAATACATATTCATGGGACAAAGTCGTAATTTTTTTATCTCCTTCTTCTAGTTAAGTCTATCTGTTGAAGGGAAAAGAAAACAAGATAGAAAGCCATAATGTTTCAAGGAAACTGTGACGAAAGAGGCTATGGTCATCAGCCAAATAGTTTACCAAGGCATGTCAATGCAGACCTTAACGATTACACCTTTTAAATCTGGCTAGATTTTGTTTTTCTCACACAAATATCACTCTTTTTCCCTTGCACTCTTCATAATACCACTTGACCTCTGATTATGTCTCTGAACGTAATATGCATGTAAATAGAACTGCATGAGTAGTTTTGAGGTTTTTTTGCCTTAGTCACTGTTTTCTAGTGGGTGGTCATAACAGCCACTCAGACCAATTTTGTGATATTTAACAAATGGCTCAGATTCTGTGTATGGCATGTGCCTAATTGCCTTACCATGCCTTTGCATATCTTCAAAAAACACTTTAACACACAGGAGACAACCTCAGAGAATGAGCTTAATTCCCAGTCTCACTCTCTTTTACTCTTGAAATGTGCCAGTTCTTGAATTGCATAAAAATATTTGGGGTGGGTATCTCCATGAAAGGCTGGAGTCAAGTGGAAACTCTGAACATGACTGCATGTAGTTTTCAATTGAAATACCCATCTGTGCACTTGGTTTCCTTCAGAAAATTTTTTTCTTTTCTAAATCTCCCTCTCCCAATCTCCCACCACCATGCAGTGAGAAGATGGAGATATATTATCTGCCAATGAACCATCTGCTTATTTTTCTTTCAAGGGCCTCTTCTGCACTGACTGGTCTGTTTGCCTAAATTGATCCATAATGTTTACACCAAGTAGTTTATCTGAAACTGTTGTCTATAATAAAATACAGTTTCTATTACACTATAGTCACCTTTTACAGTATTTCTGTTTAACTTACATAAAATGCTCCTACATTGCTGGAACATGCCCCAGACCATGTGGGATGCTAGAAATATCAAAATCTCCATTTCAAATCATACTCACTGATTTAAGGATAGTAGGAATGTTGTTTGTGTGTTTCCAACACTTGTGAGAAACATGCAAGTCTTGTTTTCCTGTCATTACTCTATAATCTCAGTGGTGCTGCATACAAAAAAGGAATATGTTTGACACAGGTATATAGGAATATGTGTTGCCATCAAATCTCAAATTTTATTCTGAATTATTTCAGTAGAAAAAGGTCTGGATAAATAACATGGAATATTTGTCTTGAAACCAAAAACTTGCTGCTTAAGAAGCATGGGTTTGAAAGGAATGTACAGAGAGTTGTACTTTTAGAAAAACCTTAAAAAAACCACAATGAGAAGATGTTGGCATCTGGGAGAAAATTAAACTTTTATACTGGAATACAGTAAATATAAGTGATTTCATTTGCATTAAAGGTAACAGGAGAACTTTTTAAAAGATAGTTCATTATTTCTTATGGATGTCTTTATTACAAATATGAAACCTGGACTTGTCCCTGGTGAAGCCAATGGCAAAGGTCCCACTGGGAGCTGTGAGATTAGCTTTGAGACTGGAGAGGTTAAAAGAGTATGAGATTAGTTCACACTGCAAAATGTACTGTTTATATAGCAAGTGAGATAGAAATTGCCTCAGTTTAAAAAAAAAAGTATAAATATTTGCTTTATACTGTACATCCAAAGATAATGAGAAGTGAAAATAAAGTTTTCATTTTTTGCAGATAAATTATAGTCAAGCATGGATCTGTAGAAAATGTGCAGGGTTCCAGAGAATTAAGAGGTGGGTTTTGGCTTATGAAATGTGAATTAAAATCTACCCTGTTGCCTGCTTAGGAAAACTAGAAATGAGTGTAGATGTGAGAAAGAATAAAAGGTGGCAGCAGGAAGATGAAGCTTGACAGGCTCTGACAGCGCAAGGTTAAAATGGCAAGGATATTTATGTTACAGAGTCTGTCATACTCCTTTTCTTTTAGAATCTGTATTTACTCTTATAGCAACAAAAAATGTTGAGAGGAGCTTGGTGTCATTCACCAAAACAAAAAACCACATGTGTGCATTTCTGTCACTCAAATAGCTTTACACTCTAGAAGAGATTGCTTTGTGCTGGACCCCATATTTCCCAACCTTCAGCCAGCTCTGGGCATAGTGGTAGCTTCTCAGTGCACAGCACCAGTGACAAAGGAGCAGCTGTCTTCCATGGGGTATTATGAAAGGCAATACTTTTCTTGTATTATTGACAGCATTGCTTGAAAAGGAGGGGTTTGATATTGCCATCTTATGCGATAAGACTCTGTCATGGCTTTCCTAGAGATCCCTCATACTGCAATGAACAGTTTGGACAACACATGCACAAAACATGAAGCTCTGGGTGGCATCGCTATTCATCTGATGTTATGTAGGTAAGCACATGCATTGTTAAGTTCCTTTGCTGTAACCTATTTCCCAGTTAGAACATCATCTGAATTATCGGAAACAGAGGTTAAAAAAAGAGACTGGGAATGTTTTCTCGTTTGTGTGCAGAGCCCCTACTTTATGAGTTTAAATAAATAAATAAATAGATAGATAAATCTTGTTTTGATCTTTGAAAGCAGGTGGCTTGTTTGCATTCAACAATCTGAATTACTCTGAGGAGGTTTTAAAATGTTGACAGAGCTATTGGTAAAATAGGCAGCCTTCACTGAGAAAAGGTAATTGTAGCAGGAATAAGCAGGCCTATTCAGGCTGCTGCTTTCATAATTCAAGCTTTCTGCTTTGGCTCAATGATTTAATCAAAAATAAGTCATCAAGGGGGAGTCCTATGTTGTGCTTTGTTTGTTTAGGAACCAGGTGCAGCACATATTTGTAATTTTGAAGTGCTGATACTCTGCAGTTTCTGCAACGTAGGTGAAATCTGCTGCAAAATGGACCTTACTGTTCAACTACTTTTTCTTTCTGCTTTTCAGTAAGGAGCCTTTCTACTCAGCTAGAGTCCTCTGAAAGACCTGAACTGTCCAAAGACACTTGGCACAGAGCAAATCATTAGATTAACATTCCAGTTTGGCTGGTTGTAGATATTAATGGGTTTAGTATCTATTTTCTCTTCCCTTATTCAACATGGATGATGAATCATGTCGAGTCAATGAAAATTGCGCTTTTATGGGTGGAAAATGGAATGATTAGTCTATGAAATTTTAGTGATAAATAATCAAATAGTCATCAATAATAATCAATAGGGATAAATAATTGAATATCCTAAGTTTCTAATTTTCTGTGCTCCATAATTAGTATTGACATTCATCTCCAGCTGACATAAAATTAACATTGGTTCTTGAAGTCAAATAGTTAATTTCTGGCAATTTGTCAATCAGGAGTCTCACCACAATAATGGATAGCACATATTTATGGAGTTATTGCCAATAATTTCATCTTTTTTATAGTATACATCTTCATAATTAAAAAGCACAGAGATGCTCAGTTATTCTAGACTAGAAATTATTAGTTATTCTAGACTATATATTCTGGACTAGAAATTACTAAACAAGGAAAATGAAGGCTTCACAGCACCAGGTGGAATGGCTGTGGAGGCGTGGAGGCAGAAGGTTGCATGTGAGACAGTCCTGTACTAAAGCCAGTGTGCAATGGTTGGTAGTCAGCACTGGGCTCTCAGCATCCTTTGGGAGCCATGCCTGCCTCTACACTGCAGCAGTGTGACATCCTCAGCATGGGATGAATTAATGGGATTGCAATGAGAAAAAGAGATCAAAATTGTATACCAAGGGTAGACACACACCACGTGTGATATGTTCCACAACATATTTGCTGCACCCACCTTCAGTTTTCCTCTCTCTTTAGTGGAGAAAAGTGTTACTTTTATCTTAAAGGATGCCTTTAGAGAAAAGGAGAAAACTGGAACCTTTACTTCTAAGTATTGGTATTAGCTACTAAGTCTGACTTCTAAAAAACTCAAGTGCACAGTACATTGTAAATTGTAGAAAAGGTAAGAATGCCTGCTTTCACCTTGTGAATATTTATTTATACTGGTGTTTGAGATTCTCTGAATGGAACTAGCTTGTGAGAGAAGCAAAATTGGGTGAGATTCTTTTTAATATTTACAATCACCAGGATATCATAGAAATAGTATTGCTAAGTTTTTCTGCACCTTGCACTAGCTGCAGGTTTTGGAAAAATACTAGAGAAGCAATATTGTAGAGACAATTCTGGGTCCTCAGCATTTTGCTGTTTTACTGTGGGGCATGTCAGCTTAAGGCTTTAATGCTTCTAGGAATGGGAGTCAACTGGAGATGAATGTCAGTACTGGAGGGATCTGCCTAATTCCACAGTAAATCACATTTCACCTGGAGTACCTATTTTTGACTCTGTTCTTGTGATGATCTCACTCTGTACCAGTCTGACATGCTATTGAAATAAACACTTTTCTTTCAGTTTGGCAAAACATCTCGTGGTTGTTTTATTTCTTTTTCTATTTTACTCACAAATGAAGATGTACATGCACAATATATGCCCCATATTAAAATAGTATTACAACACACTGGGGAGCATTTAAAATTAAGTAAGAGGTAAACATGTATTTTAAATGATCTAAGAAGGATCATTTAACGTAAGTGTTATTATATGTTCTATAATTAGTACTTCTAGAGCTATTTCTAAAAAGATAGTATATTCATAAGGGCATAAATCATAGAGAGTTAAGCACAAATTCAATGAGGCTACCATGGGGTGTACAATTAGATCTGCAAAAATTTTCCAAATGGGGAGCTAGAGGACGAATTGTCTGAAGCTTGTATTTTTATGCCCATTATGCCTGCTCAGCATCTCTTGGGAAGGTTGTCTGTTGTTGGTGCTCAGAGAAGCTGTATTCTAAATATTCACCTAGGTATTGTGGGAATCTGGATTTTTTAAATCTAAGATCCTAGAAAGCTTCCTGAAATATTTAGCTTGGCCAAAATACATGCTGATCTACTACAAATCCATTACCCTAGCAGTTAACATATCTAAGACATTACTTAAGGTATCTAATTATTGAAATCTTTGAATAGTTTATCACAGGTATGTTCATGAATTTTTTAAAAAATCCTTTTTATACCTCTTTATAAGTGGAGGAACTGAAATACAGAGACAAAAGGCCTAGTCTTTGAGACTGCTGAGATGGTGAATGTGTGTGAGAAGAGATGAGACTAAGGTCTTCCAAGCTTCGGGGAACCACTGATTTCCTTGCCTATTCCTTAAGAAAATCTTAGAGTACTGCAATTATTTTCATAAAAACTTCTGCAATACATAAAGAGGAAAGTGCCATGAAGCCTATTGTTGAGGTTTTTCATGTATGTCTATTTGTGTAAAATATTCCTTGTTTCCTTAGCATTTCAACCTTTTGTATGTATATGTGCAGACTACACAGTTTTGTGGCCTGTAACTGATATGTACACAAACTACTGTAAGAAGAGCACATCATAGTACCACAGGCTTTTGAGATTTCCGTTATGAATGATGAGTATGACCATGCGGAATGCTTTGAATGCTATGTATTGAGGTAAACATCATGTCAATAATGACTCATAGTCAGAATCTTGCATGCAAAGTCTTTAGGCCTTAAGAAGGATGTGGTTTTTTTAATCTAAACTTGAAAATGTTGTTATGTCATTGCAGGTAAGTATGATGAGAAAGAGCCTGACATAGACCTTGAGGTGACACACACTCTGTGGTCAGAAGTTACCCTTCCTTGTAAGGTTTATGTTTTTTGGTTTGGTTTGGTTTGGTTTTTTTGTTTTGTTTCGTTTTGTTTTGTTAAAAGGAGAATTTGAGATTCATACTTCACATCAGTCTGTCTATACCTGCATTATTCACAAACTGTGATTTCCATGCAAAGACGACTCTTTCCATTTTCATGATGCAATTCAGATGGAGTCCAAAACTCCTCTCTGCCTCTGTTGAATAGGAGTACTTAACTGTTAGCTGTTTGCTTTAGCAAGGCAAGGTGTTGTGGAGAAACCTAGGGGAAACATTTGACTTACAAAATCACAGAATCACATAATACATCGAGTTGGAAGAGACCCAGGGATCATTGAGCCCAACTCCTGGCCATGCACAAGACTCATGAGTGACACAAGAGTCACACAATGTACCCAAGAGCATTGCCCAAGTGTTTCTTGAACTGTCAGCCTTGGTGCTGTGACCACTTCCCTGGGGAGCCTGTTCCAGTGCCCAGAAAACCTGTGGGTGAAGAACCTTTTTCTAGTATGCAACCTAATCCTCCCCGACACAACTTCAGACCATTCCCTTGGGTCCTGTCACTGGTCACCAGAGACAAGGAATCAATGTCTGTCCCTCCTCTTCCCCTCACAAGGAAGTTGAGGACTGTGATGAGTTGTAGACTCAGTCTCCTCTTGTCTTGGCTGAACTGACCGAGTAACGTCAGCCACTCCTCGTACGGCTTCCCCTCAAGGCCTTTCATCATCTTCATAGCCCTCCTTTGGACACTTTATAAGCTTTATATCTTTCTTATATTGCTGTGACCAAAACTGCACACAGGACTCAAAGTGAGGTCACCCCAGTGCAGAGCAGAGCAGGACCCTCCCTTGCCCAGCTGGCAATGCTATGCCTGATGCACCCCAGGGCTTGGTTGGCCCTGCTGGCTGCCAGCATATTCAACTTCCTGTCAACCAGGACCTCCAGGTCTCTTTCTGTGGTACTGCCCTCCAGCATCTCATTCCCCAGTCTGTCCGTACATCCAGGGGTGTTCCATCTCAGGTGCAGAATCCAGCACTTTCCCTTTTTGAACTTCATATGGTTGGTGATTGCCCAGTCCTCTAATTTGCCAGTGTCTCTCTGCAGGGCCTCCCTGCCTTCGAGGGAGTCAATAGCTCCACCTGGTTTTGTATCATCTGTGAAATTGCTCCATATGCCTTCCAGTCCTGCATCCAAATAATTTATGAAGATGTTAAAGAGAATGGGGCCTAAGATAGAGCCCTGCAGAACCCCACTAGTGACAGGACACCAGTTTGATGTCACTCCCCCCATTCACTATAACCCTTTGTGCCTGGCCCATGAGCCAGTTCCTTACCTGTCCCATGCTGTGTTTATCCAGCTGTGGGCTGGACATTTTGTCCAGGAGGATACTGTGAGAGATAGTATGGAAAGCTTTACTGAAATCCAAAAAGCTTACATCAACTGACTTGCCTTGATCAGTTAAGTGGGTTACCTTGTCATAAAAGGAAATGAGGCTTGACAAGCAGGACTTTCAGGAAGCCATGCTGGCTGTGACCAGTGACTGCATTGTCTTTCAGGTTTTTTTTAATACCTCCAAAAATAATATTCTCCATAACTTTACCAGGCACTGAAGAGAGACTGACAGGTCTGTAGTTCCTGGGGTCCTCCTTCTTGCTCTTCTTGAAAATCAGGACAGTATTCACCAGCTTCCAGTCAGATGGGACCTCTCCAGATTCCTAAGATCACTCAAAAACCATTGAGAGAGGTTTCGTGGTGACATCTAGCTAGCTCTTTGAAAACTCTTGGATGAATGCCATCTTTGAAAACTCTTGGATGAATGCCATCAGACCCCATAGATTTGTAGGGATCCAGCTGGAGCAGCAGATCCCGCACAGCTTCAGGGTCAACTGGGAGTTGATCACCCTCAAAGTCATGGTCATCCAGCTCAGGGCACGGAAACCCCCATGATCCATCCTCTATGTTAAAGACAGAGGCAGAGAATGTGTTAAGCACTGCTGCTTGTCTCTGTCACTATTTGTGAGGTGACCACATTTTACTTTTTGTATGAAATTAAATTTGTTTAAAAACCAAATAGATGCTCAGAAATTATGTTTTTCCCATCCTAGCAAAATATGGTAGTGGGGTCTTCACCATGACTCTTAGAAGCTTCTGGCATAAAGATGAAAGCCTGACCTTGCACTGTTGTGCTGTTAAATCACTGGCACACAAACATACATCCAGAAAGCATCTTGTCAGTACTATTGCATTTGTTAAAATTGAAGGGTTTGGCTAAAGCATAGGCTAGTACACAAGCTGATGGAGGCCAAAGCTAAACATGTATTTGTTTTTCAGGATAAGCTGAAGAATATCTCCACTCTTTTTGTCTTCTAAAATGCTCATTAATGCATTAGTGTTTATTCTGGTAATTACTGTAGTTAGAGGCAAGTGAGTTAATCAAGTTCTGTCTGTCTTTATCCCAAACACTTGATCTGGCTCTGCTCCCTGTCCCTGAACAAATATGAATCGAGGACAAGAAGAAGCAAGCCAGAAAAGAATTTAGACATCGTATTGATAGTCGTAGACAGAGAATGGTCATGAGCCACACTGGGAACAAAGCTGTCCTCAAAGATCTCAAATCTGCTCTGGCTGTTTTAATAAAACTGGCAGAACTGTCACCCAGCCCCCACTGATGTGCACTGAAACCATGCCATGCTCTGTATGGTAGCATGGTGCTGGTGAAGCATTAATTGCCCAGAGGTATTTTTCAAAAAAGGGATATGGGGCACTGCTTATTCCCATATAACCAACGTTGCTGGTCTTAGGCCCTTGTTCCATGACTTTTGACTGGTTGGAGGTACAACTCAAAGCATTTCATCCAAAATTATTTTGTCCTTTGTCTAAAGAACATCCATTTTTCACCTTCTTACCTTTTAGATTATTTGCTCCTCCAAGAATTACTTAAGCAGCTTTTCTAGTTAGAACAAAAGCAAGCTAAAAAAAAAGTGTTTCTGACTTTGTTAAGATTTATTTTCTTTCTATTTCGGACTTTTTGAATACTGAGGGGTTAGCAGTTGTGACACCTGTATTCTCTGCTGTAACTGAGCTGCACCCTGATGCTGGGCCAGACAAGTATCTCTCTGACCACTTCAATGTGCAGCCAAGCAAACATCAGAGAATGTGTCAGGAGCAGGAGCATCCTAGAAAAAGAGATGAGGAAAGAGGTGGAGCAGGCAGTTGTGCATGCTGTGGGGCTTTTCAGCAATGTATGGAGACGCTTTCAAGTCATAATCAACAGAACATCTTTTTGAGACAGGAAAATATTTTGAACCTTTCCTAAACTGAGAGCTTCAGTCTCAGAAGACTAGACTCCTGAATTTCACTGAATGCTGTCTTCTATTTCAGAACACCAGCAGAATAGTTCAGCTTTCCAGTACTTCCATCTTAGTATCTTCCTGTATAGCACTATAAACTCTAGTAATAATTTAGTAACTGTTTTTCTTCCATTTGTGTGCAGAATTCAACTGTGCAAAATACATGTTCCATTTGTTATTAACTGAACTTACATATTCATGAACTAAAATCATAATTTTGTTTCCTTAGAGTTATTTCCCTGTAAGGTGAAGTCCCACATAAAATATTGCTATTGCTTTACTGTCATTGACCCAAAATTCTCTCAGACATTTTTAAAAGTATGAGTTATGTTCATAAATACTGAAAAATAACTGTCTTTCTCAGTGTCGTGCTGGCAGCCTCCTCTCAGATGATATTTCATATTTTTGGAGGTCATGGAATGGATAAGTTGACATGTTTGTATATCTTAAAGACAACAATGGTGTAATGGGAAACCTGATTTCCCATGTGTCTTGATTTTCTTGGAGGGGTTATAGCACAGAGTGCAAGTGGTTGAACTTTCATATGCAGAAATCTCCTGTACTCTTCTGATTTTAATGCTTGGGTCTTGGTTGGTTTTGTTTGTTTGTTTTTAATTTTTTTTTTATTATTACTTTTTCTTTTTTCTTTTTCTCTTCAGGAAATATATTTCCCTGTAAACTCTTAGAACTTTTAGAAAGAATGAAAAGGGGAATTGTTTCATATATTAGAGGGAAATAATCATTTAAAATATTCTAGTAGCTAAATTAGATCCTTCTCTAGCTTTATTCACACGTGCCCATATGGGAAACAGAGACATCTTGTAATCATTTTCATAATGTGTTAATAAACATGAAGTTAGTTACTGTAAAGGTTACATGTCTTTTAATGTATTCACTCCTGTTTAGGGTTCGTTATAAATCATATTTAAGGGGAAACAAAACAGCATATGAAAATATCTGGATATAGAATTTTTTTTTCTATTAAGTTTTCTTGGTTTCTTTAGGGGTTATTTTTGTGTGTTGTTTTTCCCATAAAGTTCACTGCAAAGCATGTGGCTCTGAGCATAACATATAAGTCTAGGATTTTAATGACAGATGAGTTAATCTGCAATTCTGTAGGCTGCCTGTTAAATATTATCAACTGATGTGTGCTTGAATTTATTTTCTATCAGTCAGCATTCCCGCCTCCAGTAAATGGGAGATGAGCTGGAATGAATTGCACATACAGGCGGACACATGTGGTGTCTTGTGTACAGTGAAAGCAGGAAGTAATATATTAATATTACAGTAGGATGTGGGTTGTTCTTGATTTGTATTTGCAGGATGTGGATTGATGTCTTGTATACATGGTATTGGATTAAAAATCATCACATTTGGAAGAACAAATTAGGATCCTCCAGAAAACGGGTACATTACACTTTGCATGGGGGATGTGTGGAGGAAGGGGATATTTTCAGGTTGCAATCACATGGTATAAACTATTATTGTGGCAAATGAGTCCCAGCAGTTTTAAGCCTCAGCAGTTTTGCTGCTTGTTCTGATATTGTGTACTAAGCTCCTTTACAGTTAGTTGGCTGTGGATTATGTTGCTCACCACAGGTAATAATTACCTGTAGCTATAAAACCTGTGGTATAACAGAAGGTTCTAAGTGGCTTTCTGCAATGAACATCTGATGGAGCTGCCTGCGATGAAAACAAAATTTTAGTCTGATTAATCTCCAAAAAATACTAAAGCCTTTCAAAGTGATGCATGGAAAATAGGTACCCGGGTGACATTCTGTATCTTATTCCTTCCATCTATTTGTAGCTGCTAATCTTTTAAAAACCATGTTTTGGTAAAGTCTGCATACACATCCTGAAGCTTAGAACTGGGGGAATTTTAACAAAACAAAAATAAACTGCATTTTTTTCCATTCTCGGGAACTCATATTGAATTATATTTGTACATGAACCTGCTGGAAGTTCTAATTTGTTTATGAGGCCAAGACTTTAAAAAGAACAGATGTTGGATATTTATGCACATTTCAGACCAGCTCTTGTAGGTCCTCCAAGCAAACCCTTAACATTTAGAAATCAGACAGGCAGGCGTAAATATAGCAAACCTCAGCTTTGTGCATGTGGTTATATGGAGATATTGGAGGATTCCAAGAATTCTGTTTTTCTTTCTTCCCTATTGTGTGCATTGATGATAATCAAAAATTGTACTTTCTTAGTACCCAAACATTTTAGGGGAAAAAAATCATTATTTGCATTCTGAGTATAAAACATACAATAGAAGTCCAAAAAAAAAAAAAAAAGTGAGCAAGGTAAGAGTACTGTTATGTACTGTTATGATGCCTATCACCAGCATGCCTGCTGTCTGTGCAGGACAAAAAGTTCCAGTCAGCAAACATGGTCTGAACTGGAAGGATCAGTTCAGCTGTGTCAAGCTTGGTGAAAGAAACGCAGTAGGATTTCAAGATGAAGTTGTAGATCTAAGCCAACCTGTCTTAGAGAATAAAGGCTTTTAGAGGGCAGTGGACAGGTATAGCAGCCCGTAAAGACTGAAGAGAACAAGGTAAAGCCAGAGACTCTATTTAGCCACCTGCCACTCAATCCTGAATGTATATAGTCATACTAATACGTGTAGCTGTGCAGAAAAGGTTATGACAGACTCTCCAGTAAAGTAAAATGCTTTGCGGGGGGAAGAGGGAGAAAGCAAGCTATCTTTCTACCTGTCAGCATTCAGTGTACCTTGCATGACTGCCCTCATATGCTGGAAGAAACAAAAAGAAATCAGACTTCCAAATGTATGTGCATTTGCAATGTTCCTAAAAAAGGCTCAGCTCTTCTGTGTTCCAGTGAGGAAATACTCAGTGTTATTTTGTGTAGATCACAGATGCAGTTTGACGGACTTGATGATCTAGAGAAGCACTGATTTTTATTTTCTTTTCAAATTTGATTAGTTTCTGATTTTAAATACTGTTTTAGACATGTCTTTTGGGTTTTTTATTTGGGATCTTACTACCTTTCTAAATCACAATGGAGAGATTGTTTTGCATTATTTTTTGCAGAAAAAGAAGCTAATTTTTCAAGTGCATGCATTTCAAGTGGTCACATTCAACATCACAGTTGTGCTACTTTCTCTGTAAACTTGCAGAGACTTTTATATGTGTCTTGGTTTGAAAGAC
>VZRR01011642.1:0-53483 GCA_013398015.1 Oreocharis arfaki
TACACTGCAACCCAGGACAAACATGAAGAGATTCCTGTGCTAGGAATGAATAAGACATCATTTTTATGAAAGGGATAAGGCACTTGGCAGACACACCTGTGTGTGGTTAGCTGATCCTGAAAGAGAAACCTGTCTGTTTCCTATACTGTCAGCTACCTCTTCAAAATAAACTTATCCTTACAGTTTGAAAAGCAGAGATAGAAGGTTATCACGAGACAACTCTTGCACATCTGGTAACCATAGGTCACGAGGAAACACTGGCCAGCCAAGTGTGCTGGCACTCATGCTGTGAAGACTGTCAGCAATACTCCATCCATTTACACCGATGCACTTGTGCTAGGGTCCATCTCCACAACATACTCTTCTGAACTATTCACTTACTGCCTGTGTTGTGTCCGGACGTGTGTGTCAGCAATCTAAAGTAGGTTTAGTATTTGTTCTAATTATTGCAAACCATACTAGAAGTTTGCTATTGATCTCATTTGGCTATTGCGTGCAACTAAACTGTTAGTTCAGGCTTCCTAGTTTTGGGTTTTTGGGGTTTTTTTTAGTTTGAACTTTTTGATGTATCAAGAAAGGTAATCAAAACTGGGTAGCTTTTACTTCTATTCACGTTTTCATGTCTCTTCCTTCTCCAAATTTAGTGAGGTTGCACAGGTGATTCTGTGGGCCTGTCCATGACCCTGTCAGTGTAAACATTTTGGTTAAATCCAGTCTGTTTTAACCAAGTCTGTCTACCAGGCACTTCTTTCTTCCATGGTCTGTTGGGAAGTAAAACAATTGATCTAGTTCCTACTAAACATCTAAGCCCAGATCACACTTTGAAGTGAATGACATGACATCCATTGTTTGGTGGGAGCAGACTCAAGCAAAATTACTTTTTATAGAAGAACACAAACAATTTTATATTTTTAGTTTTGCAGTGACAGACATTGCTAACATTCCCAAATTCTTCAGATAATCCTCCAATTGCAGGGCAGTTTAAAAGTGTCTGGGTGAATTTCAGTAGTTTTGCAATATGGAGGACAGTGAGACAGCTAATTTGCCAGCCATAAATATATTCAGCAGTTTATAACAGGTCTGCTTATGGACAGCTGACCACATTTTCACAGTAAACATTGGGCTGCATTCAATGTAGGAGGTAGGCCTGGCACAAAGTAGAGGGATCCAGTGAGCAAGAAGTATATAACATATCTATCTAAGTCTTAACTATATTTTTCTGGGACCTTGCCCTTTTGTGTGCCTCCAGGATGTAAAGAAGTTCTTGTAGGCACTTGGTATCTGATGGACAGATATCCTTCTGGAGGATCCTTATGCAAAGTGTAAGTATTAATAACTGCTTTACAAAAGGATCAAACTCTGCTGAAAGACATCTGGAATTTTTTTCTCTTTTTGTAACATGAAGCTCTAACCTGGTATGCACAGTTTTTTCCGCAAAGTGGGAGTCCCTGCCACCCTCTCTCTGATGGTAGGTACCAGGCCTGCTCACTGCCACCCTCTCTCTGGCATGATGAACACAGAGCTTGATGTCTTCACAATGACTTGTCTTCAAAGTGGGAACTTCTCCCCTCCCACCCCACCCTGGTGCATTGTTTATAGTCTGATGTTTATAGCCTTGTGGTTAAAGAGCTTCCTGGGAAATGGGGGTTTGCCTGCCTGCATGACAGGAGGATATTGCACTTCAGCTTCCTAATTACCACTCTTCTACTGTGTGAAAAAGGGAGGGGGAGAATAAATCCCCATGGTCTCTTTTAGAAAGACAGAATAAACTAGAGAGGTCTTGAGAGCACGTCCTGAGCAGCTTTTGGGTGACTGTGGCAGAGACACTGGAGAGAACACACTCCAGCCACTGAGTACTTTTAGGATGCCACAGTGGTGTCTGTCACTCTGAGCTTTACTTCAAGGTCACAGTGTGGTGCTCATGAAATTAAGGTAGAGGATGTATCAACTTGATTAGATAGGTTCAAGTTGAAGTTACGACTCCTGGAGTTCTATTTCTGGTATTTCAGATGCATGTGATTTTATTTTTCCTAGATCTTATTGCTAATTATCATCTGAAGCAGGGAACGGTTGAAAGCTAAACAGATATATTTTAATAAACGGAGGTAAGTGGATCAGTCTTGTGCTGAAAAGAGAGCTCTTTTGGTTGCCTCCTTTGGGTTTTACTTGTATACTACTGAGTTTCTCATAGCATGAGTCTTCCCAAGATATTTAGGAAAGATAAGACAGAAAGGTTTTGGGACTCTTACTGATATGATGTTGAAATAAATAATTTTCTTCCCTTCTGGAAACCGATATTCATTTGCAGATTGAGGAAACTGGTGGAACTGAACAGCTTTACATTCCACCCACTTTTGCTGAATCTGGGAACGGCTGGCCCAAGAGCTTTGTTCTTCATCTAATTTGGGCCACTACAAAAAGGAATACTTCACACAGACACAGGCTTTCCAGACCTCCCTCATAACATGGAATTTTCTCTGTTGTGCCTTCAAACCCTATGTCCTGTATAAAAAGCACACAGGAGATAATTTTTTCCATATTTTTCTTGTTTGTCTCCTATCTATTCTTCCCAGGCTGTGGCTCTGAGAACATAAGCATTCACAGTGATGGAGAGAGGGTTTCAGCACTCCTATTTTAATACCTAAAACCTAGCATCCTTATGCATCTACCTGACATGTTTTACCCTATCAATACGTTACAGTTCAAATGTGCTAGGGGACAAAAAAAAAAAAAAAAAAAAAGAAAGAGAACTTCTATAATCAGTAAAATTTTCCATCAACCTTTCAGGCTTCTTATAACTTTAGTGGAGACTTTACTAGTGATTCACTGCTGTTTTTTTTTTTTTTAACTCTGCTCTGAAGTAAACAGTTTTCTGAGGGACAGAAAGTCCCAGGTGTATTCTTTCTTTGAGAAGTTGCATAGAGGTAAGACCTCAGTTGTTCTTTTGCTCTTATGCTATCAGGATTTTTGGTCCAAGGGAGAAGTACATGTCATGAACTAGTCGTCCATGGCATTTTAATGCTTATCATTACTTGCTTCCTTAATAAGCTAAGATAGTTCAGTGTATTAAACTGGGACTGGGTGGAGTAAGTAGGAACATCTGCATGTCTTATGTTATGACTCCCCTAGCAGTCATCTGTGGTGTTGTATGGTTCCAGAAAGTCTCTCAAGCATATAGATGGTGGCGTTCCAGCAAGCTGGAACTGCTGGCTGCAGCTGATGTTTCAGCAAGCTATCTGCAGCTGTCTTCATCTGTTGCTAGATTTAGGGAAGAATATCCTTAGATTTTGTGTGCAGAAGGAAGGACAGAATTCTAAATGATAAAAAAAAAAAAAGAAGGAAAAAAAAATAAAAATCAAGAAAGAAAAGAAGACTACAAAGAGAAGTCTGAGACTGTGAAGATGCAAAGAAGTTTTAGAAGCGGTTTTGTCAGTGGTTCCTTTCATGTACATGGTAGGATTACATTAGAAAGATGAGCTCCTCTGATTCAGTCACTATGACAAAATCCACTACTGTTAAGGATGGATTTAAATGATTGTGCAACTCTTGTAATTATCCCTAATTCTTACAGATAAATCCATAGAGATTTTGTTGATGAAAAAGATACAAATAAGTATTTAAAGAAAAATAGTGCTATCACTTTTCTTCAGAACTACGAACATCTATTGTAATAGTTAACTTCAACTCAATATCTTTTTGTGTGTGTAATTTTATTTTATATGACGTGAAAATACATTGCCTCACAAGAGGAAACAGCTCACAAGTTCCAGCAACTACAATAGCAGCTGTCAATTTGCTCAGTTTCCGACTACTTTCTCAGTAGATTTATCTGATCAGATAAGAAGTTTCTAACTTCACAATCCTATTTTATTTGGAAAACTGAACACAATAATAAAAAGGTGTTAGGGAGAGGGTTTGCAAGTTGCACATCTCAGCATCATTTAGCTGCCATTTCCCCTATTGCAGTTCTTACCCTACTCTCTTTGCCACCCTGGCTCAGCCCAGTGAATGGTATTTCCCTTTCCTGTTGTCCCTCTGCTTCTTCATTCTCTCAGAGCTACCATAAATTAATAATATTTCATTCTGAACTAAGCTTTTAAGAACATTATTGCTAGTTCATAAATGAAAATTGAATTAGTTGGATTTAAATTAAGATCTTTGGGTTTTTTCGATGAAAAACTCACATGGATTTAATTGGTTTGTGGAACAAGGTGATTTGTACGTTCAATTGCATCTTTACTGGCAATGAACTCTTTCTCCTTTCATCATTTAAAGCATAATGGAGAGAAAAGAAAGAACATTCCATATTTCTACTTGTCAGGTTGCAAACAGCTGTGAAAGTACCTGGGCCATTCAAGAGAAATGCCTTTTACTCAGAAAAGTTGAATGCTGATAAAGATCAGAAATTCTGCAAAGAAAAAAGAATCCCTACAGCAACAAGCCCTAAAGTCAGAACTGAGATTTACAAAGAGATTTAGATTTAGAAACTGATATCATTGTGTGTCTTGAGGATGAGGATAGTCATGAGGTAAATTTTTCTGGGTTTTTCATTCCCAATAGTGTTCCTAATCATATTGAGTCCAGGGAACTGAAATTTTCTCCTCTCTGTTAAGAGCACCATCACAATTAGAAATCATGCTGTTAGTAAAGCTACTACAACTGTGAAGATCTGATAAATAAGCCTACTTTGCCCACATTTCTATTTGTGAAGCAAGCTTTTCTAAGAAGGAGTATTGCATGTTAAACCAGCTGAAATTATTGAAAAAAAATTAAAGAAATGTATTCTCATGCTACATAAATTTTGCTTTATAATTAAACGTGTTCTCTGCAAGTGGATTTTCCTTGCCAGAGACAGTGACAGCTGATAACTTAGTCAAGAAAAATGAATTTATAGTGTCCAAGATTCACTCAAGATGTTGCTGTTATTACTTATGGTTTCGGTGTTATTACTTACAATAAATATACTTGCATTCAGAACATGAGTTTGTAGTTCATACTTCATAAGAGAAAAACAGCAACTTAAGCACAGCACAAGGCTTCTCACCTAGTTTGTCCCTGATGTACTGAGGTTTGGAACCCATGTTTTTAGCTGTATTGCAATGCAAATCTGAGCATTATCCCCAGAAGCTGTTTCTCACTTTCTGCTTATGTTACTGTTCAGCAAAACTGATGTGGGAATTAGATGCCTGAACTGTTCTAAAAGTCTGAAACAAAGCTGAATGCAATAGCTGCAGAATTTCTCCTAAACTCAGAGGATCACTTCCTCTCGAAGGGTGACAGCTGTATCCATTAACCTTATGAAAGGTTTCCTAGAGACAACATGAAGCTACAACATAAGCCATGCATTTGCCTCATAGTGCTCTGGTTCAAAGTGCAAGCAAATAGTTAGGGGTGTGGTATTCTTACTGTTCATAGCAACCTTTTTAATCACTGCTTCTTGCTTTGGACTAGACAAACTGCCAGAAAAGGTTCAGTTATAGGTCTTTTTCATTTCACAGTTAATTTCACGCTGATATCCCCCAATAGCCACAAAGAGCTATTCCGACAGCTGGATATAGCTGGAGCATGGTGGAAATCCAGCCAGACTTTAGAAAGGGGAAATTCCCAGCAAGTCAGTTAAGCTAAGTCTGCCCCATGAACTTGACTACAAAACTTCTAAAACTTTTCAGGTCCAAGAGGGCACACATCACTTTCCCCAAAACCGGTGTTTCATTCCTAGTGGTAAATGAAAAAACCCTGCACCATGATTTTGAAATAAATTGACTTTGTTCTTAGCTAGACCAACTCTAGGCCTTAAACAAGTTCATGATACCCGTTTCCTTAGGAAGAAATGCTCTGCTCAGTGTTATCTTCCACTCCTTTACCAAGTTCTCCTCTATGGCATGAGTCCTGTCTGATAACTGTGAGGAAAATTCAGAGAAACTGCTACATGGAGTGCTATTTTACGCATGTTATATTGGATCAGGGGGAGCATGGAACGATGTTATCCTTTTCCTGATTTAATCAATCGACAAAGACTGCAACAGTGGCTTCAAATTTGTAGCACATGGTGCTTCAGCCTGCAAAACCCACAGCTTTTGAACAGCATCTGAGACTAAGGCATCTTTAATGGCTACTACACAGTCTGCTCAAACTCCTTGTGTTACGAAAATAGATGAGGAGTGTTCTCCATGTCTGTATTTTTTAAATGGAATTATATTAGTAGATATGTGTACACTGGTCCCATATCAAATACAGGAGTACCTTAAGAAGCTAATTTTTTCTGTAGTTTGTCTCCAGAAGAGTAGGTTTTGTCCCAATTACACTTTTCTTAGTGGGAAAGTAAAGCACTTTAAAAACATATTGACCAAGTTAGTCACACATAAAAGGACTTTGGAGTCAGAAAGAAGAAGAAAAGCACTTCTAATTAGAAATCAAAGGGACTCCGCCAACTTCAGAGAAGCTGGAGAGAAAGTCAAAGAGAGAAGCTCCATGTTGTGGAGAAATTGAGTCCAGCAAAAGGACACCGAGAGGATCCTATCCCATCTATTGCTCAAAAGTGGTCAAGAGAGGATGATGAGGTACAAGTGTTTCTTGTTTTGTCCATGCATATGAATATCTTATTCTGCTTGAAGGCTATTCTATTGGTCTGATTAAAATTTTGCTGCTTTATGGTTTTTGAAAGTGTACAAAATCTCTATCTGTAGGCCTTGACTAAATGCCTCTTGAAAAGTTAATTTTAAATGAAAGTACCCACAAGACAGGAGTTGTTAAAAGAATAAACTTGAATTGGTGGGCAGTTTCAACAGAGAATTCTAGTGTGAAATTCTTCTCATGAAAATACTTCATCTTTGAAGCAGTGTCGAGCTTATCAGAAAAAATGTGCTATAATCCAGTTTCTGATAATTGAATGACTAACCAAAGTTCTTCAGCAATCTGTGCTGCATGGGAATCACAATGATTGTATAATTTTGTTGTTTATTTGTGTGCATGGTGGCTGATTTTCACTTTCATTAAATGTTCTTAAATGCAGAGAGGTGGACTTCCAGAAAAATATGTTTGGAATAACATAAAATTTGAAGTATCTTAGGACAAATGGAATTGTTTCACTATTCTTTATTTTATTTTTATGTCTGTTACTTTCCTTTTGCCCTCCTCCCTCATGAACAAGTTCTTAACCTGTGATTTAATCTTCCTTAACTATTTGCCTGAGAAAATTTCCAGTAGATGCCATACTGCAAGATTTGGAAAAGAACTCAGAAGGTCTCTGAACTAGTTTCAGTTTTGTTCTCATTATTTTTGCACATCTGCATCTTTGTTTATGTGGCTCTCACTTAGCAGCATAATTGTTCCAAGCCAGCTTAACAAAGCAAAGCTCCATTTAGCACATACATGATAAAAACACATTTGTATCCTTTTAGTTTTCTCCAGAAAGTTAATGCCACTCGATGGTGGTTGAATATAATAATATCTGTCTCTGGGTAGATTTAACATCAAAATAAAGTAAAGTAGTGTGAACATCTGATTAACATATGGAAAGATTTTTAAAAATAAGGCTTTCTTTTCAAGTGCTGAAAGTTTGACAGTCTTTTATACTGTTTTATGATGCTGTGGTAGCAATTCCATGGTGATAGCTATAATCCACTTTCACATACGATTTTGAAAGCCCAAACCTTTCTGTGTATCAGTTTTGACAAACAAAAGTATGGAGTATGACATTTTTCACATGTGGTCTTCAACAAGAGACAGAATACACTTATGTGAAATAATCAGATGAGATAAAAAGAAATGAGAAATTTTGAATAACCAACCATTTGTTACGAAAAAGTTTCCAAACCTATCGTGAGCACAGACCACTTTATATGCATGTATAGAACACTGGCTCAAATAACAAGGTAGTATGGCACTACTAAAAAAGATATGAGAGAGAGTCATGCTCCATTGAGGTGTTATGGTTATATTTAAAAAAATTTTAACACAGAATGTATAGAAAATCCAGATTTAGTTTTTAGAACTAAAGTTCTAAGTTTTAAATATAAATGGTCTTGTTTTCAGCCCTGCATTGTTGATTCAAGTGAGCAAAATAATTTGTAAAGCTTTGTTTGTTTGAGATGGTCAATTTAATCTGAACTTGGATGGTTCTGAAATATTTTTAGAAGCTCACTTACTGAATTGTGATGTCCAGTTGCAAAAATAATGGAAGAAATGTATTAAAGTGATGACAGAAAAAAAGTGTGAAAAGGAGTGAAGTAAAGAAAGGAAAACTGCCATATGATAAAATACTCTATAAGAAGGACTTGAAACACGTCTCTAATAACTCCTCTTTTGTGACAGCTAGAAAGCCTGTTTCTTATAAGGCTGTTCAGTAACCCTTCAGTTTTTCTGACTTTCCTTTCTCCAGCAGAATTTCTGGAACCAGAATTCCACTGCTAATTAAATGGAATAATAACAATATTTCTTTTATTGGCTGCCTAACTGGTGGAATTGAGAAAGTAATGTGTATTCACCAATTTTACATCTTATTTACTGTCTGAAACATGTCTGCCACTGGGCCCATAGCAATTTTGCTTATGGAGGAGGAGCTCCAGTTTGCCCTGTGTGCAGTCAGTGGTGCTTCTCTCTGCTCTGTGACAAACCCTGTGCCTGGTGCCCCTCCTGGAAGCTGCAGCCCTGTTGTAGCTGCCCTTGAGAACACATACGCCCAGAGGTCCATGTTGGTGTCATCCCCCACTAGGACACCAGGAAATGGGAGTTTGTTGAGCTGGCTCTTGCAGCCAAGAAAATCTTCATTAGTCCACTCCTCCCTTGAACATAACATCAGATAAAAATAAGTAGATATGCTTCAGTTTATGTTATTGTTAAGAGGAATGTTAGAAACACATTGTCTTCTTTCATGTACATCACAAATCATTTTTCTCCCAGTGACAGGTATACTCTCAAGTAACTTTTGAGTAAATTTTATACTGCATTTGTGGTAAAAAACCTGAGGATAAATGGTATGAAGGATTGTGCTTTTGATTTCTTGAAGGTTACTTCAAAAGGAAGTTTTCAGATTACTTGAAAATATTTTTTCATAGTACTCCATATTAAATACTTAAGACGTGTTCTAAGTGGATATATTCAGTTGCAATTTGCTGAATGAAAGAGCATGTGAGGCAGTCCCACAGGCCATGCATTCCAGACAGGGAACCCACAGAATACACAAGTTTACACAAGACTGTGGTAAGAGCTTCTAATAAGCTTAGTACAGCTTCTGGTGGGGCTTGAAATCTCCTGAGAGAAAATATATAGATATAATAACATCTATTATTGTATGTAACTCTTGCCTTCAGCACAAAGAGGGCTCAGAGTTAATTGATTAGCTCTCTCACACATGGGCTCAGTTTCGGGTAGGAGAGTACAACAGGTTTAAGATAGAAATGTAAGAAAAAGAAAGGAAGATGGCCAGGATAACAGGAAACGTGTAAGTGTTAAGACAGAGAAGAAAGAGAAGCCAATTCACCTGAAACATGCCACAGCTCTCAAGGGGTACTCGGATTTTCAGGTGCATGTGAGTCCTGCATTTGGGTGATTTGTGACAAATTTGCTCTTCCTATGAGCAAATTTCCTTTTCCCTATAAGAGCAGATGAAAACAATCATTTGAGATTATTTCACCTTGAGATTTTTTTTTATCCAAGGGCTGGGTTACAGAGCTCTGAGTGCATGGCATCTAGGACAGTTACTGGGAAGAAGTACCTTCTGGCACTTCTGAATCAAGACCACAGGGATTCATACAACGTGAATGTTTTAAATAAGCATTTTGGGGGTTAGTTACCTACCACACCACCAAAGCTTTCCATTTGAGATAATATGAAAACCAGAAGCAAAAGTGACAAGGAAAGCACGTTAATGGAGACTCTGGCCAAGAGAAGTGTTTTTGTTATTACAGGACTGGAGGAAGAGTTGGATAACAGCTTCCTGTCTGGCAGCAATCAGCTCACTGCCTAATTATCAGGGTAGAATAACGGAGCAGGTATACTGGGATGAGCTTTGCAGCAAAATACCTGGGAGGCCACGGGGTTTGGTTGTTAATTGGGTTGGAGCATAATTTACCAAGATTAAAAACATCACAATAGTAAATGAAATATCTGGATGAAAACAGCCATTCTATTCTTCAAATATCTGTTTCGGGTAAAGTGAAATGTGCATTGTAGAACAAAACATTACTGTGTGGTCTATCTACAGTTAGTCTAGCATCAAAAGTATAAGCATTTCATAACAACTTCATAGGTATTTGTCCTGGTAATTATTGTTTATTTTCTCATTTGTATTTTCTTTTTTTTCCTCTATTTTTGTAAAAAAAAGGATTAAGCTGTTAAATATCAGGGATGGTTCTGCAAGATTTTTTAAACGTTAAGGGGTACTTAGAATTTCGACTCCCTCTGTACAGAGCAATTTCCTGCTTATTTTAGAGCCTTTAGGAGAAAATTATTTGCCCTGTGGAATTACCTACATCTCTTCAGATTGACTGAGGGGCCCAGATTACTTTTTAGAATAAATTGGAGAGAGCTAAAATGCATTTCATCCTGGATAAATCAATACTTGTTCTGTTCCAAGACAACAAATGTAATCTCCAACTCTGTAATAAACTCCACACAGGTGAAACACATGGCAGACTACATCCCCTCTGGATATTGTTGTGAGTCTCATGATATACGGAAAGGGTTTTTTTTTCTCAGTTAAGCTTCAAAGTTTCTGTCGTAACTTTTCTACTTTTCTCTGTATTGTCTCTTACTGAACTGTTATAGCGACAGGTAGGGTTTTCCAGTGTGTGTTTTATAACCCAGCAAGGAGGAGGAGGGGAGTTCAGCCAGCAGAGGATAGCACCAGGCCCTTAGCTCCTGGCTGACAGAACAAAGTAACTGCTCTTTCAGAGTGTATGTGAAAGGATAAAATATGAAATTATGTTCTTTCCCCCTGTCGGCAACCAGCCAAAGTATTAGAAGTGATACGAGCTCGTTTATATTATAGTAGACAGTTAATGAACTGTGTCCATACATTAAATGGAGTAATCACTTCAAGAGCAGTTCTTCACATTTTTGTGATATTTTCAGGATGGTTGGTGTAAGATTGATGTAGCACAAAAACTAATGATGGGCCTCAATTCTGCTTCAGAAACAAAAGAAAACTTAACTTTGTGCTGTTTGAAAATTGCTAGGAAGACAGCATTCTTATAGCTGGATTTGGAAGGACTCATTCCTCTATTTGTTTACCATGGAAACAGTATTAACCTGGCAGCTCCTGTGGCAATCCTCCTTAAACCATGATAGAAACCTTAGTTTTTCAAAGAGATGAAAGAGCTCTTTCCTGGAAAACATGTCCCATCATTCTTATTGTTTCTTCTGCTTTGTCTTTCTTCTTCTGGAATGGCCAACTGCAGCCGGTAGCAGTACGTTGGTTAGCCAGCTTTCTTCCTCGCAATTGTTCTTTTCATGTCATCTTGCTTCCTGCCTCATTGCCTCTTATAAAATGATTTGCAGGAGGATTTCAGGACCTGTCAATTTTAGCCCACAGCTTTATGTTTTAGTTGTAATCCACACCAGGAGGGATTAGTATCAAGTCTCATTCTTTGTGATTATTCTGCATATGCTGTACTGCCTTTGCTCTAGCCCAGAATTGCGGCGTCACGTCTTCTCCAACCTCACCTGCCCCTCTTACCTCTTAAGATTAGAATGCCCCAACTCCATTTTTTTTTTTTTTTTGGATGTACAGCCACTTGTTTGAAGAATTCCAGGCACTGTGTAGCAAAACCTCAACAGGTTCCATAATTTCTGTGTTTCATTAATGGGTTAAATACCAAAAAGAACCTGGTAGTTACACAGCCTGTGGGTAAATGATAAGAAAGGCGTGTTGTGGCTACACAGCCATAAATACTCTGGGGTGTGAGGCAAACTGCTGGAAACCTCTCTTCCATTTGGCAAGCACAACCTCCATTCATTTAGTGTGTTGTGTTCATACACTAAACACTGAGAGGAAGGTAAAATACAGCATGTTTTCAGCAGGGATTGTAGCTTGTTTGTTTAAACTTATTCATATTTAGCCTGTCACCTAAGAATTGCACGTATATTAATGAGCATAGGCTACTCATTGGTTTATGTATCCAGAATTCTGCAAGGAATGTCTCAAATCCGCATCAAGTTTTCGTATGTGTTATATTTTCATTGAAGTCAAAACTATATAACATCATAAATTGCCAGACAACTTCCTGCTAACTAAAGAAGAGTCTTTTTTGTTAAGTCCTCTGTATAGATAAACGTCGAATTGGTGAGTTACCTTCTGATGCTCACATTTGTGAGAGTAGGGTGGGAAGAGCTGCAAAGCAACAGGAGAACATCACGCTTGTAGTCAAATGAGATCTCAGCATTCTTTCAGTTGCACCCAAATCTACTGTAAAAATTCAGAAGAAAAAGAACTAACCAGCAAACAAATAATTTCAGGAGTCTGTGTACATGTATACGTAATTATTTGTGAGCATGCATATGCACATCAACATATATGGTTCTGTATCCAGCTTGTTAATATGAAAGTTGAATAAGTACTGGTTAACATAGAGTGTAATTCACAGTTATTTTGTTCTATTTTGACCTTATTCATTAGTTTTCTATCAGTGTTTTGAAGAACACATCTAAGAAAAATGCATAAGTGTCTGTGAAGACCATAGATAAGATTATTATGGAAAAATTATCTAATTTGATTTTCGAGCTTAGATAGCTCTTGTAAGGCAGCTCTTGTAAGGCTAAAATCAAACTATGAAGTAAAAATTCAGACATTTATTCATTAATTTGAGTTTTAAAAGCTACTATATAGCCTGCAATTGTTCGTTTCATGTTGTCTTGCTTCCTGCCTCATTGCCCCTTATAAAATGACCAAAATATCCCTAAATTAAGATTTGAGGGGGAAAAAAATGTCATGTTCTTTATAAAATGAAATATACTTTAAAAAATTTTGTCTTTTTAAGGTTTTATAAAGTTCTCAAAGAAATTAACTTAATAAATTACATCTAATCACTTCAAGGATTCTAGAAAAATTTGAAATATCATTGGAATACCAATTGCATTATTTATCTTCATTCTGCTATAAAACTGCATGGAAATTTTTAAGTGAAAACTCCAATAAATGAAAACTTCAGTTTTTGTTATGGATCAAGAAATTAAAATGTGTTTACTGTCATGGATAGTTAGAATTTAATAAAATTTCCAGATCAAATTGTTAGTGTTGCAAAATTGCTGCACTATGAAAGCAACTGTATATCAAATACTCTGTGACATTGGAGCAAGCGAAAACTAAGTACTCGTTTTAAACTAAACAGGTAATTTCTAGAAGGCTTTTATAACTAATAGAAGAATCATCAATCATCCAGAACTCCAATCGTTCCACTTACTGGAGCTGAAAGAAATCATTAACGTGGACATTTGTTTCTTCATGCTGTTCCCCTGCGCTGAATATTACTTCAACAGCTTTGCAGGAGGTTTCTGGACAGTCTCATTTATTATGGAGTTGTCTGCTGTGTAGTTAAAAGATGCCTGCTTATTTTGGAGGTGCAATTGGTAATTGATTTGCAGGATTTTTAGAATTATTTCAATATTATTCTGCTCAGTTATGTAGTCCTGAGTGAAATAAAGGCTTTATATTTCAGACAAAAAATATGCGTTAGGTTGGACGTTGAGGAACTTAGGTCACGCTGCAGCCTCAGGTTCTTGTAGACATGCTTTCTTTCATTATTATTTTTACAGGTATTGTATAACATTCCTTATACTTGAAAATGAAAATTAGTTTTCTTCAGTCAGACATACTTCTTCTAATAACATGTATAACTCTTCTGTCTTCAGGAATGAGTAATAATATTGGACATAACCATATAGAAAAGTTTCAAGTTAAGGGATAATATGGTAACACACTTCTCAAAGCCTAAGGCAAGTGGCCTTATGTTTGAAGCCTCAGAGGCCTGATGAGAGCACCCCAGTAACCACGATGTGTCATCTCCAGGTCCTCCTACAATGCTGCATCCTGACTAAAACTGTAACAGAGAGACATTTGACAGCCACTGACAAGTCTATTAGTGGCAGGAATAAAAAGAAGTTTCCCCAAATATCTCAAGAACCACTATTAAGAGACTGAACTGGGGATAAGTGGAGTACACTACATGTGTTCAACAAACGGCTTTGGTTTTTTAGGGCTGTGAATACTAGAACAGATGATGCCCAAGAGTTCACTCATTCGTAAACCCCAGCATTTCAGCACACTAGCGTCTCATCTAGATCTAACTCCACTACCACAGGAACTGGGAATTGTGACGCAGGGACTTTTAAACTGCTGTTTATAAGCCAAGTTTCCAGACACAGCAGCTAAACTAAGTGAAGTTTATCTGACTAAGATGTGAAGCTGATCAGTTGTTCAAACAAAAATTTACCAAAGGCTTATCTGCTCTTGGTTTGCTGCACTCTCTCATGCCTCAAACATGACAGGCAATTAGAAAGATAGCAGAAAATAAGGAATCAGCAATGCCTTTCACCTTGACAGGAAGATTGGGCCTAATTACTCACAAGAGACAAGATGATCATAGCTTGTAAGAGTGTCCATCGAAGGATCTGTGACACTTCTGTACTTGACCATTAAAAATCACTATCATTCTAAAACAATTTTCCTCAAAAATTCTAAAAATCCATATCAAAATTGTGCACTATGAAGTATACCTCATGGCCTTTAGGATCTAAACAGGAATTCAGGTTGTTCCTAGAGATACAATTTTGGCCTCATATGAAAAGAAAAAGAGTCATCCAGTCAAGAATGACAGTTTCAGGAGTTTAGGCAATTTAAATACAGAGTCTGAAAGACTAAGACAAGGGACCAGAAACAATCTGTTCAAAGTCTAGAGCTGGAAACAGATTGGACATTTTCCAGACCTTACTGGCACAGAGGCATGAAGCACTCATTCAGTATTTATTCAAGTGCAGGAAACTAAGGAGACTGTCAAATCTGTAACATTTCTCATAGTCATACTCATATTCCCAGTGCTTGATTTATATGACTTGTACCATATAAGCTTTGCAGCCTTCAGTCAGACAGCCTGTGAGTGCATGGGAAAGATTAGCACACTCACAGGACGTGGCCTTGGTCATTCAGATCAAACAGAACTCAGTTTCACAGGATTCTATTTATACCTTTAAAGGTCAATCAACCAAATAATCCTCTCTTCTTCTTTGTTCAACATTTATTTAAAATTATATTTGTAGAAATTATAATTGTAAAAAAGTCATTGTGGACTAAAACATCAACAATACCCAAAATTATTTGCCTGTTCAGCACATACAGCTTCAATGTAAAGAGAACAGATTGCCAGATGTTCTAATGCTTGACTGAGATCAACACTTGCGTAAGGAGCATATGGGTGAAGGTAACTTTGGGATGATTTAGGTGATGTTGGTAGAAAGAATGAAATGATTACAAAGTTGTTCCCTGCAGAATCCTCTCTGTAAGAGCACATCCTCCTTGGGAGGATGCATTTGAACACACTTCTGCTTCTTGAATGTTTGAATCACCAAACATGTTGCTTCCTACACACCGTGTGTAAGAATCCCTTTTCTCAGCCTTAGACTTGCTGACTAACCATCATCCCAGGATGAAATCATAGCAATTATCTTTTATTAGATACGAAATCTCTAAAAATACCTTAACCAAACATTCCTTCTCAGACTCCACAGTTAGTGAAAAGCACAACAGCCAAGTTGCTATCTAATGTTATCAATGCTCTCAAAATGTGACTGAAGTCCCTCTTTGTGGGTGAAACAATCACCCACAAACAACTGAATGCAATCAAGGCATTTTCCAAGAATATTGCATGTTAAACCAGGTGAACAGGAAAGGCAAGGTAAGGCAAGGCAAAAGGCAAGGCAAAAGGCAAGGCAAAAGGCAAGGCAAGGCAAGGAAAAAGGAAAGAAAAGTATTCTCACTCTACATAAATTTTGCTTTATAATTAAATGGTTGAAGCAACCCAAATTCCATTAAGCACAAAAGCATTAAGGATATACAGTGTGATGAAGAGCTCCTGGTAAATTGCTTGCAGGAAGGTTGTCCTAGTGGACCAAGTAGCCAAGACCCTAATGTCTTTGAATACCATCTCACATCATTGCCAGGGGGCAGGGGAAAGGGACTCTCTCTCAGTTCCCAGAAGAAAGGTTGTCCCTTTTCCAGCTGGGAAAATATGTCCACGTTCCAGTCATGTTGGGCTCTGCAGTGAGCATTTTTGCATGTGAATCATTCTCTATTTCTATATACTTTTGTTATTGGTCTTGTTGNAAGGGACTCTCAGTTCCCAGAAGAAAGGTTGTCCCTTTTCCAGCTGGGAAAATATGTCCACGTTCCAGTCATGTTGGGCTCTGCAGTGAGCATTTTTGCATGTGAATCATTCTCTATTTCTATATACTTTTGTTATTGGTCTTGTTGTTGTTACCGTTAATTTCGTTATCTCATTGCGGTTTCCAGTAAATTGTTTCTTATCTCGAACCATGATTTTCACCTTTTTGTGCCTCCAATTCTCAACTCCATCCCTGGAGTGGGAAGGGAAGGTGTGGGGCAGGAGCAAGGGAGCAGTGTCTGGCTTGGGCGAGTCTCAGAGAGCGGGCACTAAACTGGGGAGTGCCATTCCTAAACCATGATGAAAGTTTACACTAGTTTCCTCACAGGACTGGCAGAGAACAAAAATGCAAAATACCATCTGTTCTTCAGCCCAGCATTTTCACAAAACGCTTTGGGCCCCATGATAAAGTTGATATCCATAACAAGAATGCGAAGTTTAAAGATTATGAGGAGGAAGAAAGAAATATATCTTGAGTTACTTTGTTTCATTCAGAGATAAAATAATTGTAAATTGGAATGGGCTGAAGGATTAAATTATAATTAATTGATCAAGGAATCAGTCTAATTCTCAGGTAAAGGAAAAGAACATTTTATAGGCAAGTTCTTGAAAGTGTATTTCAAACCACTAGTATGAAATGACCTGTACGTAGGAGCAGAAGTCAACCCTTGGAGTTATAATCTTTTAATGTGTTTGTGTTTAAATAATAACTTTAATTATATGTTTTTCAAAGCAAGGAAAAAATACAATATCAAAAGTTACTATAACTGTAATTTTTGAATCATGTTTGAACAGATCACTTCTACCAGGCTGGGTTATTTAAGGCTTACAATACAAAGCTACATACTTTCAGTTCTGCACTAGCAAGGCATCTGATCATAACCAATTTGCAGAAGTGAAAAGGAGAGATAAAGTTCCAAACTGCTTCAAAATCTACATTTTCCTCCCTCTCATTTATTAAATGCTAATAATAGCTTTTTTAAACAGAAATTTTTTAATTCATTGTGCATGAAAATAAACATATTTGTTTGGTTTTAATGTTTTTCTTCCATGCATTCTGAAATGTCTAAATCATGTTTTTGAAATCATAATCTCTATCTGTTGATTAGGAATGATTTAGCACCATAATGAAATAATTAGAAAGGGCTCCATAAGGACCACATATGGGAATTTACATCAAAAGGCAAAATATGGAATTCATAACAGTATATAAAATTATATGTATTAGATCAAATAGACTCTTTTCCATGAAGCTTTTACTCTACCACTTATAGTGAATAGATAATATTGAAAGACTCATTAAGTGTTTGATCCTTGAGCATCAGAAAGAATATACTAAGCAGAAGATAAAGGCATTAGACATTCCTACAACACAGCAGTATGAAATTATTCCTCATAAAAAATGTGTAGTGATCATCAAACATAGGAATGCACTGGAATAAGGGTCTATTTGTACTAATGTCTGTGGTGGTTTTTTTAACACAGTCGGTTCTGCTTCAGTTTCAGGAAAGGAAGATTACATGTAGTGTTATCTTGTTGCATTCAGTCCATCAGCGATGCAGTCTATGTGCCTCATTGGCCTCTACTTCTAATGACTCAAAGCCAGCATAACCCTATTGTTTCTTTTGATCAGAGTAGATATACCCAACACCTCAAAAAAGGACTGCAGAGCCTCGTTAGCCAGCCTCAGAGACTACTGGAGAAATTATGCTGGCTACTGAGGATCCTTGCTGTTAAGCATAACCTTGAGAATCTGGTTTCGTTTTATGAAGCTGTTCTAACATCCATCTACAGTTTCAAAAAATATATCATATTACCTTAAAATCTTTACAGAATTCATGGATCTGACATGCTAGACACTGAATTCCACTGGATATGGAGGGTCCATGATTCCAGGAAGGACAAGTCAAACTACACTCCAACACTGAGCTGTGAGTTCCTAAGAATTCTTTGTTTATCAATTTGCTGAACACTGAAGAACACTCAGTAGACTGTGAACTCATGATTCTGTCAGCATTAACCTGAGTCCTTTTTTTTTGTTTCCAAGAAGCAAAATAAGAGGAGATAAATAAGTGGAGGACTTTGGGGTCCCCATGAACTCCTTTCTGACATTCTTGTATGCATGGTCCTGTTTCTTTGCACTACTCTCTTACGTCTTCAAGCATGTTTAGTGTTTCTCTAGGACCTCCAGAGCTTTTAAGCTCCAGTCTCATCTGTGAAACTCACCTTTTTCTATTAGAATTGCTTCCCTCTGTCATTAGCGTATGATATACCTGATCTTTTTGTCTTGTTTTTTTTATGAGTCCAGTCTCAGCTGGACTAGAAAGCAGGAACTTATCTATCAGTGTATCATTTTTATGTAGTCACAAATCTTCTGGATTTTTTTTATTGTACCAGATTTGTGGGGGTATGAATTTTCTAAACTACTTGCATTCTTAAAAGTAGTGTTTAATTTTGAATTAAAATTTTAAAGGAATGGAGTGTGTGCCATGGCGGTCCAGACACTTTACTTTCATAATTATCTGCTCATTCATGTGGATATGTTGATAAGAATGTGTTTTGGGTTTGGCTTTTAATCTTTGCTATTTTATGAGCATTAATAATTCACTACCCTTGATAAATATCAAGTTATTTTCTTTTATATCATTCATCACTACAAATCTGAAAACACAATATCCTAGATGATGAAAGATAGAAAAGTACTTACAGAGAAGCAGCATTCACCATACTTCTGTTATAAATACATTCGAAGTTCTTTCAAATACGGAAATATTTTTGAGTCAAAATTGAGTCAAACTTGTCCACTGTGAGAGGATCACTGCTTTTGTTGTAGATTTTAAGTTCATTACCCTGGTAACAAGTAGCATTATTCTGAATAAAGCTGCTCTCTTGACTTTTAAAACCTCTAAATATAGGAATTTCTTCCTAGAAAAAAAATGCCTAGCTTTTGTATAAACTGCCAGTGAAATCATGTCCACCTTTTAGTTACATGAGTATATATTCACCAAGATATTCTCTTTTATTACCGATTTGTTCTCTCAATTGAAATGGTAGTCCTTAAAGACTGGAAGGGTTAATTCATATATCCTATCCCTCTGGAGACACTCCATTAGGCTGAGCCAGAAAATGCATAAAGCTCATTCTTCAATTCAGCAGCTAATCTATATTAGGAAATTAAATGCTTCCAGGGCCTCTTTTCCCAGCCTGGATCGTTGGCATATTCTGATCATGATCATGCTGTATAATGCTACTCTGGTAAGGAATGGACTGTTGCCAGTTGACGATGCTTCATATTCCCAAACCCTATTTGGGAAATACTTAGGTTGGTAAAAGATGATGCAAGTAAGAAGACTGGCAGTGACCACTCTAGAAATATAGTCATTTAGCCTATCAGCACCCTGAGAGTGTTTCATTTTCTTGTTTAGATACAGCCATCATGGCTGACGTTTATGGATACATTGGAATCAATTGCATAAACTCAAGGGAATTTAGCAGGTCTGGGGTGACAACTCCAAACTGTGATTAAATCTTTACCACGAATTGTGAGTGAGTCCTTTACATGCTAGAACGAAAAACAATGTTTGGTTCAAGCCTAATTAATTAGAAGGGGAACTTCTCTAGTGATTTTATCTGTATCTGAAGAAAGAAAACCCTCGGAATTCAAGTATGTTTCTGTTCTTCTGTGACAGGTCCATCCTCCATTGTCCTCAAAGGTGTCCCAGGTCATATTTAGGATAGTCTGTTCATTCAAGAGAAGTCCTTTTATTCCTCCTGTGGAGCCATACTGCTTTCCTGGGAGCCTCTCTTTGCATGTCTCATTCATCTGCCTTTCATCTGTGTGCCTCATCAGATAAAGTTTTCAAAATCCCAACTATGATTTTCTCTCCTTATTGCACTCATTAAATGGTTCCTCTGCAGCCATTTCAGAGTTTCCCTATAAAGTCATTCAAAGAGCAGGACATTCTTTATGTGCCATTTACCACGGATGTTTATTCAAAACCAGAAGGTGGTACTAGAATGAAAGACAACTCCATCCACACATTTGTTGAGTGACATAGTTCAGCTTTACACTGGAAGGCAGGAAGGCCTAGAAGAGTGGGTTAACAGAATGCAGTGAGGCTGAGGAGCTAAAGACACCACTGCATAAGATTTGGGTATTCATTTTTTGCTAGTGTTAGTCTGGTCACGTGTATTGAGTGGCTATTTGTGGTTGGAACAAATTAAATGTTTTCCTGGTCTTCCAGCCTAATTTTATGCTGAAGTATCCAACAGACACACTCTAAGATGACTCAGCGATGACAAATGGGGACAACTGAGACATCAGTTTCAAAGTACATTATGGTTCAAACTCAGATGCACCCTTAA
The DNA here is from genome assembly GCA_013398015.1 of Oreocharis arfaki. Lineage (NCBI taxonomy): Eukaryota > Metazoa > Chordata > Aves > Passeriformes > Paramythiidae > Oreocharis > Oreocharis arfaki. The sequence goes on from VZRR01011642.1 coordinate 20,739, forward strand.
CATTATTATTTGGGTCAGGAAGAGGTCTGAGGTTATCAGAAGAAATTTTCTATGAAGGTTTAGCAAATATTGTCCAAAGATGAATGCAGACAATACTAAAATCAACCAAAATGTAGTATTTACCCGGATGTCTGAAGCTAGCAACAGCTGCCATATTGAAACACCTTTATGTAGCAGAAGGTAGGATACTGGAATCAAAAGAGTGAGAAAGAAAGAGTCTAAAAGAAACCCCCAGAACATTAGACAGTGATTAGTAAAAACACAAAACAGTAGAGAAGAAACATAGACATGAACCTCAGGAGCTGGTACTTAAAGGCACACATGTAGCCTATGTTGAATCACAGTTCTGAAACAATGGAGTTTCAAGCAATTTTTAATAAACTCTTTCTTAAGGTAACTGAATTTAGATTCACACAAAGACTTTACCGTCTACATTTAGCACAGTAGGCTATAAATAGCACACTCATAAAACAAAACAAAAAAAGAAGAGTCATTAGCAGCTGTGTCTTCCTTGATCTACTTAATTAGGAAACATCTGTGGTGTAGTCAGTGTTCTTTTCCATAATTGCTTAATATGAGACAGGATGATATGAAAGCAAAATACGTGTTTGGGACATTTTAGCTCACCAATTTATCATGCATATGTTTTAAATGTTTTTAAAAGGTGCATTTTCATCACAGAAAGAAATCATACATCATAGAAGCCACTAAGTTATAAGATGTCAACTGCTTCCAGCTTCAAAAGCTGGACTCTTTTCCTTGATCAGTGGGTGGTGGAAGTGAATATTTTTTTAAGTGAAAGTAAAGTTAGGGGGTGGGGTACATAGAAAAAATTTGGAATTTATTAAAATAAATAAAAGTTGCAATTTCTTTCTTAGGAATATTTTGTACTTAGGTCTTGTATTACATATGATTTTTAAATCTCCTAAATTGGCAAAGGCCTCTATGACAGTGAACAGACTGTAGATTAAGAATGCTCAAAATTAAATTTGACTTCCATTATTTTTTTTCTGTTGAATCATGAACAATATTCATTTCTAAATGCACTGTTCTACCACACATAATACCTAGCAAAATAAGACAAACTCTATAAACTACTAGTTAATAATATTCAGTGACAGAAAAAATTGAAAATTTAGTGCATTTTTCTCCCACTTGTAAAAAATCAAAAGAGGTAAAAGGAAGTGGAAGGGAAGGTTTTTTTATGATGACAAAAAGGTAGGGAATGAATTTACTTGTGGCTGTCTGGGCATGGTAGAAATAGACCGTGTCAGAAACAAGTCTTTAAAAGACTGATTTTGTTTCTCCCATTACAACGATAGTTGCATGACACCCTTAGCAAAAGCTGTTGTTCCATTTACACTTCTGTGTTCTTTAAAAATCTGTATAGAAATTAACTATGCACCTTCGAGCTAAGTAAATTTATACCTGTAAAGTATAGCACGTCAAACTTTATGACTTAACAATCTTTTAGTATTTGAATTAATAATTTTGATTGCCTGATAATTTCTTTGGTTTTGTACTTTTTTCAGAAGACAAAATATGTAGGTTAAGCAAAGTGTTAACCTTTTAGAAGGGAGGGACTGTGAGAACGAGCTTTTATTGCTCTTATCTTTCTCTTGTTTTCTTATGGGCTGGTCTCAATTATTACTTCCCATCAGTTTTTGATCTGTGGGCAAACTAATCTTGATAAAAAAAAAGAAAAAGAGTGTTGTTTGACCTCTCATTTATTTGTATTCACATGATTCAGTCACTGAACTGTTGAAAAGCCCCCAGAAAAAGAACAGGATGGTGGCGAGGGAGAAGCAAGGGGAGGCGCTGAGAAGACTGGAGTCAGGGAAGAGGTAAGGAGTCAGTCCACAGAGCCTGTAAATTTTGAGATAGCTGTCTGACTGGTTTTGTTTTGGGAGTATAGACTTTCTCACTCTTAAGTGGCCAAATTATTTTTCTTTTTGTCCACACTGGACTGTGGAATGATGAGGGCCCCTAGAAGAGTAAATTGGAATTTGATGGCTGTGGTAACAGAGAGGCTGAAAAGCCAGTGTGGTTGTTAAAACAAGCCTTTCCTCCCGTGTGTTGCCATACATGCCAGTGTCAAATGTTCCTGACAGGAGTGAGAAAATAAGTGAGATAAAATTCCAATTGGATCAGCTTAATTCAGTGATGAAGGTGATGTTGTAAACACCAAGAGAAAGGAGTGAGACCAAATACCAAAGGCGCAGTAAGACAAACTCCAAGTATAATACATGGATAACAGCATTAAAAGATCTTGTGGCTTTTTTTACTTTCCTCCTTGTTCACAAGGAGTTTTTTTCTGACATATTTTCCATTCACAGTCCCCTCAGACTTTAACAATGTGTCAGCTGGTATCAGAATTAATTCTTAGAGACTGACAGCTTCTTGTAAATACAATTAAAAGTCACTACAGGATGAGTAAAGAATTGTGAAGTTATCTAAGACAGAGTCAGAGGAATCTGGAAAAATAATAAGGGTAAATAACAAAAAAATAATTATGGTTGAAGATTTAAATTCAAATTATGTTAAATAATCCCTCAATTAAGAAGTGTGCCAACCCAAAAAAATAGAGGGTGGCAAAAATTACAAATATTATGGACAGATCTTTCAGCAGTATCTTAGGGCTAGTTTCTTCCTCTGAGTAGATTCAGTTTTCATTATTAAGAACTAAAAGGGACATGAAGAGTTATCTAATGCAGGTTTTGTTTGGTCTCTGCAGAAGACAACTCCTCTCCCATAGTCAAGGTCCTAAAACTTTTCACAGGCTAAGAGTTTATCTGAGGCAAATTTGGACAGTGTAAATACTTTATGTAGGTATTCTGTTGATAGAAAAGCATATTAGTATGTAATAAGGACAGTTTTCAGGCTTCCTGTAATTAGGCCTGAGTCTTCAGCACATACATAAAGAAAATACAGAAGAATGTGTGGGCTTTGTTTTACATTGTGCCTAGAACAGAGACTTAAAAAATCTTCTAAAAGATAAAATACAAGAAGATTTCTCTCTATTGAATATGTTTCTTGCCTATTGTTTATATTTTTTATTAATCCAAGACTTCAGTGTTTTCCTTGATTTGCCGCAGGAACCAAGAAGATGTTATCCTCTTGCTTTAAAAGAGAGAGAGAACAAATGGAAAAAGCAGTAGCTAATGACCTGCTTTTGTAGATTCAGAAACTTGCCGTACTTTGAGCATGTTGCAAAGGGCAAGGTCATTCCTTAATAACATTAAAAATCTCATGGAGTCCAGCAGCACTCTGGAAAACTGCATTCTTTCCCATTGCAGGGTCCTTTGGGGTTGTCAGTGGTTTTGTTTTCTTCTGTTTCCCTGTGGCATACTACAGCTTTGGATTGGTTTTTTCTATGCTGTAAGTCCTCAGGTATCAGACACTGGGAAGTAGCATTTGTCACAGAAATCCTTCAGACATTTTTTTATTAGGTTTTTACTTGTGGTTATAAAATTCTGAACTTTTTGATTCCAGTGGGCCAAGTGTGGGTCACTAGCTATGTTTCTAAGAGCTTTTGATCAATTTTCAATAAGAATAGTGATGCTGGATATGGAACAGAATCATGATAGCAATGAGAATGTGGAAAAGGAAATGACAACAACTCAAGTGGAAACCAAAAGTCAAGCAACTTAATGTACTCACGTTGGGGGAACTAGATAATCTCCCTGCAGTACCGCATTAACTCACACGTGAAGTTGCAGATCCAGCAGCAGAGCTTTTAAATAAATCTCTTAAATCAGGAAAGGTATAACTGGAGAACAGTCAACATAGGATATGCACTTACAAAATAGGAAATGAATAATGGCATATATGACTACATAGTATGTTAGTTATGTGCAACTTCAAAACGCTTAGAACACTTCAAAATTGTAGAGGTAAATGAAAATGGAATGCAGCATAGATTTAGCCCACTTGCATTTCACGAAGGCAATATAATGTCTTTTTTAGATGACTGGTTTTCAAAGACAGGGAAACAAAAATCAGTCTAATTTCTTAGAAATCCAGTAAATAATTTTATGTGACTTCATGTAAAGGATGTATTTATTTATGATAGAGACAATTAAATTAAGAATTGCTAGACTTTTCTGAATCAAAACATCTTTATTCAAAAATTAATCGAGTGGTTCCACTAGTGACCTTGACACAAAAAAGTAGGAGTATGCAACGATTTTTATTAACAAAGTTAGAAAGTGTTGTTAATAAAGAGAAGGGTGAGAATATTTTGTGAAAGGATGAATAATTCTGAGTACACAAAAATTCCTGTGCAATGCATGTAATAGTACAACAGTGAAAAACTGAGTATTAGTGAACTAAATGGAATTTCTGCTGTAAGATGAAGTGACTGAAAAAAATGTGAAGCTGGTTAATCTTGGAGAACTAATTGATCATAAGATGAAAATTTGCCTGTATCATGAAGTATTTTGAAGCTAGAAAATTTAATAAAATAGCTGTAATCTTATGTGGGAGCTTGTGAAATGTTTCTAGGTGGTTCGTCATAGTTATGCTGTTATCAGAGGCCTTTTTAAATAAGGGGAATTTCAGAAGAGCTTCCCAGTCTGGCATATCTGTGTACTATTCTGCTTTTCTCTCTACAGATTAATTCAAGCTGGAATGGGAGCAGGAGAAAGCTATTAGCAGAGCATAATACTGAAAAGTCAAGCAAAAAAGCTGGCTTGTTTTTAGTGTAGGGAAATCGCTGATGAGAAAGCATATTTTTCTCTATCAGTAAAGAGGGAAAAGCTATGTGAATTGAAGGGTGCAGCTCATATCACATTGAGGGGAGAGTAAAAGGGCTGGTAATTTATGTAGGATGGAAAGCTCTTAATCATCAGAAGATTTCTAGCTCAGTCTTCTTGTATTATTAATGGGTGTTAAAAGCACCCCTGTGGTTTTGAGATAGAACTTTGTAAATATATTAAAGAAAATAATATGTGATTATGTATGTATTATGACTTATGTGCTGCCTGGAAAGTGGAATCCACTATTCACCCATCAGTCCTATATTTACTCAAAAACTGACTAAATCATAGGCCCTTTAACTTACAAAAAAAAAAAAAAAAGTAATAAATTTTACTTTTCTTTTTGCCCTCCAGATCTATTTTGTTCTCAGCCAAGCCTTCCAAAATTTGAGGGCTGCAGTCTCACTTATTTTCTTATAAAATTCTCTTTTCGGAAATTGTAACAGTACTCTAGGGTCTAAGAATTAGAATTCTGGTTTATGATAACACCCCAAACCCCAACCAGTTCTGTATGGTCAGAAGAGCCAAGAGGCTTCAGTCAGACTGACACCTTGTAATGACAAGGAAAAGACAACAATTAGAGCTTTTCTACACCTCTCCACATTTTGGACACTGGTGTGCCATCCTGTTTCCCCTTCCCCATGTCAAGAAGGATAATGTAGCAACAAGTAAATATTTGGGGAAGGATGGCCAGGGATTTGGAAAGGCATCCATCCATGCAAGACACAATAAATTAGGATAGGACCCTTCAGCCTGGTGAAAGATTAATAAGGAAGAATATCACAAAAGTGTATGAAATATAAGGAAGGTTGGTGTGTATCAATTGCTTACTGTTTCTACCAGTAAAAAAAAAAAAAAAATTAAAAAGGATATTAGATGTATCTAGAACAGGGCAGATTCTACTCAGAAACAAGGCAAGCTTGTTTGCCAGTAGCTTGAAATCAAGATGTGTAACTCCTTCCCTCAGGATGCTGCCAGACCTGGCTCAGAAAATCTCTGAGCTGTCTGCTGCTGGAGATAAGCCAGTATCCTGGAGAAGCATTGTTAAAGCTTCGCCTGATCTTACACTTTTCCAGCCTTTGCTACTGCCAGCATCAGCTGTATGGGGTGGAGTTATGTTTTGACCTGACACAGTGTCTTTACAAAATAGTTTTGATAAATTCAGGAATTGGTCAAGAGAATATTGCTAGGCATTTCAACAGGGCCTGGAGCAATGACCAGCCAAGGTTTCCTTCCTCTTTCCAATATGCCACCACTTTTGTAAAAATCGTTTACAAAGATGCTCACTGGTCTCAGCTGCTTACTTCCCCATCAGAAACAGTTCTAACTCTTGCTTTTTCTATCTCTCAAGTCCCACAAAACCAAGTTAGGAGGGAGCTGCACTGCAGCTAATTGGAAGGAAATGAAGCAGATTCAATTCGTCCTCCTATTTCACTGCTAATAGAATTGTTCCAGTCAGCTTCTCACATGCAATGCTGGTGAATACGTGTGACAGAGCAGGCTGAGCCTTTAACTGGTGATTATTCACAAGAAACTTCAGACTTGGCTTGCATTTCAGAGGGCAGGTTATGCTTCCAGTGCTTTGTAGGAAGAGAAATAAATGATCTGTTTACTTGCAAACTGAACATACTTTATGTGGAAATTATAGGGAGATAATCAGTGTGAAATCCCATGCCATGGTTTTCAGAATAAAGCCATGAAATAAATTAGCAAGGAGAAAGCTGGCTGTACCTTTGCCTTACCCGCTTCAATGGCAATATTTTTACTGTTTTCTCAGTATTTTTAAGCTGTAGGATTTATGATGTACTCGGGTTTGGTTTCATTTTGTTTTGGGGTTTTTTGACATTACATAATCAGGAAGAGTTTTGATCTTCTTTATCTCCTTTTTCTTTTAATCTTTTCTGTATATCAAGCAATATAAGATTGTGACTAAGTAGAAAGATGTTTGTTTATGACTTGTCACCCGATAGGTCCAACAAATGTAGTTTCGATATTATTTGACAGTTTTGACTTTGAAGATGGCCATTATCTCCAAGAAGTAGAGATTTTTTAAGTTCTTTTGAAAAATTTCAGAGGAAGATGCAAACTTTGCTTACCTATTTTTGTGTCCAAATACCAGACGCAAATTGCTACCCACTTACTTAAAGCCATAACTTGTAAATAATTCAGAAAGGTTCCCTTTTTTAGTCATAGCATTTGTAGGTGCCAAGATGTACACCTGTTAGTTTGCTTGATCCTTGGAGCATAATAGTTGATTTCTCACGCATGTTTAAAAAATTATCAGCTTGAAGACCAAAACTAATCAGGCAACTCCTTTGGTTCCAGTGCACCAATCCTTCATGGCTATCTGTTATACTACGGGTTTTAGCCAGGACATTTATCCAGCATAGAAATTGGGAGCTACTGTAAAACCCTTCTATCAGTTACAATGTTTGAAATATGTGCCTTGGTCTCCTGCTGTTCAAGCATTGCAAATTGTCATATTATATGTGACAGACTGATTGTGATTTGTCTTTTTCATGACAGGAAAAAGTGTTTTCCTAACCCCGGGGGAAAAAAACCCAAAACATTCAGCTACACTGAGAGATGATTCTGATCCCATTTAGCTGTTATTTTGCAAAAGGTTAGTTTTCTTTTAACAGGTAAACTTGAATTTCTCCCAAGATAGTATTTTATAATTCGTGTTGGTCATTCCCATATTAATAGTGCTGTATAAATTTCATAAAAATTCTTTGATTGCAGAGCCTACATGATGACTTGTAGTAATGAATGTATTTCTCTAATAAGCTACAGGAAAATTAAAAGATTTTATGTTTATTGCTTGTACTGGTGTACGACAAAGAGAAGGTCATTCACTGAGAGCTGCACAATACCTCACTTCATCTACGAAAGAACATCTGTAGTTGTCCTTGGTGGAAAATACTTGTGGTGTGAACAGTGGATGAAGTAAAGCAGCACATTCCCGTCTGAATCTATTGAACACTAGGGATGACTGCGCTGGAGTCGTATTTGGGTGCTGCATATATGCACCAGAGGCAATACTTCTTAGGCAAGATTGTTCTTCACATAATGAGTGTGTTAGAGCTGTCAGAAAATATTCTCTTCTTTTCATCGCAGTGTAGGATAGACAATGTAGACAACATCTGTTAAAAAACACCCTAAAATAGAGCTGGTCTGAGATATAAGGAGCTTCTAAAAAAATAGAACAAGAAGAAAGGCACTACCATTTTTCAGACAAATGCAAGTATTGTATTTTTCTGTATTGGTTAGTTAATGGAACCGATATATAGCGGTACAATTTTAAAAAATCACATCTTCATTACCCACTGTTGCTGACATGCAGCACAAAAAGTAGCAAGTAAGTGGGAACAATATTAAAAATAAGGTTTTCAAATTTTTGTTAAAACACCCCTGTTCAGGATCACATTTTTAAATAACTAATTGATTAGCTAAGTCTTCTATTTGTTGACATCTTAATTAGATAATTATATGTTAAATGTTCATTGTCTATAATCTACAGCTGTCTGTAGCTGAAATTCAGCAATTGAGACTAATTGAGTAGTCTGTAATGAATCTTGACTCCAAACTCACTCAAGTGTAATTTGCAACATGACTAATACCTAAAATTTCTGATTCTAAAGTTTCTTCAGCATGCTTGTGATTTTTGAGAACACTGGGATGGATTTCTTTGGTCTGCTTTACTGGTGGCCCTTCATTTAGATCAATCTATAATTTTTTCTGTTTCTATAAAAATGGTTGTATTTATTCCTGAGAAATAATGCAAAAAGGAACAGGCAAATATGAGAATTAAAATCTTGTGGAAATTTGAGAACACCACTAGTAATACTTAAAACACAACTTTTGGCATGAAACTGATGTAGTTTAGACTGGCATGTTTATCCATAATATCGCTATTTTTATACCCCTTAATGAGTACTTATAATCATAAAATTATAGACTGATATGATATAGACAGAATCTATGATATATAGATTTATATATCATAAAATCATCTAGTTCTAACACTCCTGCCTGGGGCAGGGACACTTTCCACCACACTAGGTTGCTCCGATCTCCATCCAGCCTGGTTTTGAACATTTCCAGGGATGGGGCATTCACAACTTTTCTAGGCAACCTGTTCCAGTACCTCATCACACTTATAGTAAATAATTTCTTCCTAATATCTAACCTAAACCTAGTTTTGGTTTAAAACAATTTCGCTTTGTCCTGTCAAACTATAAATATAGTATACTATGATAACTAGACATAACAAATAAATATACATAACATTTTGAGAATTCAAATCTAGTATTGGCTCTGCTTAGACTACTCTAGGCATAGCTGTTTATGTTCATTACCCAGTAATTTGTAGTCTACTCTCCTCAGGTTTCCACTCTGGCTTTTTTTGTTGTAGTTAATCTCGTTGTGTCAACGATCTTCCTTTTACAATTTTGGAAGTCTAAAATCTGACATTTGACCTATCTCCTGATGTCAGCATCCTTGATGTGCTCATTGAAGCACTGTAGCTTGCTGCACACTGAACCTCACTTCACTAGAGTCAAACAGGCCGTCACTGTGACTGAGAGAGGACCCCCCCTCAGGTGAGCCTCAAACTGCCAGGCAGCAGCACACCCACACAACAGAGAGAAGCTTAGAAACCCGACTGTCATCTTCCTAGTCTTGATATTTGTTCTAGCCCTTGGAAAGGGGCTTTGATGAGACAATGTAGAGACAGTTGCATGAAACCCAACCAGCCCACTGGGGAGACACTCTGAGATGCTGATGCATTTCTGACACCTGCATCCACTGGCCATGCGTGGAGGAATGCTTCACTTGGCTGGGTCAGCCTGACCACACATAACCAGAGCTGCTTTCAGCTTTCAGCTGCTGTCATTTGGACCTCTGCTTGTTAAGCCCTTATCAAGGGGCAGTGCAGAAAAACAATAGAGCTGTTGCTAGAGACATAGTACATTTTACACAAAAAATTAATTTGACAAAGTTTGAAGTGAAAGCACTTGGAAATTAAAATGCATATGACCTTTTAATAGTTTCTGTATAACAGCATTTACAACTGACCTATTGTGTAAAAAGTAACTAACAGCACTTAATTCATATCCTCTTACCAGTGCTTGCCCTTCTTGTCAAGAGCGCAGAATGCAGCTCTAATCAGATGGTTCAGGTCCTCACCTGCTGTGAAAGACTTGTCAAGTAGAGACTGAGCTTTACATTAACCGTTCTCTTTTGGAAAAATACCCCTGCTACCTGTTTGGGATAATTTTAAGTGTCCTTCAGGCCTACAGGTCACCATGATGGCTCAGAGTGCAGTTTCATTTAAAGAAAGAGTAATGCAAAAGCCTATACATTTAAAAATATACTTCATGTCAATTCAGGTGAGAGAAGTTCTCAGCTGATAGGGGAAAATGTCCTCTTCAAACGGAAAATATTATTTGTTCTTTTTCAGGACAGGCAGTAGGCGATGCTCTTGAGGAGACAAAAATGGCTTTTATTTCCTTTACCCATGCAGAAGATCAAAAGAAAAGTAGGAAACTGCCAGACTTAATGAGCCATGCTGAAGGGCTGCATCCTGACAGAATTAATGCATCATTTATGAAGTACTTCGTAGGAAAATGATTTAGTGAATCACATATGACTTTGATGTCTTGTAACACTACTGCATTTTAATATTTATGCAAAGAATTTAGCAGTTACAAATGACAAAACCATGCATGCCAATAGGTGGAAGAACACATTGTGGGATCATTGGTGTGGAATGCTTGCAATTAAGAGAGTTGGGATGAATCAGTTTTGGGACCTGCATATGAGTTCTTGACTTGGACCCAAGTAAGTGTCACTCAATGTGGTGGAAAGATAAAGACAGTCCCTGGCAGGCTGTATGCTGCTTTTGGATGATACTGCTCTGCTCATTCCAATAGCGACTAAAAGTCCCTGAGCAGAGACCTGGCAACCCTGCTCTTGCCTGAGGCACAGGGCCCTGCAATGCAGATCAGCTGTAGAAGGAAACGAAGAACTAAATCTTATCTTGCAATAGACCTCTGTGAAGGGACTGAGCACTCCCAAATCACCCCTGCATGCAGCTGCACAAGTCCTGTTTCCAAACACAATGTTGTCTTCTGTTGATCAGAGGAGTAGAGCACCTCTCCTATGACGAAAGGCAGAGAGAACTGGGATTGTTCAGGCTGCAAAATAGAGGGCTTCAGGGTGGCCTTATTGTGGCCTTTCAGTACTCGAAGGGGCCTACAAGAAAAATTGAGAGAGACTTTGTACAGGAGCATGTAGTGACAGGTCAAGGGGGAATGGATTCAAACTGAAAGAGAGTAGATTTATATTTGATATTAGGAAAAAATTCTCTACTGTCAGGGCAGTGAGACACTGAAACACGTTGTCCAGACATGTTGTGGATGTGGTTTTCTCTAAGTGTATATGGCCAGGTTGGACAGGACTTTGAGCCACCTGGACTAGTGGAATGTGCCCCTGTCCATGGCAGGGGGATTGGAGCCAGATTGGAATTTCAAGGTCTCTTCCAACCCAGACCATTCTATGATTCTGTGATGGTCTACCACATTTTCTTTAGTAAGGATTCTGCCACCTTTTTTCAGTAGTGAGGTCTGTAGGATACAGAACAGAGCATTACTTTTCAAATTTTTCCTTGGGACACAGGGCTCCAGAATGCTCAGACCTATGCCTCATGTTTCTCAGATCTTGCAGTGGCTCAGATATTTTCCTCTGATTTGCATCCCTCTCTAGGAACTCTGGCCTCTGGCTTAAACATCTTCAAACAATTTGTCAAGCAAGCAATGAATATAGCCTTATCCAAATCCTTAACCATAGTCACTTTGCTCTTAAAAAGGCACAGATGAGTCAGAGGGCTCTGGAAGAACATGCAAGTCCTAAGGCAGAGCTTTGCTTAAGCTATTCTTCATCTTTCTGTAGTGAACACCCCAGGCTAGGTGAAGTACCTGTTACCTTGCCTACCCTGGCAAATTCTTACTAAGCAACAGCACACCTAAAGTAGCACCTTGTAAATGCAGTCTCACCCCTGTGTCTCCTATTTCCATGTATTCAGACTAAGGATATGTAGTTATAACAGGCAAGTTATATTGTTTGGTTCAGCAACTGAATACAAGTTCTTATGCCTCTGAATGGTTTTGCCTTTCACTTTAGCTCCAAACCATTCTTTCTGGGCAAAACAACTGTCTGAAGTACCTCACAGCACGTTGCTTTGTCTTCAAATGGACAGGATTCCAGTGTATTGCAGAAAGAAGTGGAATTCCTTCTTGCAGCCGGAAATATCCTAGTTTATCAGAGAGGAAATTGGGCACTGGGCTCTGTCTAGATTGGTGGTGCATCCCTGGCGTTTGTTCCTGAACATGTGACTCTTTGCCAATATACTCATTTTTGTGTAAAATTTAGCTAGAACTAAATGTATTGTCTATCCTGGCGTGAGAAGTTCCAAAACTCAGTTTTGGGATGACTGCATAATTTCACTGCATCAAGAATAGCTTAAGAGGGACTCTTCTCTTGTTGTTTTTTACTTTGCCCTGGGGATAAAAAAGTATTACCTTTCTCCTCCTTCCTCAGTGAATATGCGGATTTATATCCTTCTTGTAAAGATCTAGTTGTTGTTGGAGACAGCTTAATGAACATTTTTTTCATTTCCTGTGGTCTGCCCTACATTCTCCAGGAAAAGTGGGAAGGAAAACTCTCGAACAAAAAACTATAGGTTGCTTGGTACAAAAACACAGCAAAATGATTCTTTTGACCCCCTCTGGCAGCCTGCTTTTTACTGATTCTGCAATTTTCTATGCCTCTGAAAAAATGGTTCTTTCAACAAGTTAGAAGCTTGCTTGGTTTGCCTGCACCCTCTAATGGAAAGATAAATATGCCTTCTCTTTTCCTTAGTATGTAGCATGAAAATAGACAAGATCATTGGGATTTATGTGGAAAAGTGTGGCTGGCTTCTAGTATTGGATTATGAAATGCAATTTGGGTTCACTGAGAACAAACATATATTTTGAAAATCTGATTAAGCACTTATTTTGGAAGGTCAAATATGACAAGTAATTTTTAAAACTGTTTTTAATGCTTCTTTTTAACTTAAAACATTCACCATTTCAGAGAAAATCACATTCAACTATATTTTGGCAGATAGTAGCACAGGAAAAGTACTTTTAATGTCCATAACTGGTTGAGGAATACCATTATTTAATGGGTTTTAGAGAAAAATAACTGTGTTTAGATGAGGGCTTTTTTTATAACCGCATTTCAGCAAAATCAGAATGAATATAGTTCATTCAGAATGTCTTCATCATGTAATATGTCCTAGAAGACTGAGCAAAGAAATAAAAGTGTCTTACTCTGCCATACGGGAGTTTAGCTTTCTATGATATGACTAAACGGAGAAGGATTTTGAGAACCTAATTTCAAGTACTGGCTGTTTCACTATTTATTAAAATCTTCTCACGCTTCAGTAAACTTCACACATTGTTGCTTTCATTCATTTCCTCCTTGGCAGGTTGAATGAAAATATACAATACAGCTATTGGATATTCATCTTTACTCTATGTGGTTGTTTTCCTTTAAACAAGCAAGTATTATTGGCTTTTGTTAAGGCTTGTAAGTGAAAAAAACTCCTGATAGTACAATTTAGGCAACACAGGAGTATGACACATATCTCTGAACACATTTGGAGATAAAATACTTAAAACTGAGAACTATTCTAAAATCTGCCTGTGTTGACAATCATATTTCTAGATCATTCATTCATTTAATACAGACAGTGTGTTACCTCTGAGTAGTAAAATTGTTCTTCATTCACAGAAATGCATCATAGTATGGCATTTCTCACACAAATTGTTCTATTTCTTAAATTGTTCTGGCTTAAAAAAAGCTCTACCAAACAATCTTTAAATAGTACATAGGTTTATACTGGTGAAAGTGGATAAGTGAAAATACACATAGCTGAGAAGCACTTTTACATTCTGTGTGAAACTAAATTATGTTTTCCCATTTCCCTAAAATTGTATTATTATTTTGTTTCTGAGCTTTCTGAGCAGACTGATGTTTTTCAAACAAAAATTTTACTGATCATTTTTAGAGAGCTTGTTTCATTTTATTGAATAATGATAGTGTTTACGAATCTACTCAGTAAATAATGCAAGTAATTGAAGTTTGTTCTGAGGTGTTTAGAAGAGCTCGTGATGATAAAAAATATTTCTGTGGGAGCAGAGAATGTGAAATCTAGTTTGTTTGGGTTTCACCTATCAAACAATGGGTTACATGTATTTCTTTGTCACCTTTGCTGATATGTAAACAGAATGGACGCGATCAAATAGAGGTGTATCTGTTCATTCATAAGAAATAAGAAGTTGAATTTTACTCACACCTTTTCCCCAGCTCCTGCTTATCACATACTCTTCTTCAGCAACAAGAAGCTGTTATTTTGTAAGAAGTCAATGGAAGACATCCAAAGTGAGAATCTTAGAAGATTAGCTATCTTCACGAGTTTATTTGGAATTTCGACATTACTTTGTTAAGGGCAAAATGGAGCTTTTCCAATATTTATTAAAGTTTTTTTACTTAATTAACCAAGCATGTTATTGTGTTACCTGACAAGAAATGGAGCTGTTCCTGTGGTAAATTACTTCTCAGAATGAAGTAAATACTGGGGAGATTAAGTGTAAAACAGGTGTCATACCTGGAGCCAAATTCAGAGACAGTGTCAGCTGGTGTAACCACACTTTGTTAAAAGTGCATGCAATGTCTTATACTGATGAAATCTTAACCCCCAAGAAGAAGGGCTAAGAACATACGAAGAAGCATAAATTAAACGGTGCAGGTTTTTTCCTCATTTACTCTTAAATCTTCTAAAGTCACTCTGCCAAGTGAATGAAGCAGGAAGGCAAACCGAAGTGCACCCTCACAACTTTCCCTTATGCAATGGGCTTTCTCCTCCAGGGCAACTGTGAGAGGCTGCAGCAGACTGGCCCCCAACCCATGGCACAGCGTAGCAGCCACATGGGTGTGTGACCAGACTGGCCTTTGCTTGTGAAGGACCCATGAGGAACAGAGAATGAAGCCAAGCAGGATATCACAGCTCTTACTAGAGGTGGAGTAGCCCCACAAGACACATCGAACTGAGGCCTTTCCTTACTTCTCTGATATCCTCTTTATCTAGCCATACATGCATAATTTCAACTTGCCATCTCACAGGCTGGTTTACAGCCTTCTGGGATTTGTCTCTCTTCATAAGAAGGTGCTTCAGTGCACAGTCTTATCCTTCCTCATGGGCAGGCTCTAATTCCACAGCAGCTCTAAGCCGTGTTAATGTTTTGCAAAGGAGCTTCCTTGAGCTAATGACTAAACTTCAGGCATCTTATAGCTCCTGTAGATTATTCTGACAGCTTAGAGACATGAAAAAATCTGGTGTTAGATTCTCAACACTTCTTTGTTGCTGGAAGGTAGGCAAAGGTGGGAATGATGCACCTTTTTCTATCCAGCTGCCTCGTTTGCATTTTGGACAAGACCTTCAGTCTTGCTGTAGTGCAGAGAATTGTTATTGCAACAGATTTTGCTGTAAATATAGAGGGAAGGACTTGACTTACAGTCCCATTCCAATGTCATTCCCAAGTAAATTGCCAAAAACCTTGTCTTTGAATCACTACATAAGGTTATCTGAGAGAATTTCTGTGCCTTGGTGGCAGAGTGGGATGAAGTCTCTGACTTCGCTGTGTGGTGCTCGTGAAGTCTTCTGCCAAGTGAGCCTATATACTTTTGAGGTTACTGACTTGAAGGTCAATAGTAATTCACAATCACACAGAGATGCCTTTTCAAGACAGAAATCTTTTTTATTTTAAGCTAGCAGTCTTTGTATTTCTATTCCTCAGAGTAGAGTAAACAGTAAGTCAAATGTGTGTATTTGTCATCTGACACTGTCTTCTGCTTTCTCACGAGGCAGTCGTCTCACAGCTTCCTTTTGGGAGGCTGACTTAGTGCTTGCCTCAAAAATCTCCTAGCTTCACTGTTTCCTCAGTTCCACCTACTGCTGCATCAAGGTCTGTTCGAAACTTTGTTCCTTGTTTTCACTTGCAGTCACATTAAATCAACATGAGCTGTGCCTTTGGATGTAGAGAGAAAAACAGTGCTGCTCCATCTGCTCTCAAAGCTATGAGGTTCGGTTGGTGGCTGTCTAGTCACACAGGGACAGCCACAAGAGTGACCTACCTGTGTGATTGCTGCTTGTTCTTTGTATTGCTTTCTTCTTTTACTATGAAAAAACAAAAAGGAATCTCTTAAATTCAGTTAGATAATCATGTAGAAGTGCATGGGGGGAAGCAGAGTATATATATGTGTGTGCATATATATATATATGTATGCATTATATAGTATATATTTATAACTATATGTTGCCTTATGTAATGCAAATGGTTATATCCTTCGTAGGCCTGTTTCTGTCACACAAACTACCCGTACTTTGTTGGTTTGTTCTGTCACATACCCTTGCCGTAGCATCCTCCCTGCATACTCTTCTTGTTCTCCAGTTGAGGTTAGAATTAATTAGCCTTTATATGTCTCCTCTGTCACTTCTTGTGACGATCCTCTTGGGTTATTCTTTAGTATGGATCTATCTACTGCCAATTCCACAATCTCAGTGCTAAACAGATGTCATTTTTTGGTTTGTAACGAGGCCAGCTCTCTCACACAGAGTGACAGCATTTCCAATGGACTTACCACTCTAATGAGAAGTTTAGTGATACAGCATCTCTACTGGTTAATTACAAAAGAAGAGTTTTTTTCTCGCTAGTGTTCCAAACCAACAGATTATTTGATTATAAATGAAAGACCTAAAAATTGAGAATAAAATTCTTTCTTATTCTGGATTGAATTTTCCTCAGAGCATTTCTCATAATTTGGGAGCTGATGCTAACTATTTCAAACTTCTTGATCATTTTAAACACAAGCATTTGTGGGCATACATTGTGCTGTCATTCTAAATATCGCCCTAGTTATAATCAAGGTGCAGCATAAATCATGGACAAAGACAACAAAAAGCAAATGATTTATCCTAGATATGAAAAATATCAAATAGAAAT
This sequence comes from Oreocharis arfaki, assembly GCA_013398015.1. Taxonomy (NCBI): domain Eukaryota; kingdom Metazoa; phylum Chordata; class Aves; order Passeriformes; family Paramythiidae; genus Oreocharis; species Oreocharis arfaki. Next base: position 37,606 of record VZRR01011642.1, read on the forward strand.
TCCCTTTTACAGTTGGCATACAATTCATGCTTAAGAGTATACATGATTATGATATAAATAATCTGAGAAAAGCAATATATGTGAAATCTATACTGTTGATATCTTTTAGGTGGTCGTATTTTATTTTAAGTAGACAAAATAATTTATTCATTTGAGCCTGGGATGCAAAAATAACTTTAGGTCTAAGGAGCATGAACATAGCCACAATAAGGACAGTCCTAATAGACGCGAGTTGCAGTCCTAAAGTATGATGTCTTCTATCGTCCATAGTTCCACTTTTATTCACTATGAGATTGGACAGAGACATTTCCTCCACAAGATGATGAGTAGAGAGTTTATGTTAAGTAAACGACCGTGCAGATTATTGACCACTGATGGTGTAAAAAGCTTTTGCTGGATTATGGCGCTGTGGGGGCTTTTAGGATTACAGTAATACTAACCGAGGTAGTTGTGTCCCTGCCCTCTCTGGACAGCTGTGCCCATGTCTGGATTCCAGCCAGATGAAAGTTATTGTCCAAATATGGTGTTCAATGAAAAGCAATTGACTGACTTTATCTCATCAAGTTCTACACAACCCAGTTTTGAGTGTATTTTATCTTGGAAGGCTTATTTTGTAATAACATGAGAGTTCATTAAAGTCATAGAATCATAGAATATGCTGAATTGGAAATGGTCCACAAGGATCATTGAGTCCAACTGTCAACTAATTTTACCGAGCTTTGACTCTTACAATTTCTCTCCCTAGGCCAAAAAAGTAGATTTACACAGTGTCACTTGGATATTCTAATTCAAATAAATCTAAAATGCTGCAATATTTTACTTCTACGGAAATCCAAAACCACTTTGGAAAGCAAAAATAAGGAATTCCATGTTTCAATTCCTAGAAATGAACCGTTAAAGGCACACATACTCTAAATAAAAAATGTGTATATCATATTATAACAAAAATTATATTCCTAAGCAGCCAATGTGAGTGTGAAGTCTTGCTCATACTCTTTAAATGGCAAACAGGTAACTCAGGTTAGGTGACGCTCTATGGCCAGATGGTTTTTGTTGATGTTTTCAGTTCTATGCTGTGACCTGATGCCATCTCTAAATCAAAATCTATTAATCTTTTTCAAATAGAAGAGTTTTCTTTCATTTGTTTAGATGAATCTGGTAATTTTCCTTCCTGACTTTCGTTGTCAATATGTGTATCCTTTTGGAAAGTATGAAACACAGGACAGCTATATCCTCTTTTTCCTAACACAGAAAACTTTCTAGATGGCAATTCTGTCCATTACCATGACAGCATTTTCATCAAAACATCTAAACAGAGATATTCACACAGATTTTGTTTTAATTTTGCCTACATTAGAATGAATTCTAAGACTTGGGATTTTATAATGCTACCAAATAGAACCTCCAAGGAGAACACCTTGTTTTTCCAGGGCCATCTTTCTTGTTTTGTTACAGCTCCCAATGATGTGAAAAGTACCCTATTGAGAACACATTCCTAGCAAAAGACAATTAAGAAAAGCAAACACTTACTTTTAAAATACTTGTCTTTTATAACTACATCAAAAGCCAAAAGACTCCTAAAGGCTGAAGAAATAAAGATTGTTTTCTTAAAGCTGAAGTATTACCAATTCTTCTCAATAACTCAGATCTTTAACTCAGAAAAATAAGTTCAGGGAGCTCTAACAGCTACCAACTTTCTGAAAATTCAGCAAGTTATTTTAAACAGGTCTCTTAGTTTCCTCCACTTTGCTGAGTATTGGGATATTTGAATCATTTAACTTCTTTAACTGAATTATTTTGTGCACCACAAGCCAGATTTTGCAATATCAACAGCTCATCATGAAACAGAGCCAATGTAGCACCAGGAAATAGCTAAAGCAAGAGAAGAAACAGATTTGTTTAATTTTCGCAAATATTCCTTAGAAATCAGTGATGAGGGTAAAGAAAATCCGGAACATGTATAAAATTTTCCTAAAAAATGTTTGGATAAAATTAATTTCATATTTGTGAAGTTTTCCGCAGACTACAGAAGGCTTAGTAGCAACTGTTGCCAAAACCTTAATTTCAATCAGTTTTGCTGCCCTTGCCTTATTTCTAAAAGTATTTTTTTCGAAGAAGATATTTAGAAGATAGTCAACAGTCAGGCTTTTAAAGTACCAGGAACCATTAAGAAAGCATTTTTTAGTGCCATTTGAGACGATGTTTTTTTCTCTTTGGAAATACAATTAATATCCATGCTTAAGTTTATTAATGATGAGTTCCGGGTGTACATGTATTTGTTGTCTACCTGTGTACCTAATTCTATAAGAGCTGAAAGTTTCGGCTGAAGAGTGCTTTCTGCAAGAGTTACAGGAAAAGTACAATCCAGACAGTTTTCACATTGCAAAGTTTAACACAATTTCACATCTCTATGTAGTTGTACTTTTAGGGGCATATGGGTAAGAGAGATTTTCCCATTTGACAGAATCCAAGTATATAGAAAAACACTACAAGAGACATGAGAAAGATAATATACACAACTTCTATGTGAGGTTCTTTTTGCTCTTTTTATCTGCTAGTACCAAGGATTGTCACACTTAGAATATCGAATTGTTTAATCTGGAAAAAAAAAAAGTGATTTTACAAAGGATTTTGGATCACATGACTCTTATTTTTTTGTTCTGAAAATCTTAAATGTACATCTTTCTCACAGTTATGAAAATGTTATCTTTGCATGATTTCTCTCAACTTCTAGAGTCTGTTTATCTTATGTGTGTATATCATAATTACAGCACATGTCTCCTAGAGTACCCCATGGCTAGCACTACATTAAAAGAAGCTTTCTTCAGTTTAAAGTGAAGTAAAACCAGAGAGGGATGTGCTCTGGAGTAAGAAGGAAAACATGGAGATTGAAAAGTGCTTAACATTACTTACTGCCATGTTTGCAAATGTCAAAGACCATTCACAGATGGAGGGGTTTTTCTGTGTTTTAAAGACTTTATTGTCCACAAGAAAGACATGAAATATTTCCATGAAGATGTCAAGGGACAACAGGATGGTCATTAATACCGGTGTACTGAATGGGAAGGAAAAAAGGCAGAGTCAGGAATGCTTGTAATGCTGCAATGCAAACATGACCTGCAGCAGAGAGCCCAAGAGCAACAGGGAATACTGCCGAAACTGGGCCCACGAGTTAACTCCTTTTCTGCCACCTTGGTCTCATCCCTTTAAAGTGCCTTTTAGCACTGTCCAGCTGGGTGAAGCCAGAATTTCAACAGTAAACGCACAATCTCAGATATCACAGCTGTAGAAAGAGAAACAAATGTTAAATGTCTGGTTTTCTAGCCAGCAGAGTGAGGGCACACCTGCTCCCATCTTTTTTACAGAACTCTCCTAAACACCACAGATTTTAAAGGAGCAGTGAGATTTACTAACATTTTTTTACACAGCGTCATACCACCAAAGGCAGGCGCAGTCAAGTAGAGTTTAGTTTTTACTGCTAAACATAGGGAATGTTTCAGAAACATGATCTTCAGGGAAGTTGAACAGCCCAAGACTCAACTCCAAAATATCTTCAAGGCCAACTGTTTCTGTATGGGAAACAGAAGGTCGCAAAATCAAGTCTTTAGACTAAATAAAAGCAGCTACTTCGTCCGAGAGATCTGTTTGATAGATACACTAAAATTCAGAACAACATTATCCAAACATTAACGATGTTCTATCAAAAAGGACAAGAAGGGACAGGTGAGCAGGTTTTAGAATCACAGGAACATTTAGATTGGAAAAGACCGTTCAGATTTTCAAGTCAAACAGTTGCTGTAGCACTGATAAGTCCCTTACTAAACCATGTCCCTAAGTTCCACATCTAAGTACCTCCAGGGACGGTGACTCTCCCACTTCCCTGGGCAACATGTGCCAATGCTTGAAAACCGCTTCTGTGAAGAAATTTTTCATAATATCCGATCTAAACTTCCTCTGGTGTAATTTGAGGCCCTTTCCTCTCATCCTACTGCTTGTTACCTTGGAGAGAGGAGACCAACCTCCACCTTGCTACAGCCTGCTTTCAGGTGGTTGTAGGGAGCGACAAGGTCTCTCTCGAGTCCTTTTCTCCAGGCTGAACAACTTCAGCTCCTTCAGCTGCTCCTCATCAGACTTGTGCTCCGGACCCTTCCCCAGCTCTCTTTCCCTTCTGTGGACATACTCCAGCACCCTGATGTCCTTGCAGTGAGGGATCCAGAACTGACCAAAGGATTTGAGGTGAGGCCTCACCAGCGCCCAGTACAGAGGGGCAATCACTGCCCTGGTGTTGTGGCCACACTATTGCTGATATAAGACAGGATGCCCTTGGCCCTCTTGGCCACCTGAGCACATGCTGGCTCATGTTCAGCTGCTGTCAACGAGCACCCAAGGTCTTTTTCCAATGGGCAGTCACTTTCCACTTTCCAGCCACTCTGCCCCAAATCTGTAGCAGGGCATGGCATGGTTGTGACCTAAGTCCGGGACCTGGCACTTCATGTTATTGAACCTCATAAAACTGGCCTAGGCCCATCAATACAGTGTGTCCAGATTCCTCTGCAGAGCCTTACTGCCCTCCAGCAGACCAACACTCTCATATATATGCCATGTCATAACACTCAAGATTATTTGTTCCACACTGTGTTGGTTTTCATCTTCTCTTAAAGACCTGAAAAGGACAAGGCTTGATTATTTCAAACTCTGATGCTAAAACTCAATTTTTAAGGGATGGACAATCAGTTGCTTTGGTGTATACTACTTTTTATTATCAGACAGGTATTTCTTGCCAAGGCCTTTATATGGGTTACAGCTGCGCTTTCATTAGCATGGTTTCTCAGTGCCTGCCAGTAATACTCTGTGAGACATGAGTGGCACCTGCCACACGAGGGTTTTATCTTCCTATGCTCCCCCCGAAGCAGAAATTGTTCATGAAGTAAAACATTTTTCTCTGACAGATTTTACTTCGTCATATGTATGTGCAGCAAAGTGCTTGTGTTAAATAGAGCTAGGTCAAAGAAATGATGGCTCCTAGCTCCTGTGGGAGTTCATTTCACTGTCTTGCACTGGATTTGAAGATCTCTTGTCTGCTTTAAAGACTCTTATCCTTGGGGAAAATAGTTGTATTGCAATTGAGGGTCAACAACTTGAATGGGAATATACCTGTTTCATAAGATGCAGCAGCTTTTTATTTAATGACTTAATTCATCCTTGTTCTTCAGTTAATGATCAATGATTTATTTCCCTTTCCCCCCCCTTTTTTTAACAGAAGGTATTCCATGAGGTTTTTCTCCTTTTTGATCAAAGCATCTGAATGACTGTGTACGATATGATGAAATTTTACAACTATTCATTGCTATTCTGCAGAGCTATTGGTCTGCCAGTTCACAGTACTTTTTTGTTGTTTTAAAACTTGCCATTCATTTTGGTTTACTCTCTACTCATTTACAGGAGAAAAATATAGTACCTAAATTAAAAAGGTTTAAAGGATTAGGGAAGGAAAGAGTTTCAAGGTTCTGAAAAGATACAGCTGAACACAAGATTAAAAAGATAACTGAGTAAAAACTTGTACTTTTAATACAGATTTGTCATGCTTTTTGCACTGCTTTTTATCCTGAGCATTAACTTTCTCCTACCAGTTGGCTTATGGTTCCACACGAATAAAGTAGATTCACTTTCAGCACGATTTATTGCAACCAGTAAAGATTGATATCATATGCTATTAAGTCAATTGTATAGTTATGTTGAACAATTAATGAATCAAATCACTGAAATCCCAAGAGTAATAACAGAGCAAATATTTTTATTGGAGCCAAAGCACTGCAGCTGTGAAGAAATATTGGGGTAGAAGGACATTAGAGTCACCTTTCAGCTAATGACATATGGGCAAATCCCGAACAAAAAAAAAAAAGGAAAGAAAAAGTGTGAATGAGAAGACATAAGTTAATCTAAGGGATTTTGTGTTCACAGCAAAGTAGCAAAATGTAAGCAGAATGTGCACAGCTAATTCTGTCCTCGAAGTTCTAAGTTTACCAAAAGCAAAATTTCAGCCCCCTGAATTTAGGCAGTACACTGGGTCAGGGAACATTGGTCTAAATGAAGCCATGCTCCTGTATCACCTCTGCTTCCTTCCTTATCTTGTTTTCAGGTTGGCTAAGAAAGTTACACATTCTGCTCTCTTCAGTGTGACCCCGGTTAAGGAAGAACCTCCATAGTCAAAACACATGTGGATGTGGTCTAATATATTACACATAAACCCCTCACTCCATGTATGAAAAATAAAGCAGAAGAATCAGATTCACTTAGCATAGGCAGAGAACATTGTGAGGCTGAGTGATACACCTTAAAACACTCTTCATACAGAACCAAGACCAGCAGGTCAAAAGAGATGATCCTCCCTGTCTTCTACTCCATTGTTGTGATATCCCACCTGGAGTACTGTGTCTGGGTCCGGGGTCCTCAGCACAGGAAAACATGGACCTGTTGGAGCAAGTCCAGAGAAGGCATGAAGATGCTCAGAGGACTGGAGCACCTCTCCTATGAAGACAGGTGGGGGAGCTGAGGTTGTTCAGCCTGGAGAAGACAAGGGTCTGGGGAGATTTGGTAGTACCTTCCAGTACCTAAATGGGCTACAACGGAGCTGGAGAGGGACTTCTTACATGGGCATGTAAGTGATAGGACAGGGGTTAATGGCTTTAAACTGACAAGGGGTACGTTTGGGTTCAATACTGGGAAGAAATTTTTCTCTGTGAGGGTGTTGAGGCATGGGAACAGGCTGCTCAGAGAAGCTGTGCATGCTCCATCTCTGGAAACGTTCAAGGCCAGGTCAGGTGTAGCTCTGAGCAACCTGCTCTAGTGGAATGTATCCATGACCAGGGCAGGGAAATTGGAAATAAATAATCTTTAAAGCCCCTTTTGATCCGAACCATTCTATGATTCTGTGAATCACTCCAGCATTGTAACACAGCTCTAATCAACATATTAGCAGTGAATCTCCTAGGTGGACTCTATTCTTACTTGGAGAAGAGGTTCTTGCATTTATACCAGAGAAAGGAATTAGGCATTTCCTTTTCTATGTATCTGAAAGCATAACTTTGAACAGTGAAACAGAAATATATCACAGCCACATATAAAATTGTTTAAAAGTCTGCTTTTCTTCCAAATATTTCAGTGATTTACGGATTTATACTAATCACAACTTTAAATTTTGATGTATGCAATTTTGGGTAAATACCATTATTTTAATCCCACTGTCTATTAACAGTTTTGATACTGGTTACATTAATGTAAAACCTAGGGAAAATGGAGTAACAAAAACTTCATTTTTTCTTGGACTATATATATACATATATATGTATTGTTCTAGATATGTAAGAGAGGAGACAGATGAGAATAAGAGACATGAGAGGAAAGAAGACAGAAAAAATCCACAAACCAGAGTAGATATCTTTACATTGTGTTTTGAGAGATGCCCAGCTAGTGAACATGGATACATGGCTCCGGGTATTGCTTCCCTGACAAGATGAGACTCCATCTCTCAGGCACAGTTAGAGGTTCACATACTGTTGATGTGCTGTTAGCTCAAAGTTAGGCACTTTGGGTGCTCTCAGGCACACCTCCATTCTGTATCTGCAGGCTTCCTGCAAGCATTTCTGCAATCACTGTAACTGCTGCCTGGGAGTTGTCTGTATACACTGGAGGCAAGCAGAGTTGGAAATATGCCATGTTTCTGGCTTCTTTGAGGCTCCACTTTAAGACTGATATTGACAAAGCCAAAGACTGGTAACATGATCCTGAAAAAACTCCAAACCCCCTAGTGAAAGTACTTGTGTCGGATGTTGATTGCCAGAGGTTTGGTTTAAATTATGAGGGATTTTTGAAAGTAAAAATACATGGACAAAATATGCTGAAATGAAAGAAAATCTTCCTTGAAGTCAAACTGATCTGAGGCCAGGAGAAAGAAAAGGTGTGTAAATACCAGTAAGAGTGGCAGATGTTTTGAGATACAATGAACACTCCTTAATGCCATCTCTCAAAAGCAATAAGCAGTAATAATGTTTAACTGACATAAATAAATGCTGTACCTATCTTATAATATTCATACAGTGCAAATCTGTCCACAACTCTGTGAAAAGGGAGCTGCATCCTCAGAAGGGCTGTGCACCTTCAGAGACATGCAAGACCTACAACCAGGCAGGCAAGACATGTCTTGTCTTTCTCCAGCTGTGCTCCCACTTGTGGGTTAGCAGAAGACAAAGGGATAGCATTTTCTGCCCTGTGATTTTAAGGCATGTAATTAACCTGCTTCTATTTACTGGATACACAAATGCTCCTGGGAGAGTGAACTGCTCTTCTTAGAGGAGTGTAACAAATAAACAAAATGGACTGTCTGTTTAATCAAGTAATTGCCCTAACGATGCCCTCCTGGGCACAAACACTGGTGGGTTTGGGAGAGAGCTTGAGTCTTGTTGACTTTTGGTCATGTTACAAAGGCCACTTATTTACTCAGATTTCTCCTCAGAGAAGAGCTAAATGGGCAGAGTTATTTCCTCTGATCATCGAGGAGAATTTTTGACATTCTGGTTGTATTTTACCACTCTGTAGCTTTTCTTTACTTAGTTTATTTAAAAAATAATATTTTTGGAGATGTATTCCAGATCACTAATCAAATAAAACAATTTTAAGTGTACGTTTTTTCCGGGTTTAAGAATTAAGTCTATAAATGAAATTACAAAGAAAAAAATAAATATTCATTCAATGAGTTGCCTAATTTCAGATCAATATGGTCTTTGGAGGACCATATTTATAGGGCATTCACAGAGCCAACATAAATCCATGGCCAGTTGTATTCGGAGAGAAGTGAAATACTTCCAAGAAAAAAAAACACCTTGCTATTTAATTATTAAATTCTTTTCATACTCTCTTTCTTTCCCAACTTTCATCATCCCTGACAATTTTTAAACGGCTATAGTCATAAAGTAACAGTCCTCAGCAAATACCCATCAATAACATTGCCCCAGGAGAATAGTAAATCTAGAGAAATTCTTTACACCAGCAGAATAAACACCATGCTCCTACATCTCCTTCTAGTCTGAAGATTGAAATAGTTCCTTTATGGCATAGAACTAGAAACTGGTGGAAAGGTTGAGAAAGTACAAATTGATATGGCTAATGCGGGAAGAGGCAGTTTAACAGAACAGCCCCCAAACTGTGCCCCCTCAGAAGCTGCTCTCCATGTGCTGCCTGTGTCCTTCCACAGGCTGCTGGTTTGTTGTCTACATCTGGAAGAAAGGAGGCCCAGCATCTCACTGTGCAAAGCTTTTTAACCCTCTCACACTGAGTTCTTCCTAATACACCTTTGGCTGCACTTGCTTTCTGTAGCTACATCAAATGGCTCCTAATGAACAAGTAACTCATGATCGTGCCCACTGATCCTTCCCAGGTCATGAAAGAAACTGCTACTCGAATTTAGGTAAGAGCAATGAGGTGAACAATGATCTTATCCCCAGAGTTGCTTCTCCTCAGACACTCATTTTCATTTTACTCTTATTTGACTGAAGTATGTCACGTCTTCTCTTCCTCCATCATGCTTTAATGCTGTCGATTTTACAGGAACTCTTTGCGTGCTCGAAGTGGGCACCTGGTGACTGTCTGGGGGAAGCAGGCTTTCTATCAACAAGACCAGAACCTACAGCACTACCAGCTCCTTGTCAATTTTAATAATTTAATTTCCAAGTACTAGAATGTGGTACCAATGCGTTACCCTGCCACCATGTTTGATCCTGTAGTGCCTGGTCTGTGTCCACTTTTAATCGCCACTGTAGTGCTTTCCAAATTGTAGCTGATTGTCTCTCATCTGACAAATTGTTGTCTGTTATTTAGGGCTGCGTGACAAATCTTCCTCCCTGGTAAGTGGCTTAGCTAATGGCTCATCCAACCAGCCGGACACAGATGCAGCTAGCAGGGCAGAGACAGGAAAACTTGGGGGAGTTTTTTTAACAATGTGGTAATTTAGTGATGACACCACTCACATTTTGGGACTATTGTAACTCATCAAGGAATCCTATTAATCACAAGTATATAGAAGGGCGATATAAATATATATTGAACTTAAATCCAGACTGAGTGTAACTCACAGTAGAGTGTCCCAAAACTCGATCTCATCAACATTTTTGTCAGATAATGTGATACAAATAAAAAAAAACGCAAACCAGCTGCCTGCCATTGTTTGCAGACAGTTTAAAAAAAATTTCAAAAAATTGAATAAAAACTTCCTGGAGCTTTTGGAAGTGGAGATTTTTCCTGTGCATACTCACACAGAGCAGTGGTCTGTATTAGGGGAACAGTCATTGGCAAAAGGATTGAAGTTATGGTCTCTTTTGCTTATCCTTGCTGGCTGTCCAGCAGGAAATAAGCTGGGAATTGTACTGCACATTTGCTAAAGATGGAAGAAGTCCAGTGGCTCTACCAACATTCCTTCTCTTACTGAAACATGTTGTAATGGCCAAGGTTATGCATAAGCTGCTAATGAGGTCATATAACAGTTGCTCTATTATTCTGAGATGTTACAGGAACCACAGTTCTTTTTTTTCTGGCCTTTTTGTAATGCATTTTGTGATAGCCTGAGCAAATTTCATGCAGGCATGGGAGAGTTATAAAAAATAACACACCACGTGTAGCAGAAAAACCCAATACAATTTCCTTTGGGCATAGTATCCGTTGTTTCTTTCAAGGAGACCTCATGTCTAACTGATGGGTATTTCATCATCCCTGCTTTTCTTAATTTGTTTATCTTTATGTTAGTATGTGTTGGATTTTATACGCCAGCAGGAACTCTCAAATGAAAATACTGCATCCAAATATCATCTGAAAGTCTTCACGTGAGATGACACCTTTGTTTGCACTATTCATGGAGGTGCTAAAGTAATGGGTGACTTTTCATGCTTATAATGGGCACCACTCTAGAGGATCACAGGACATAAAAGATTTAATTTTATTTTATTTTGTAATTTTTTTCCATAGAGGAGATTGCTAACCACTTTAAGAAGCCTACTGCCTTGTTCAACAACTTGGCACAAACTTCAAGGGGCTATTCCAGCTGCATCTGATCGATCCTTGCCACAATGAATAGAGATTAAATAGACCTTCTGATATTATGGGTGTCTGTCTTCTTTCATTCCTACTGGACTACACAAACTGCCCTTCACACTGGCTAGTTTTCAAACTTGAGAATACAGCGTGGGGATTAATCTATGGGTGAAGTGCTTTTTATTGGATCTAAATGTTTTTGATATACAAGCAGAACACAAAGATCTAGCAAGAAAAATAAACACACATTTTCTTAAATTATCTTGACGTGAGAATTCAGTGTATCCAAGAGAAACTTTGTTTACTTGCTTTTCCAAATACATTCCTTTGAAGTCAGCAGAACTAGAGGTATTTGATTTGTGTCCAGTATTCTCAGGATCATATGCCCAGTTGCAGTAATCTTTTTTAAAAAAAATTTCTTTTAAGATGAGCTAATGAGTCACATTCACTGCTCTTATTTATGTTTTATGATGGCATTTCAGAAGTCATGTTGTACAGACTTACATACTTGGGCTTACAGCTATGTGAGGCAGAGGCAGTGCAAGTTTGGCACCACCATTACATCTGCCAGGAAAAGGCACATCTGCAGAGCATACATAAATTTATTTACAGTCAACAGAGCAATACAGTGAGAGGTGTCCACCCAGGTGAGCACAACACTTGAAAAATACCTTTACATAACGAAAATAAAATTCTGGCAGGCAGAAGTTCATTTGCAGAGAATATAAGCTGAAGACCTGTGCTACTGTCTTAATTAAATCCATTTTCAGGACTGGCGATTCAGGATATCTTGAAAGGAAATTCATCTTTATTCTGACAGCCCCCAGGGGCAGCACTGAGACCCAGGTAACAGAGAAGGGGGCTGAGGGTGTCAGGGTATTTCAGACAAAAGTCTTCTCCACTATCTTTAGTTCAATAATTGTTCAGCTGCCTATGGCTCCCATATCACCACCCTCTTCTCAGAACAGACCTGACTTTCCCTTGTTGGCCCATGTGTACCCCCTTCAGTGTACTCATGTCTTCCCAGTATAAGGTTTCCACTGATCTACCATGATCTAGTAAACCCATATTTTTGTATCTCCTAAGGTTAGTTTAATTGTGTTGTCAGCATTAGAAATGGTACAATGTCAAAATGTCCTTTTTTCACATTAATTTCCATTACTTCTACGCAGGACTTAAAGTGAGTGGGAAGAGATGTGAGGATTTAATTTGTCATAAGGAGTGTTGAGAAAAGAAGGCAGCAAGCAGCAGACAAGGTGAAGATTTTGTTTGTATTGTTTATTACTAGATTTGGGGCTCCAACCTAAACCTTGCTTAAACAAAAGGGAGTTCATTCATTAAATTCCCTGGCTTAGGATGAGACTCTAAAATATAATCTTATTTTGCAGTCTACTAGCCTATCAAATTGAAGCAGTTCAAAAAAACAAATCAACAGTGACTGAACATGAGGCATTGGTTCAGAGACACATGAATCTAAGATTTAAGAAATCCAAAAAAGTCTAAATGTCTTGTGTTAGCAATATTTTCATGTTTACAATTAAAGCATGGTCAACATTCTTAAAAGTTGTGATTTACTATTTGACGAAGTGTTTTGCATGTCCAAAAACTTTTGAGGTGCCACAGATACCAGTAAAACATCTAACACATTCTTCCTATGAGCTTATTGCTCCTTAAAATTACTGTGGACCACTTAACACAAAATCTGAAAGCAGGTACTGTACTATGTACTGAAGAAGGGGAGATAATTAACTCTAATTAATTCACTACATTTCATGCTACTTCATGACATCAAAATCCTACTGCTGAAGATAACACAAAAATTTCCTTTTCATCAAGTTACCAAATATTATTTATTCAATGTGAATTTTCCTGGTGCACTAATTTGTCTCAGATGTTTTCTCTGATTCTGGGGTAAGAAGCAGTTTCTGGAGGGTGTCCTGCATTCTTCAAGAAAACAGCCTGGACAACCAAGTTGTGTCCTAAGAGCTTCAAGACTGTCTTTGATAAATAGCCACTGTGAGGAAACCTCAGTGTATGAAGTCCAATACTGAGAATTAAAAGTTTCTGAATCACTGATTTATGACTGCTCACACCAGAGTCACTGACAGTTAAAGGAAATAATTGCATCTAGCTTAACTGGAAAAGATGTTTATTCTTGTTTTGGTATTACTAGTGTTGGTTGTTGTTGTCTAGCTGCTATTTATAATGTGTAATTTTTGTGTTTCTGTTCTGGTTAAGCATACCTTCTTCCTGACAAAACCAGAATGTTTTGTTTCCGAGTCAAGTATTGAGATTAAAAATTGAAACTTAAGAAAACTTCCAAAAGAAAGTTAATTCATTCTTGAACAACTGAAAAAAAAAAGAGAAATTACAACAGAAACCAGTGAGATAGGATTCAGTGATTAAATTGATACTCCTCCACTTCAGAAATATACTGGGACAATTTAATAAAACATTTCAGGTTGAGCTAATTTTTGTTTTTTGAAAATAGTATGCTAACAAAACAATTTTGACAAAGGTTTTGGCCCAGTTCCGCCAGGAATCTTTTCTGAATTAGCACAAATGAAGCCATCGAGACCAGAAACTCATTATCCCGAATGATCACAGTCTGAGGCAAAAAAGTTAATCTCTGCAAGCGAGTCCTGGATAATTTACAAAAAGATGCTCCAGTTGTGCCTGGAGAACAATTGGAAAGATAATATGTATCAGATTACATGGGGTTTTTTACTCTATTTTGGTTAACAATAGAAGGTAGGCAGATGTCAGAAAGGAATATCACAGCTCGATGTAAGGTGCCAGAATGCGGTTTGTGACAATAAGAAGCATAAATCAGAGGCAACTGAATCCCAGAAGACACTGACATTGTGATACTTCTTCATCGCTGCAAATAAATATCCTTACAAAAGGCCCTTTGCCAAACTCCTAAAATGTCTGGGGTTTAGTGCAAAGTTCTTTCAAACAGAGATGTTCCCTTCTAAAAGCACACAGAGGCAGTCTGTATTAACAGCCTTTGGGTCAGCTTTAAAACACTTCGATGAAAATACGTGTGGAGTCTTGCACTGTACTGTCCCTACTCCTTGGATAATGCAAAATTTGAGTATCTAAGCCTCTTAAGTTTGCACATTTCATGAGCTGTATATTGACTTTGAGAAAAAAAGTAGGAAAAATAAAAACTTCTAGGCAATAAAAGCCTAAGCTTCAGTGATTTCTTGAGAACATGTCTCTGATCATTTAATTTTTTACTTTAAACAGTGAGAGTGCTTCACAAATTGTTAATTTTTATGCACTGGGACAATTTCAGATGAACTTATTTCCTTTAATAAATCTAAAGAAAAATACATTGGCACAAAAATAAAAGTTGCTGACAATTACAGAAAAAAATGTGAGTAGCTATTTGAAATAATGATCAATTTATGACATGTAAAAGGCTTACTTTGCCATTGCAGTAATTTTCCATGTTTTACTCTCCAATAGAGCCATTTATGATGAGGATGTTTCAGACATTCAGTGTAGATTGTATTGCTGTGTTCACCAGTTACTCTGGAGAAGCGAGCTGTTTGCATCTTCTCCAAAGGCATCCATCACTAACCTTAAACACGTAAACATTTTCTAGGTAGATTGATACTGTATGAGTCCTAAAGTCCCATTAAAAAGATGGGAACATTTAAAATGTGACAAGCACAGGGGAAATATGGGAAGCATGAGTGATCTGAAATTTCCAGATGCTACTAGATTACAAATGACAAAAACCCCATTTGCAGAAAACCACAGGTAGATTGTCTTTAACTGTCCCTTCTTTGTTAAAACCCAAGACTTTCCTTCCCCATAGTATTTCTCTTTAAGTAATGTTCTTGACACGTATCATATAAAATAAGTTCTTTGAGAACTGACATTTTTCTATGCACTTACAAAGCAGCTGCTAAAAATTATTTCAGTTCCTTGTATTACTTTTACAATCCAACTTCACAAAAACTGATACACATCATAACCAACTACTCATTTTTATCATTGAGAACTTATGTACTGATACAAGCTAAAAACCCCATAAAATTAATGTCTACTTGCATTCCTGTAGTGTCAAATTCTAACACTCATCCATCTGCCACGGAAGCATTCATCCACAGCTTAAAACAGGGTCCTTCCAGTCCCCTCTTTGGTGTTTTGGTTTGGGGTTCTTTTGGGTTTTTCTTTTTTTTTTTTTCTTTCCAATTTCATTTTATTTTACTGCATTTTGGTTAGCTAACAATATCTGGTTCTTCTTCAGCCTCCACGTCTTCCAGGAAACTTGTGGTTAACAACTACAATTCCTAAAGCAATAAATGAGTCCTAGAAGTCCTTCTGTATTTTATATCTCAAAGATGAGAGAAGTGGATCTGGTATTACAGCACTGCAGAATTCCCCCATGATACATTAGGTACCCAAATCCAATAAAGTATATAGTTCTCTTGCTAGCAGAGCAGATTTTTCTTTTACTTCTCCAAGTCTTCTCCAAAGAATATGGTCTACACTGCCCAAAATAACACTTGGATTCTGGTCCTTTGACTTCCAAGAATCGTATCTTGGACATTTGGACATTTTCACATTTTTCAATGCAGATATGGAGATATTTGAGAACACTGTCCTAATAGATGACAGTCACTTTCATGAACATAAAAGTGGTATTTGTAAAGACTGGGTGATTTATTGGATACATTTTAGAGAATTCTTTGGAGAGATGGATCTTGACAAATGTAACTTCTTTTTCCTGTGTGCTTTTCTTTGTGGGTGAGTTTTTTGGGCTTTTTTCCAGTGGGGGGGGG
>VZRR01011642.1:58816-191405 GCA_013398015.1 Oreocharis arfaki
AAAAAAAAAAAATAAAAGGCACACTGAAAAATAACCAGGCAGCACTTTTTGTTTGATAACCTTGCTTATAGGCACTTTTAGCACCACATCAATCCAGAAGTTCCATAGAATTATGTGGCAGTGTGAGTGTGAGAAAATGGCCAGGCTAGTACTGAAAAATAAAATCATAAGAAAGGCTTTATAAGATTCATGGAAGTGAAGGCTGTCATCAGTAGAGAACTGTACGTGTCCTTGACTGGCAGCAGAGGACAAAGCGTGCCAAGATATTTCGCATCTTTCCAGCCAGGCGGTACTGTTTCATTCAGTTATTCCTCAGCTCCTCCTTCTGCCCAGCCCTATTGGCTCCACTGGCATACCTGAAATCCAAGAAGAGTCAACTGTTGGGAACATTGACTTGGGGGTACTTTACACTCCCTTAAATAGAGATCGAGCACATGGACTCAGAATTTTTTGCAATGAAAATGGAAATCTCTTCACCTCTTAGTATTCCTTTCATGCACATTTTTTCCAGGGCTGGAAGAAGTGAGAGAGTTCCAAAAACGATGTGGCCTTCTGCCAACAGCAGAGGTGTGTTTCAGAGTCACTGGATGACCTGTTATGATACTGGGAAGTATTTGATGAAGCTCACAGGACTGTACTAGAGCAGGTGCAGTGGCTGGGAGACAGGCGTGACAGGCAAGAGTCTTTGCACATGTGGGCTAAATTGGAATTGGAGAGTTACTGTTATTCATCATCAGTCTGTCAATGTTAAGGTGAAAAAAAAAGAGTCATATGAACTATTTTCACCCAACTGTGGGGGATGTCCTCCGGAGTGTTTTTGGAGCAGGTCGAAATTCATATAATACTGTCACAATTATCTGATTAGTTTCTAGCCAAAAACATTCACAGAAAAACTTAAAGATGAAAGTGTTTACATCTTTAGAATGGAAGACTTTCACAGACCAAGGACAGATGCTTTGCACATATGGATGATAATTTATTATGCTTTAATCAGCATTATCTTATGTTTACTAGAAAAGTCATATAAATATGTCTGAAAGGCTTTCAAAAGATGTTTGTCCTTTGGCTTTAAAAAGTGAGGAAGGTTTAGAATTGCTTTGATGAAGCAGGAAATACTAGAAAGTCTAAGGGTGGCTTGGATCCTTTCAAATGTGTCCCTTTTTACCCACGCTGAAGTTTTTACAAAGTATTTCTGTGATCACACACTCACAATGAGGATGACCGTTCATGCTGGGTAAATTGTAAATATCACTAGTCTTTTTCTGTGTGCTCTGCCCAAAATTAAGGGGCTCACTGAAGTAGAGCAGTGTTAGACTGACATAGACGGAAAATCAGACTCCTGGCTGTGTAAGGGCGACAGAGTCAAGACAATGTTATGCATTAATATTGTGCTAATGAGTTATATGTGGGTTGTGTACGTGAATAAGTGTATTTCAGAAAGGTTTGGCTTGCTGAAGGACAATGATCCCTCCAAAGTCCTGCAAGTCAGGAAGTAGCTGTAGCTGAGCTTCCCTCCCACGGTATCAGAGGAAAACCATGTCTGTGGGAGCTAGAGAAGGAGACTATTTCTTTGTTTTACAGCCAGTGTTTGCTGAAGTATATTGGTCCCCAGTTCAGGGAAATTTTTCTGTCTTACTTTTGCACAGCAATAATTTATTTTGCTGTTATAACAGTCCAACCTTCATAAAATAGATATTGCTCAGTACTTATAGTAACAACTCTACTAATAAGCCTGATAGAGGCAAAAGTTTTCAGTGAGAGAGTGGCTAACGAAACTTTGATCTCCACTGGAGACCCAAAAAAAAACTCCTCGGGTTTCAAATTTACTGGCAGTCTGACACATCATTGCCATAAACACCAGGACAAAGAGAAAAGATTTTTTTACATGTCCGCATATAGAAGGATATTAATTATAAATAATGAGTTGTGCCTGCCTGCAGAGCAGCTGTGGTTTTTTTGATGAATAGTCTTCCAATGTCTGAAATAAAATGTCAAGACTGGTGGAGATTTGCAATTGAAAAAGCTATATAAGCTATTTATAAAAGCAAATCAACTGTAAAAAAAATATTTGCTAAACGTTTCTGGCTTCTATAGTGCAGCTGTACACTGAGTTCCTTGGTAAAATGTCTATCCTCATCACTTGTATATCCTCCAAGAAGTAACTTGGTTTAGAGTTAGATTTGATTTAGATTAGAGTTCTCTCTCTTGAAGCTGGAGAATATCTTTTTCTTTTCAATAAAAATATACCCAACAATGTCAGTCATGCTGATGTTTTCTAGGAGATTCATTATACAGTGGCAAGGCTTATACTTGATTTTCCCCAGGATGATAGGAAGGTATCAGGACAAAACAGCTTTATAAACCAAACCTGTTTCAATAATCTAAAATTTCTCTGACACTAACCCAGCTCATGTGAAATTATACCGTTTTAGGAAAGCTGTCACATTTCTGCAAAATTGCAGCAAGGTGCACCACGGTGCCTTAGCAGTAAATAAAAGAGCAAACAAGGCTGCAGCGTGACCGGGGAGGGCGAGCCGGGCTCGGCGCTCCGGGCAGGGCAGCGCTCCGGGCACCCGCGGGTGGAGCCCGCAGCCCGCCCGGCTCCGCTGCTCTTCGCTGCTCTTCGCTACTGTTATTTGCTCTGCGCCGCCGCTCCCCGGCGCCCTGCCCGGCTGCAGCCCCCGCCCGCCGCGAGGTGAGTCCGCCCGCTCCTGCCTCATCCTCCCCCGCCGCCCGGGAACGCCCGCGGGATGCGCCCCTCTGCCGCAGCCGCCCGGGCACGGCACTCGCAAACCCAACGGGACCCCGTCCAGAGGGAAGCTGTTACATGGGTCTTAAGGAATTTCCCAGGTGAAACACATCAGAAAACCCCACAAACAAGCAAATAATAAACCCCCCAATTATGTTAGCTTGGCTTTATTAATTGCTCAATTGAAAATGAGCTTCAAATAACGTGTTATGGAGACAAGAGAGGGTTTGGAGAGGAGAGTGAGTACTGAGTGACTTTTAAAGAGTCGGAGGAATTCATCTTCATTGTGGAGGAAATTAAACGTTTCTGGTGGTTTGTTGTTTTTGTCTTTTTGCGTTGTTATGGTTTGGGGGTGGGTTTTTTTTGGTTTGTTTATTTGCTCATTTCCCAGTAAGTCACCAACAGACATTTTATTAAGTTAGCCACAGCTCAACACTCTGTTGGAAAATATTTTTGTTTCAGAGTGGATAAAACATCGGGAGTGCAGTAAACATTTTAAACTTAGAACTGCAACAGATACAGTAAATCACATGTTTGCGTGTTGGAGCAGGAATCCCTGGAGCTACAGCAAGTTCAGTCCCCACAGCAAGTTCACCTTGGGACAGTTCCCAGAGCATCTTTGGCTTTTGCAAGGCAGTTTTTATGGTTCATTGTATTTTCCCTATGGCACAGAGCTCTCAGTACTGGCTGATACGTAAAGCTGGCCACATTTAGGCTTCTGGCTTGTGCAAAATGCAGGAGGCGAGAAAAACTAAGGTGCATGGCTGAGTTCCTTGGCGGTGGATGGAAACAACAGATTCCAAGTGAGACTCTTTTCCTCCTGATCTAATTCTGGAGGTGGTTTGGCCTCTCTGATGGTAATACAGGGAACCAGTGCCCTAACACAGATGCTGCAGTTAGATGTCCTTACTCAGGTGACATCTAGCTCAGCTGTCATCACGCCATGTCCTTGTCTTCTGCAAACAGTGGTTGTTGATGGTGCACAAAGTACCTCCCAGTCTGACAGATGTCAAAGAGAGGACACCTGTCAGCTGGAGAGAGCTGTAGCTGTCTCATTTCTAGACAGCAAATAGAATGAAAAGAAACTAAAGCCTTCCATTCCGGTCTGTTTATTTTTTACTGTTATTATTTCTTTTTTACTTCCCAGATGAGTTCATAAAGTCAGTTACTGTAGTTGTTACAGAAATATTAGCTGGTTACTGGTGGGATGGGAGGTGGCCCTCAGTCTGTATGGGAGGGATGTGGTCTCATTTAAGATGTGGTTCACAAAATGGAAAAGTTTGTGTAAAGGGAGTTGCCTCTGTTCCGCTCTTTTTTGAACAGGTGCCCACATTACAAACAGCACCACAGCCTGCAGTATTAGCACAGAGGTTAACAAGTTGGCTGATCCCAGCTATTCTTTCCAAATATCCTTGTGCTCTGAAATGTAACAGTCCTGCTCAGTGGGAGTAGCTCAGTAAGAAGGTGGCCTGCCTGCATTTCCACATCTTCTGTGTGCAAAAGAGTTTTACTATTTGTTTCATTTTCTGTATTGGAAGCCTTCATTTAGGTTAAAAGGTTTCTTTTTCCTTAAACTCCTTTCATAGCTTTTTGAGTAATTAAGGCATAGAGAGAGGCATCCCATCATCAAGTTTTAAAGGACCTATTCAAGTTTGCCTGTAATTAAGATTGTGTCACACCAAGGGGATGGAGGAAGAGGGAACAATTCTGTGGCAAAGCCAATTTAATACAGCCATATCTGTGTAAAGCAGAGACTGGCAGGAGTAAGCACCTCAGAGTCTAAGCTTATTAGTTAATTAAGTTATTAGCAAACTTTTAAAGTAAACTGTACTCTCAGGAAACAAAATCACTGTAAAAAATAGCATGATAGTAATCTTTCTTCTTTACATGATTTAAAGAAACTATTGTCTCCTTTCACTAGTGTCCACACACAGAGCAACTGGAAATTTTGTCCCCTTTTACTTTCAGTGTGAGTCTTTTTTGGCATTAATTATAGCCTAGAGTTTCTCCCTTCATTAGTTTTATCATAGTATTTGTACAATTTATTTTGAAATTAATTATTATTTAAGTGCATATGATCATACTGGCTTAAGGGTACTATTCAGTAGATCCCTGAGTGTTTTAGAGAATGAAAAAAAAAGTCTTATCTAAAACTTTTCCAGATAGCTGATCACAAATATAATATTTTTTGTTTGTTCTCATTGCATCCTCTGCTAGTGTAACATATTTACACATGCCAGTAGTGCTAATGTCATATGTATCTAATGTAGTATTGCTTTTCTTTTTTGCTTTCCAGACTGACATGTCAGAACTGTGAAGGCCATTTATCACCACATTTTCCTTCCTACAACTAAATTCTGTTCCACTTGTTCTAATTCCAGACCTGTTGGGATACACATTGATGAGACAAAATTAAATTCAGTCGTGCTTTGAGATTGTGATGCTTTCAGTGATGTTTTATATTTTCTTCAACAAACACAACCAGTGGTAAGGCACAGATGACACTGCAGCTAAAATGAGATGAGCAATGAAAGTGGAACTGTGTCTCAAAACCACTTGTATGACATTATATAAAGAGGAATGACCTGTCAGGAATTTGCCAGGCCCTTGTTCTAGATCCCATTGTAAGTATCTGCTCTCCTGCTTTTAAGGTGGCATCCAGAAATATGTTGGACAGCAATAATGGTAATAATAGCAACAATGATAGACATCTTTTCTGTTTTCCTAAAGGCCAGGGACCCCTGCCATTTTCTAGACAGACATGTATTTCTCCTCAGATTGAATTATTGCTTGTCATTCTGTCACAGGTGTGAAAAGTAAAGCCAAACCAACTAAGTACAGAAGGTAGAGCCAGTACAAATGAACACTCCCAATGGCAACACCTTCCTTTCTATTGCTTCCCTAAGCAATACTTCTGTTGCTTGTATGCATTTCATAAACATTACCAAGTGTGCATGATATTACAGCTCTCTGGTAAATGGAGACAGGATATTAGACATAAACACAGAGGTCACACAGCACCGGAAAGATCTGCCAGGCACGCTCTAGCTAGAGGAAGGAACCAGCTGATACTGAAAACAACTGCTGAAATCAGTATCTAGCTATATACATTTCAGGCATGAGTAGCATTGAGAGCCATGTGAAAGAAGATGATGTGGTATTTTGGAGAAAAGTACATCAAGGATATATTAAAGACACTTCAGAGAATTTAATGTAACAATTCTTTTCTCTTTTATTTTAACAATGTTTTTCAATTAAGCTTAGATCAGAATAAATCAAAAAATATCTTTGACTGAGTCAGGAGACATTGGATGTATGAACTATACTTCCAAAATACTGGTCTAGAGGCCAGTAGATGCCAAGAAGGGAAACAAGAAAACATAAAATTATACGACTGCAAAAAAGGTGCCAACACACCTAGGGAGGTCATAATTTAGCTCTCTGGTTTCCAAGAACACACATTTGAGTAGCACATGGTTTCTTGTTTTGAGACAGGCATCAAAGTAGCAGTTCTGATATATTAGCAGACAGGCAGACTGAGGATGTCAATAAATGCAGCAGTCTTTGATGAGAGGCTTTTCTCAAATGTGGCATGTTGATTAATCTGCTAATTAAAAGTGAATGTATGGAGTGACAGTGATCACGGTCTTGTCTACCCCACAGCTCTGCCATTGCTGTCACTGGCAGAGCACCCTGCAGCACATACTGTGCAAACTGACAGAAGGAGTTTTTCTGGCATAGTTACACCACCTCCCTAAGTGATGTAAGTTGAGCCAATATAAGCTCTCTCCTTCTGGCAAAGTTACGTCCACACCAGGAGTTCTGCAAACATAGCAATATCTGCTGGGGACGTGAATTTTTCACACCGGCAACTGACATAGCTATGTTGGCAAAACATTGTAATTTGGAACAGGCCAGGGAAAAAAATGCTTTTATCACCCCATCCTCAGTCATTTGCAAAGCATTAAAGAGTCCTAAAAACTTAAATTTTTCTTAATGGTTATACTTCGCAGACAGAAATTCTTATTTCAGTGAGAAGGACAGTGTGTTGCTACATTTATTAAAAATGCACTGCTTCATATTCTCAATTATTTCTGTCACTGAGGTGTCTCATAGTTTTGCTGACCTACAGTATTTAGAAAATATGTAAATAACTCAATACAGTTTGACTGTTTTACAGAAGCTTAATACTTCCAAAGACAGACTGAATCTTCTGTTGGGATGGAGTCTGGGTCTCCCAGCCTCTGTCAGGCTAGGCTGGAAGTGCAGTGTGCACAACCATGGTACCTGGCACTGCACCACCTAACTCTGTGTGTGTCCTCCTTTTCAGAATTACAGTCAGCACCTGTAGTGAACAAAAATTGGGATTTTTTTCTAAAGAAAGCAATTTTACTGTAAGTAATCTTATTAAAGTAGGTAAGGAAGCAAGTTGTTTATGCAACACAAACCAGAGTGATTTTTGTGCAAAGCTCAGGTAGGCACCTTCAGTCTGGAAAAATTCAACTGTCTCCTTGCAGTCTCTAATTGCCTCATCACTAGTCATTCCCAGTTTCCACAGAACACCAGGAGCAGGGAGGCAAATGTTAATGCTTGCATTTGCATTTCCCTTTCTGCGGCATCAAAGGTCACCACTGCCTTGCTGGGGGTTACCATCTCTCCCCTGGGCTAGATGAGACGGAGCTGGGAGGATTGTCTAGCCCATGTCAACCAGAAAGAGATGGATAAGCAATAATTCACTGTTTAAACAGGCTTTAAGTAAGTTGGCTCATTTTAAGCAGCAATTCTAGCAATAGTTCAGCCAGAAAACCAGGAGTGGGAGGGTGCACATAACCTCTAGGAAGAGGGTGGTGACAAGTAGCTGGCTGAGGGCTGCATATGGAAACCTCTTCTAGTGGCACAGGCAGCAGCCAAAGAAGTATGACTATACTGACTGTTAGCACTGCTGGCAGCTTGCTACTGGCTTTATCTGGATAGAAATCCTCTACATCCCTCACTCAAAAAATGCCCATCACTGTAAAAATGGGAAAGGGACTGGAATTTCTAATATTCATGGGGTATCTCATATCTCTCACTCAAAAAAAAAAAAAAAAAAAAAAAAAAAGAAGGAAAAAAACTTTCTTAATCAAAAAGAATAAAGTAAGGGCAAATGTAGGCAGGCGATCAAAAGGCATCTCTGCCAGTGAAATCCATTAGCCTTGAAGTAATCTCCTAAGAGAACTGAAGACATTCCCGTTGCTTGAGATGTTTAAAACTAGGTTAGACAAAACACTAGGAAGTGTACAATGGAGGACAATCCATAATCAGCAGGGAAAGGGATTAAATAGTCTTAATAAGCCTTTAACATAGATTCTGTGGTTTCAGTGCCAAGACTTCACACGTCCCTCTGCTCTGTCTCCTCCCTGCAGCTGCCATAATGGGAGATTATGAAATCACTGTAAATGTGAGCAATTAACTATTCTAATAGAATTTGATAATTAAATGGTGCTACATTTTTATTCCTCTTAGTCTCAACTAAGACTCCTTTTACAGTGGATTTAAGTTGACTTTTTAGTAGAGCTATTGCAATCTTCCGGTACAGAGATTTAGTGTGATGTGTTTCTAATAATTGCTCTGGGTTTCAGGCAGTGATTTTGTTTTTATTTAAATCTATCGTTTTTTTCCCCCGAAATTTCAAAATTCCTAGGTAGTTTATCTAACTGTGTTTAATCACTCGTCATTACTATCCCACATCCTGCTGAATTTTTAGTCTTTTGAGAGCACAGGAGTGCCAAGAGGTTCATCGTAGTAAATCAACAAGTAAAAGAGGTACTTTGTGGCATAAAGACGAGTTAGTATTTATATCTCTATTCTGCAAATGATAGGTCGCTGTTGAACAGCAGATCAACAATGTATGTTTGTAAACACCGTCTAAGAAGAATTCATTGCTTCACAAATACCACTGTTCGCTATGATCTCTGACAATCAATTTTTCACATTTCCTGTTGTGTCGTTGTGATAGTGTGTCCTTAGGCCCAGATGACTGCTTGAATCATATTCACACTGGAACATGGGGTATTTCGTTTAGTTTTACCAGGGGAGACACCAGCACTGTGGTTTAGAGAGGTCCTACCAGTGGAGACAGCTCAGTGAAATCAAGCTTTGTGTTTAAGGTAAAATGAATTACAATGACTTGTAATTGACAACTTTCGAAGTCCTTTGAGTTCGTGCTCTGATGGAATTCCTGAGAAGAGTTGCTTTTTATGTACACATCCAAAAAGCCAAAGTCGCATTGCAAATGAATTAAGTTTAAATAACACGTGACTTTCAGCGGTTTCTTTGTGTAATTTTGCATGAGAAATATTGTACCCATAAATCACTGCCAGTCAGTTCTGGTCTTTTGCATATTTAACAAATTCTATAAGTAATACATGACATTCAACTTGGGTATAAAACTGTCTTCAAACAGCTGGGAATTCATAGCTAGAATAAGAATCTGATGCAAAAAAAATGTTGTTTAAACCAGAAAAATGGTGATTTATAAATGGCTTTTTAACAGAGAGGTTATTACTATTCCCTGGAGTTTCAGCTGGTAACATGAATGATAGATGTGGCGGTGGGGAAGGGATATGATGGTTGAAGAGTGGGCTCCATTTTCTTTTTCACACCCAAGTGGTGCTTACAGAGACAGATTCTCTTTTGTGCCATCATTTTCAGTGAGACTGAGCAAATGGTTACCTGCAAAATCTTTAAGTGGTACACACATGAATCTAGAAGAAGCCCTGACCGTAATTTCAAGATCCAGATTGAATTTTCAGTACATAACATCATTAGGAAGAAGGCTTTGTGCTAGGTAATTGATTTTTTTAATGTCTTGAGAATTAATTTTCACCAGGAAAAATTATGGTAGCCTTTTTACAAATGAAGTAAACAACTATATTACACTGTGGGAGGTGGACCCTGACATACCTATCCATCTTAAGAGGATTCATTCTTATCAAACTACTTCAATTTTAGCCTAACTTTTTGGATGACAGAGCATTGCTCAAAGGTTGCGAGGAACTTATTTTATGTTACTTGCCAATATTTTATTATTATTGATCTGAAATAGAAATAAAGGTCAGTGAATTTAGAACAAGGATGAATTTGGCCTTTAAGCTGCGTCTATAACAATATGATTAGCAGCCTGTTTTTCCCTTGCACCTTAAAACCCAGTATAGATTGATATATTGGCAGTTGTTTTTAATTTTCCTCATCCTACTCTTCTGACAATGAGAAAAGGGAACACATGGCTTACACTTACTCTAGTAAATTTAAAAGTGCCAGCAAATGCTCTCTGGCATTGAAGAGCCTGGCAAGGAGCATTCCACATCTACCCAATTACATTATTTTCTGAGCAATGACCACCTGCAAACTGCCTGTCTCTGTACTGTGCCAGTCCCCAGACTCTGCCCAAAACACTGCCAGGAGAATTCAAGCTGGCCCAAACTGAAAGCATGGCAGAGACTATTCTTGCAGCTTAACAATATATATGCATACTACTGAATGTCAATTTTCCCATGTTCAAAATTAGTTACGAGCTACCACCATGTCTTTAGGATTTGCTTTGACACATTAGATGTGAGATCATAGATATGTTTGAAGGTCTTTCTTTGTTTGTTCTCTTGGTATTTGAAAATCTCCTAAAGATAAAACCATTAAGCCAAAACACAGAGATGTTTTTTGGCAACATGCTTGATGTACAAAAAAAATTACAAAGAGGCATAGAGTCATAACTTCTACCCTGTTCAGGTAAGTGACAGTGCTGCAAGTGAATTGATAGATAATATTTTTTTAATGTAAATAAGCTGTTCTGTTTAAGTTCTCAGTCATGGAGGCAGAGGATTTTCTACTTGTCTTAGCAAAATGAGTGCTGTCTTTTCCCAGATAAAGTAATTAACAGAGAATATACATCAATGCACAACACCAATAGGAGTTAGCCAAACTATTTTCTCTTAATTCAGAGAATTTAATAAATATTGACATGAGAAAATCTGTCTGTGTGATATTTGGCTGCATTGAGATTGACTGTCACCCCTGCCACCACTGCAGTGACGCCAATATGAAGATTTACCAGTATCTAGGAATCCCTCCTCACCAGGAGAGATGATCCTGCCCAAAGCCCTTTCGCACACCCACAGAACACAGCTCTGGAAACTGCCCTCACTAATATTACTGTTGTGCCATTTCAATGGTGTAGTAATTTACTTATTAGTCAAATACTTTTGTGGTTCAAGTCAGGATGAGGCCTTTATAAAACGCCTCATCATATTTAAAAAATGTAGTGATGTGAACTTTAAAGAGTTTTCAAAATAGCTTGTTGAGTATTAGTTTAAATAAATGTAGTTTAGCATTTAGCCATTTGACATTGCTGTTGTCAATGTGATAAAAAAATATTTTTAACTTAAATCCGTGCTGTCTAGGCTAGACTTTTCTCTGAGTTTTAACACAAAAAATGAAACAGGAGCAGACACAGCTCGTGTGACTTCTGGAGAAGAGCCCTAGCATTGGCATAGCTGTGTGAATCCTTGGGAGTTGCCATAAGTTCAGGTGGCTCCAGGGTACGATGAAGAACCTGTCCAGACACACATTTATTGCTGCTGGATGGTTTTGCTTATAGAGCTGGGATCCCAAAACATCCATCTGGAAAGCATACTGAAAGCTTAAGGAAGCATAAGCAGCATTCCTGATGATTTTAGGAAAAACTGTCTAAGGAAATTTGGTAAGACTCCAACTCACGTTTGCATTTCTTTAACCCCTTTTGTTTAAAATCCTGCCTGGCTGACTAAGCCAGAAGAAAAATTAGCTGGGATATATTCAGGCATTTCCTAGCTGTTTCATCTGGATCACTCAACCCCATAGCAAACCAATCAATTAGTCATAAGATAAGAATAAAAGTGAGTTAAATAAAAAAATGAAGAAACTGGATTTTAATCATAGAGAGTTCACTGTAACCTTATGAAGCATGTGGAGGGTAACTGGATGGATCATAGCTATATTTGCTATATGAACTGTATGTGCAGTGACAAGTGAGGTGATATGACAGCAAGGTGATCAAAGAATCATCCCTACATTGCAGGGAACTTCCAACTTGAAAAAGTCACCTGTGGTGCCCAACTGAGTAAGGCTCCTTCGGGCATAGTATCTTTCCTGTTAGTATGACATAGTCGTCTGCATGAGGATTTTAGTATGATGGGACAGATTAGATCTCTCTTGATAGGGCTAGGCAAAGGACAGACCCAAANTTTAGTATGATGGGACAGATTAGATCTCTCTTGATAGGGCTAGGCAAAGGACAGACCCAATCTCGGCTTCTCCTATGCTTGTGTCCCTGACTGACTTTTGTTGCATGGCTGTTCCATTTAAACACAAAGGACATTTTATCCTGGCACTCCTGCAAGCCTTGTCAGTGGGTAAAGAATCAACCCACTGCATCTTTTGTGCTCTGCATTTTTATGAGTGATCATTCTGCAGCCCATGCTATAATTGCACAGTTATCCTCAACAGGATTTATATGGATGTCTCTTCTGAAAATGTGACCTTCAGGTAGAGTAACAACAAAAGAGATGTGAGAAGATGCTAAACATATTGTTTAGTTTTAGTTGTGCTGGCTGTAAAAGTAATGGAAATATTAAAAAATGTTTTTCTTTCCTGTTAAAAGCATGCAGATTTGAATACCTTAAGGACATGATCCTAATGAAAAATGTGTTGTTTTCATTCAGCCCATTCCTGGAGTAAGAGTCATTTCAAGCAAGCAGATTATCAGTTTTATTCTATTTTTGGCAAAATCTCCATGCATACAAGATAATTGAAGGTGTAATATTAGACTTTTTATAGCTTTAGCACAATAAAGTATGGCAAAAAAATAGAAAAATTGTCTGATTATGTCATCCATTTACTGAAATAATATTACTTCAAATACAGGTAATGAAGATCTTCTTCACTGAAATCAGTGGGAAAATTTCTACGGCTTTTAAACTGAGCTGTGGCTTAGATCTTTTTCCTGCTCTGATTGTTTTTTGAATTTCATTACTAGAATTTACATTTGAGAGGGATCTTAATATTTTCCAGTTGAGCATATATCTATATATTTACACATGTGCGTGTGATTGTGCAGAAATGGACTTGAAGAGAGTTACCTGTTTGCATTTTTTGGAGAGAGCCATTACAATGAGAGTGTTTGTCAGCATATACTGCAGTTACCTCTGATTTCAGTGGCTGGAGACAGCTGGGCATTGTAACTCCTGGTAAACAAACACCAAGTTGACAAGTACTGCTTCCAGGTTAGGAACCACGCTATATTGCTAAATAATCTAAAAATCCATCTGTGCCGCTCAGGGAAAAGACTTCGGTGGAAAGGGTGAGATTTTTGGTAGCATCACACTGGTTTGTCTCCACTCCCACCGAGCTGATGGGAGCACTGCCCACAGCTTCAGAAGAGCAGGGCTCAGCAGTGCTGCTCACAGGAGTCACATCACACCATTTGCTCTTTCTACTTATTCCGAAAGGAAAAAATGGCTTGACCTATGCATAACTTTCTTGTGCTTAATTTGCCAGCTGGTGAGTGTCACATGTTGAATTCGGGCGGTGTAAATAACAATCTCTTTAATAGTTAACATTTTCACTGACAACACAGTCGCTGAGCTTGGACAGCTGATTGCTGCTGCTGTAGAGCTAAATCCTTAAATATTATCAAACTAATACCCTTGTATGGTCACACTGGATAGAGATTAGTGAAAGCCATAATCCTATTTAATTTAACACAGTCCCAGGGATTTTCCTCTACAAAGAATTTGGTCACATGCATACTGCATAATTTGCATAGTTCTTGAATATATGGACCCTTTCTGGGAGCAGGGCTGTCTGCCAATTTAATGGCAGTTATTAAATCCCACTCTACTTTGTACCACAGTCCAGATGCAGGTATATGCTAGAAGAAGCTCATGGTTAGTTAGAATTTGTTGTGGCTCTGAGCTATGCCCCAGCTCGTTCTCTCAGGTCATCTGTTTCCCCCTCAGAGGAGGGTGTTATCCCTCAGCAAAGGTACTGCAGTTAATTTTACCCAGTGCAGCCCAGCCAAGATCCAGCTGTCCAAGAACTCAGACATATAAAATCTGACTGTGCTTGAACTGTCACAGGCTTTGGGGTTTGTGGTTAAGCAACTCATATGCCAGCCATAGGAAAGGTCTGATTTTTACGTGCTGAGCACAGTTAAGTCCATTTGCCTTCAACACCACGTGATATCATTGACACTGCAGCAGATTAGATTTGGACAATTAGGGTTAGCCCTTTTTGGTTCTGGATTTTGTTGTTGTTGTTGATGATGATGATGTCATTGTTGTTGTAGTTGTCTTCTTTTTTTCCCCCCTGTGCAGATCTATTGTCTGAATGGAAAAAGGAGACACTGTCCCCTTCTCAAGGTCTCTTAGCTAACATCATTGCTTATCAGGACCAGCTGCAGATTGCTAGGACCATGTGCTTGGCAGTCACAGATACACTGCAGACCTCACCGGGCACAGATGGTACAGCTCTGCTGGGTGGGTCACCCTGGACAGAGGTGTGGGAGTCTAGAGGAAAGGAGATGTGCTGAAAGCAGTAAGCTATGTGGCCAGCTCTGTTTTCAAACATGTATTGAATCCCAGCAGGCTGAAACCACAGGATGCTGCCTGCCACCTAGTCAGGAGCTTCCTTTCCAAGCACAGCGTCAGTCCAGCTAGTCTTGCAGGGCTCTTAGTTCATTTTTTTTCCCTGTTACACAATATTTGTAGCCGTTTATAGGCTTTTGGTATTTATTGCAGGGAAATTATTGTGAAATTTTGATCAACAGATTTCAGGGTAGTGAAGCAGCTCCAGAGACAGGGAGCAATCTTCCACCTTCTTTTTCCTGGCAATTTCCAAGCATGTTGGGGCAAATATGTGGCCTGGCTGATTTCCATGTGAGAGAGTGGCCCTGCTCTCCTCAAGAGGGATTGGTATATTAAAGCAGCTCGGACACAGAAACTTCTTCACCTTCTCCAGCACCA
The DNA here is from genome assembly GCA_013398015.1 of Oreocharis arfaki. Lineage (NCBI taxonomy): Eukaryota > Metazoa > Chordata > Aves > Passeriformes > Paramythiidae > Oreocharis > Oreocharis arfaki. The sequence goes on from VZRR01011642.1 coordinate 73,604, forward strand.
TGCTGGAGGTAGAAGCCTTCCCCTCCAGGAAGAGGAGAGAGTGGTTTGAGTTGATTAGGTTTCCAGGTTATTTTCAATAACTTAGGCACCACCTGAATGGCTGTTGACTTAAAAAACAGAGTAATTATTAATATTGTTACTACTATTACCATTAGTAATAAAATAATGCTTCTTCCAAAAGTGCCTAAGGAGCAAGCTGAGGTAAACTTCATTTTGCTAGGTGCCCCACAATTTTGGGCTGTCATTCAAGAACACAGTAAATCCTGCTTCAGGGTTCCCACTACTGGATCAAAAGCACCAGAGCCACAGGAGCCAAAATGCTGATGCTGTATGAAATAATGCTTCCTCCAGCCATCCAGTGTGGTACCAAACCAACCGCAGCTTGTTTTCCCAGCACTGGCAGAGTCAGCATAAACCCCAGATCAGGTGCTCCCAAAGCTCAGTCGTGTGACCTCCCCTGGCCCAAAACCTCACTGACCACAGATCTACTGTTATTTTTCAAGGCAACATGGTCTCAGAAGACCCAGTGGTTTTCTCCTGAAGAGCTTGCCAGCTACACAGACAAGAGACTTGTCAGAGTAAAGGTTTAATGGCAAAGCGAAGGGAACAGACAAATGGTATGTTTGGAGGGGCAGTGAAGGAGCAAAAGATTGTGAGGAGAACACACTGATGGAAAGGTGAGGGAGGGTGAGGACACAGAAAAGCGAGGAGAAATAAGAAAAGATAGATGGATAGAGAAGCTATTAAAAGTCCTAGCTGAGAAAGAAGAGACAGAAGAAAGAGACGATACAAAGGGAACTGGAAAGCCTGGGCATAAATTGGGCAAGTTGCTGTGCTGTGCATTTCGCTTGCTGGGTTTCCCCCAATACCTTCCTGGAAGAGGACCCAGAAGGCATTCCTCTTGCTCACAGGTAGCAGAAGTCACTGAGACTCAGGAACCAACTTCTGCCACATCTAGAGCTATAGTTCACCCTTTTACCTACTCTTCTTGCTGGTGTTTGCTGTTCTTACAAACACTTCTCTAGTCTGGCAGAGATGAATAAGGCATAAAGGACAGCAGCTGCCTCAAGAGTTTGCTCATCACAAAAGGATGAGATACTCTGTCTTCTAAAACTGACACCTTATCAGAAAAGCAGAACCTGATGACATTTAGCTCTTGTTACAAATATTTACATGTATAGTTGAGACGTGTCAGTTTTACTGCTCTCAGTCATGCATAGCAGAGTTTGGCTTATTTGCAGTATGTTTTCACATGTCGTACATCTTTAATCAGACTGGAGCATGGACTGCTTTAATTTTTTTCCATTGATGATTCCTGCATGTAGACTAAAAGAATTTTTGTTGCTTTCACTTTACTGGTGTCACATCCTGAAGAAATTATAGGAAGCAACAATTAATTTTACGACTTCTAGCTCCTTCAATTTGATTATAAATTTGGATTGGAGACATATGTTTTGGCTGCTGCATCAAGTTCCAATATTAGACTTTTTTTTCATAATTGCATGTGAAAACTAGAAGACAGCAATGTGTACACATCTTTATAATGAAACCTATTACAATAAGTGAAGTGATTCTAAAATGGTATGGTACTAACTGAAATTAAGATTACTAGGCACCATCATACAGCTCTGTCATCTGCAAAATCTGTCATCTTCTGCCCTGTTCTGGATTTCCCCTCCCTTACCTTCTGCCTCATTTTCTGCCCCTGAGTGGGGACTGTGCTGGGTCACAGCTGTAGGAAACTAGAGCTTCTTAGAATGTGAGGTGTGTAGGCTGCAAATGCAATGTTTGAACACCATAGCGATACCTTGTTTTCTTTAAAGGTGCTGTGATATTACTGTTAATATCTGTGTTGGAAAATATTAAAATGCTGTCGTCAGTATCTACTAGAGGTCAGATTTTCCTGCGTACTTTTTCTTCTCCTGCTGACCTGCTGATTTTTGTGTAACTTATAATGAGTTTAGGCCTGCTGTCCCTGTTTCCCAAGAAACAAACATGCAAACAAAAACCTAGTAGTGGCTTACTTGGCATTTTTTAGTCTGTAAAATGTGTATGACCACAAAATGCTGAGGTGATACACATCACCCAAGGAGAATGTGGGTCCTGAATTATCCTGGCAAGCAAGCTGAGGAATTGGCTTGTGAAGAGAGGGGAAGAAGAGAGAGTGGATCTTGCATGGATCCACAAGTGGATCTTGTATGTCTACCACAGTTGAAGTATCTTTAAAAACATAAAAAGAAGGGGAAGGTAGCAACCTAATTTAGAAAATCTTCAAAATCTTTTTGTGTAATAGTAAAAATCTGAAGTAAATAGAGCCAAAAGAAAAATGTTTTAATAAGTAAATAATAAGTGATTCATTATGTTGGTTTAAAAACACACAGAACATTACACTGAAAATAAAACCTTCTGAATCTGTGAACTAGTAATAAGATCAGTGGTCATAATCTTTGTTTCCTCTGTGCTTTTGAAAATGCCTCAGTATAAAATAATTTCTTTATATTAAAAAATTATCTCTTTTACTGGAAACAGTAGTGAAGTATTAGTTGCTATTAATGTGACCTGAATGTTCCACAATTTTATTGTTTCTGTACACTGAAGTAAACTATGAAATTTTATTTCTTGAAATACATATGGATTATTTTGTATTATCTGAACTTATTTTACAATCATCCTTCTATTTGAAATGAAACAATTCTGCAAAAGTTTAAAACCAAGGGGGATGTGCGAGTTAAGAATAAGCTCAGAAAAAACTATTGTGATCAGGTTATCTGTCATTGTGAGATATGTATCTATATATACACATATGTATTCCTGTCCTCAAGATTTACATGGCTTTATGGAAATTCTTAACCCTTGCTTCTTCCACTTTTTGAGGAACTTGTTTTACGTGATGACCCTCTACCTTCCCTGAGCTCCAGTGTGAGTTTTCAGAGAGGTGGACCAGAATTTGCAATTCTGTGAGCTTTCTCCCTTCACCTCCCTCCTTCCCACTGGGACTTCCACGTTTTTCTTCTGGAAAGCCTATTTTATTAAATAAATCAAGCTTCGATTCAAAAGCGTATCGAACGTGCTCACAGAGCTGGGAGTGCTAATAAAGGAGCCTGTGGGGGTGTGGGGCAGCACTGGTGCTCTCCGAGAGGAGCACAGGATCAGCTTCACATGCCACTCTGCTGCACCACTGCTGCTGAGGGAGAGCATGGGGGAAGAAGGCAAAGGGCTCCCTTCAGCCTCTTCAGCTTGTGCTACAAAGCCTGAAAAAACATCTGGTCTTTACAGATTCGAAAGGAAAAACTTTTACATAAGAATACAAATTGGGAAACTGATTTCTTTACATGCCCTTGAAAATGAGTGTCACCCACCGCATATATTATGTCCACCACATACATTATATCCCTGAAATGAGCTAAATTGAAGCCAGACGTATATTTCTCTTTGATGACTCCATCAAGGTATGTTTCAACTCCTCTCCCCAGTTCTTCAGTCTCTCAAAAGATACATGTGTAGATAAGGGAACAGCCTCAAACCCAAGCACAGTAACAGCAGCCAAACAAATGGCTTTCAAAAGAAAAAACCAGCTTTGTAGAACTCTCTTCCTGCAAACAATTTCCTTTTCCAGTTATAAATTTCAGTTCCTAAAAAAAGCTTCCCTGGAAGAGGCAGAGGAGACAGGGAAATAAGAGTTCAAAGAACCCTATATATTCTGAAACTGGAGAAATATGAATCAAACTTTCCAGCCATCCCTCAGGTATACAGATGTAAAGCACCTCTAATTTGCATGCTTGTGTGCCCTATTTAGTAAGCCAGACATTTTTGGCATCTACATGTACTTATCAAAAAGAAGTTGTATCCAACAGTCTTGCTCTGCAGGGAGTTCGAGTAGGGTACAATTGTTTGATAGCATGCTTAGTGCTAATGAGATTACTGTTACTTGAAAAATGCTTCTTATTTTCTATTACCTCTTACTGAGTGTCAAAATCAGCCTACAAGCTCATATATATTTAGCAGACACTGTCAGGTCTAAGAACCAAAACCTGTTGTGAGCTATATTTTGAAATGCTGGACCTGGTGAAAACAGACCAGACATCCTTATTTGAGGTGAGACTTAAACCTTGCTTTTGCTATTGCTTCCAAAGACTTCATCATTTTTTCGGAGAGAGATAAATGACTATAAAGGCCACTTATGAAATCAGGAAGACAGAACGAATCAGGAGAAAATGCACTTCCTCACCAATTCCCATCTCCATAGAAACTCCTCAACTCCGCTATGCCTTCTGCCTATACAGATTAGGCAACCCAGTTTTCCCATAACAGACAGCGAAGTCTGACGCCTGCATTGTCTCACAGAGGGGTATCTTGAAGAGCAGAATTTAGGTATAAAAAGAGAACTTTGCCAAGTGCTTAGTGTTGCATTTCCCAGCTTTCAAATTCTTCCTGTTGCTTTTCAGGTTCGCAAGAAAATTTCTCATGAGAAGCATCAGTATTTGCTGCCAGGGTACCCACAAGTCTGATTACACTTTTGTCAAACTATTTTTGCTTCAAAGAATGTGGTGTCATTAAAAGACTAGTCCACACTACCCAGTATTACAAGTCATGTCACTTATGGGGAAGACAGGGAATCATCAGAGTAAGAATGTGGGACGCTAATTTAAACATAAAGCTTTATTTCCAAATTCACTGAATAGTTTATGCATGAATGGATGTGCTTTTCCAGCAGTTCAGATAAGCAGATAAAGAGAATGTTTTTCTAATGAAGTGAAATATATGAGAAAATGTATTCATTGATTATTGTTAGGAAAAGGAGAAGTTATTAAACCTCAGTAGATAAACATCAGCTTGCAAAGTTCCTTTGTTAATAAGAATAAATTGATAGATTTATAGACTATAAATTTGGCAAGATCATTTGATTGTCTCATCAGACCTGTAAATCAAAGACACTAAATCTCACATTAGTACCTCTGAGCTGAATAGAGCTAGACAAGACATGTTGGTAAAGCAGTATATGAAACAAAAGATGCAATTCAGCTTGTCAGAAGCCCGATAGCTTTGGGTCAAATCTACCCTCATTAAGTTTTAAAAATAGAGAAAACATCTAAAATTGAAATGCTGTTTTCCACAGTTTTTCAGCTTTGACTAAGTGTACCATGTGCTGGTTTACCTGTGAAAATGGCATTTCACTTTTCTTTGTTCTAGGCTTAGTCCATAACACACATACACACACACAGAGGAAAATCATACCTCTCTGAAAAACAGGAGGATTTCAAAAAGCAAAAGTTTCAAAATCTCTCGTGTCAGAGGCTGATCACTCATTTTGTATGAAAAACCAAAGCGCATAATTTCTTATACAAATATGTCCAGCTTTTGCATTTAGCCTTTATCATACCTTCTTGACTGCTGAAGGGCCCTCTAATATTCTTTTATAACTGTACTGTAGTCAAGTGTCTCTCAGTTTTATTTTTGATGGACTAAATCACTTGAAGTATTTAAGTCTCTCCCAGTAGGGTATTTTCTATGGCTTTTGAATACGTCTGTGACTCTGCTTTTAAAAGCTCAATTTTTTCCCAATATATTTTCCTTTCTAATGAATTCATTTTTGCTATAGAGAAAAACGAAGATCTCACCCATTTTTCCTACATTTATCATCCATGGATTATATTAGCCCTTTTGTCACGGCCTTGTAGTGAACACTTACATTTTATTGCTTACCTTACCTTTGACACTAAATTATTTCAGAAAGATTGCTTTTCAAGATACTACTCTAACTTGATTTCAGAATGCCATTCTAACATATGCCGTAGGCTTATAAGTCTGCAATAGCCAAAAATCATAGCAATTTTTTCATTTGAAAAGATTTTCTTATCCAACAGTTGACATCACTTTGTACATGTGGTCTGTCTTCATTAATATATGCGAATGTTGGTGTTATGCGCAGGTTTTTTGCAGTCTGAAATATTTTGTATTTGCAAGTTACTAATTGAAACACTAATTGGGTTTAGTTTTCATGCTAACATGACCAGAAACATGCCCATTCAGTGAATATTTTTTATCAGTAAGTTTTGGGAACAAGAAAGTTACATATTTTGATTTCTTTACCCATGTATATTTAATCCCAATACAATTGCTCCTGCATCTGCATCCTGGTCCCCAACAGTCCTTGTGCCTCCATGAGATGTGTTTCCTAGCCCATGCTCTTTGATTCATTGCTTGTGCTATCCTCAGGTTCTTGTCTCCTGTGCAAACTCTTCATCACATCTCCATTTTCAGCAAAAATTCTCTTCCTTTTTTTCTCTTCATGGTTATCTTTTTTCTCTTGATGGAGATGCCTTTTTTTACCTGTGGTTGAAAGTACCGTGTAGAAATAGTATTGCTGGGATGAACGATGAAAAGTTGTGCGCTGATCTCACACTTCGCCTATAAAGACTCTCCCCTCAGACCAGAGCCCCAGTGTTTGGGCAATTTATGCTCTATTGATTTCAAGGAGGAAAAATTACTATCTGACAGCTACACCACATCCTTTATTAACATCCAAAGTAGAGTTGGGATTTAGCTAATGAAGCTTAACTATCTCCTTTTGCAGCTGCTGGAAGAAGTAGTCACTTTGGAGGAGCAATTAATATCAGGGTTATGTCCTCTTGTCACACTTAAACACCTGAAGCACATCATCCTTGGAGAATCTGGGCCCTTGCCTGAACACCACAGAGGCAGAGTTGTAATGATTTCTCTGTCTCTACTCTGTCACTGTTTAAGGCTATTAAAAATATGGAAAGAGACAGGACTTTCACAGTTTAGAAAAAATTAACTGTTATTTTTGCCTTTGTGTAAAGGATTTTTTTCTATGCTTTCTGTACTACAGAAATAATTAATTATCTATGGTACCTACATTTGTATTAGTCACAGAGATGTCAGGACACTGACCCTTGCTATGTTCAGTATGCCCAAACCAAAAGGCATTTTTAGCTGTTTCCAGCAGCAGCCATAGGACCCTGCTCTGTGCTTACACATCTGATAAGGGTTTCTCTCTGAGTGATAATATAGCATGGGACAATGTGACAAAATTTCTTTCTTTGTTATTTATGAACAGCACATGATAGAAAGTATTACAAGACTTGGCTCCCTTCTCCCTCCTCTTGACTAATTAGCCTTTGAGCATTGCAAAATGGCTCTGGCACAAGCTGTCAGAAAGCAGGGCTCCAAAGTCACCACTACACGTGAGGCAGTCTGCACACATTAATAAGGAATTTGCCACTGCTGCTAGAAATCCTTGTTCTCATTCTTTTCTTATTTTTCTTTTGCCCACTTAATGTGCTCTGGGGTCAATAGATGTTATCATTTAAATCTTCTCATTCTTTGCTCTGTCTCTCTGCATGCTCGGGGAATTCACATGAACACCAGCTTTGTTGTTTGTCTTGTACAACCACGGGTCAGCTGTGGCACTCCTTGTAACCAGGCAAAATGTGGGGTTCATCACTTCTATATTAAAATACTGAGCTAGGTACAGAACTGTGAGCCTGCCTTAGAAAACAGTATTTTCTCAATGAGTCTCGTCATAAACTGCAGTTTGGTGTTCGTTTTTACATTCTACTTTTTCTCTTCATTCCCTGTTTTGCTTCATCGAGGAATGCTGAGTTTTATTATTTTAAGAAGTACTCCTAGTAATCAGGATCCCTTTATCCGTACCATGGTCCTACATAAATATAGTGCCAGATTATCTCTTGAATCATTTTTTAAGAAGCAGAGGACAAAACAAACTGCAAAGTAAGTTGGAAGGAGCTGTTGTCACAGAGCTGGAACGCTCTCCTTCCTGAGGGCGGGGGAAAAATGAGAGGATTGACAGGCTGAGAGAGATGGGTTGTTCAGCCTGAAGAAAGACTGAAAGACGTTAGACCCTAGAAACCCAGAGACACCCTAGAGCACCTTCCTGTGCCTAAAGAGTTCCTGCAGGCTGGCTAAAGATGGGCTTTTCACGAGGGCATGTAGCAATACTACAAGGGGGAATGACTTTAAGCTGAAGAGGGCAGGTTTAGATTGGATATTAGGAAGGAAATCCTTCCTATGAGGGTGGTAAAGCACTGGAAGAGGTTGCCCAGGGAGTCTGTGGATGCCCCATCCCTTTTCCTTAGGACTGTACTCAATCCGTTCTCCACCCACTCTGTGTTTGTGCTTGGGAGTGCCCAGCAGCACCTTGCACTTGACCTTGTTAAACCTCATGAGGTTCTCATGGGACCATCTCTCAAGCCTGCCATGGTCCCTCAAGGAAAAGGATTTTATTGTGAGCTGCTACACCGCTCTGTAGCAATTGCTCTCTTCTGTCTTTTTTTTCAGCAAGTGCTCTTTTTCTTGACTTTACCAGTGAAAATTCAAACTGTCTCACTTTCCAATTTACGATGTCTTCAAATGGTTTTTAGCCTCTAGAGAATACTCAAACAGCAACTGTATATTGGTGTTTTCTCAGCTGATGCCTATCACTGCCCTTTCCTCATAATGTTACACCTGTGCTCTCCAGGCCAGCTTTATAATTTAATACCTAGAGCAGGCAGTCACCAGAAGAGTTCCTCTAGGGGAACCTAATCTACAGTAGTTCAGATACTTTACTAAGAAAGCTTTTCTCAGGTATCCTTTCAAGGTACTTAAAAAGAAGAAAAATTTGTCTGGAAATTGCATTTTCCCTATTCTTTTTTTGCTAATTTCAATGTCTTCTTTGGAGGAAACAGTCATTACGAATGCTCAGATACATAAATTATTCTTATTTTTCCCCAAAAAACATTTAGCACTGAGACAGTTATGTCTTATTAAATACATATCTTGAAAAGAGTAGCAATGCACAACCAGAACTTGCTCTGAATATGTTGCAAAAAGAGTTGTTTCTTTCCATGGGCAATTGAAATGGAAATGTTTCTATTGACTGGTCGGGCATTTATAGAATTTGTTAATTATTTTCTTAAGGGACACGTTGGTGGTGTTGATTTACAGCTGAGGAGAGGAAAAGGTTCATTACTGTGTTTAAACATGAGTGCCAAAAAGTTGGCTGCTAAAGGTACCGGGGTTTGGCTAAACACAGACTCTTCGTGACAGGGTTTCTTGTATGTTACTTCTCCCAGAAAGTCAAACTAAATCCTATATGCCCAATTTCCCTTATGTTTTCATTCACCATGACAACTAGCTAAATGTGACCTTGACTTTTAAAGCCATGTGTTGCCATCTGTATTAAAAGAGAGCTGAAGATGAAAAATTTCTTAGCATTTTTTCTCCCAAAGGAAAGATAAGGATATTATTTGATTTTTTCTTTACTTTCAGACAATGTGATAGAAAAAAAATTAAATATAAGACAGAAAGAAAAGTGGTGTGTCTGTGTTTCAGGTGGGAAAAGTAAAATTCAATGTTAAGGTATATTTTACTAGGGTAGTTATTGAGATTGGTCAATCACTTTTGTTCGCTTCTGTTTTCCTGTGAAAAATGGGTTTTCAACAAATTATTTTGAGACTAAAATATTTGCTTTTTGTGAAATTGTCTCCACTCCTCCTTTCTTAAGGTTCTCAAATACTGAGTTAGAACCCATTTTCCAAATCAGATCCGTTGGAATTGCTGTAAAAGTCTTTTTTGTCCCGTATGAACCAGGTTTGCATCTAGATGTCACTTCCTGTGGGAAATTATAGGTACCCCTAACATTCGAATTATCCTTGAAGAGAGGAAAAAGGATAGAAAACATCTTTGGGATTTGGACCGCAGGTAACCCAAAAAATTACTTTTTTTTTTTTTTTCCTACTTAGCATTTAACTGGGGAAAGCCAATGAAGGGGAGTTTTAAGCAAGTTACAGGCTTGGAACTTCTCATATTTCTTTTCAGAGAGCCTACCAGTTAGGTCTTTCTTCCAGAACTGGAAAGCTGGAATCAATTTTCTGCTCCTCCAGAGGATTTAAACATGTATGTCCCATATTCTCAAACAATGTCTCAGCCATCAAACATTAGAGATGGGATACTCTTCGGGTAAAAGTTCTCTAGCTTGCTAAACCAGTGATGTTCTCATATAGGGTATTCCGAAATAAACTCCCCTCAGCTGCCCCTGGAAGGATCCCATCCTGTATGGTGCAAAACAATGCACGTTTCTGGCACAAAGTCAAGTGGCTCAGGCCAGCCTTGTGGCAGAAGAGGTCTCTGCTATTCTGTTGCCCAAATCCGGCCAATTTTTTAAGCCTTTTTAAAATGTAGTTTAAGTACTTTCAGTTGAAACTTTTTAAGCTTTTGGTAACTCTGTTTCCGAAGAATATTTTTGCACTTGAGTTGGATATGTAATTGAAATCGACTGTTTGGGGCTGTTTAGGCTATGAAATCCATTTAACCATATTCTTAAGGATTTCCTGCCAGATCTCAGCAACATGGAAAAAGAGAGTGTCGTATTTGAACGAAAGAAAAAAAAGGCTTATACAGCTGAGCAGGAATGGGAAAACTAGAAAGACATAGCAATAGGAGTTAAAGAAGGAAACAAATTGGTTGGAAAATAATACTGCAAGAGGAATTGGGGTGGGCAGGAGATTTGGACCTAGGGTAACTGGGCCTGCCTGGGATGCAGAGCAGATAAAATGAGGGAATAGACGGAGGTGTGTGCACACCCCACCCCATCACACCTTTCTCTGGGGGTTAAGAAAAGATCACAGTGCTTCTGAGTCTCACTTGTCTGCAGGACACAGCTCTTGCACCGCACAACGCAGCTGCCCATGCTGGATATGCTTGGGCTGGTGCAGATCCCAGAGCAGCAAGCAGTTCTGCATGCCACAAGTATCAGTAGTTGCTGTGATGGCACTAAGCCTTGCAGCTCTGGGCATGTCCAGCACAGGTTTCGATACGAGAACAGAAGGGAAGTAAACTCCCAAAGTATCTTCTATTTTAAATACCAGATTGGAAGACTATAATGTTGCAAAGCCAAGCAAAGAAAGATGCCAGAAGGCAGTTTGCCTGCATGATTTCTTTCTCTGGCACTTTGACACAACCCCATTCTGCTCCAATTCAATGGGCTGATAGGGGCATCCAGGGGAAGTCACACTGACTGACACTAGCCTTCCATCCCACTGAGGTGTCCAGAATTTCCCTTTGGAGGCACTTACCTCTCTTCCTTGGCTATGGGGGAGCTTGGTTCTCAGCTGTAAGATAGGTGCCTAAATGTAAAGGCATCCAGATGGTCTTGATTCTAATGTTATCCCACACAACATCATCTGCACTGTACAGAGAACCTGCATCTCTTCTGAGATATAATCAAAATTATTTAACAAAGACACTGCTGTTTGTGGGACTTCTCAATTTGCTAAGGGCAAGAAGGAATGGCAAGAAGGGGAAATGAACCCTGTTGTTAAATTTTGGGTTGTTCTATGATTCATGACCATTCAATGAAGACAAAAATATTCAGATGGTCACTAATTTTTGGCACGCTTTTCTGGAGGGATGTGGGCAGATTTATAGAGAAAAATAATACTCCCTCTTGGAGATGCAGTGAACAACGTAATTCATTCTTCAAATAGATAAAGCTCTTCTTAATGTGAAGGACTCTCAAAAATATCAGGTTCTGCTTCTTTAAATTATATGGCCAAAATCCTTTTGGCCTTTTGACCTGAAGTTCCCCCCCAATGAAAGGATGATGACACTTTCTTGTTGCAATGTGTCTGTGTCCTCAGAAACATGCTATAAAAATAAATTCATTTTGTTCACAAAGCCCTTAGATACAATACTGTGAGTAGAGCCATGAAAAAGTTCATGGGGAATTTAATAACTCCATCCTCAGAGCAGGATATGAATTGTGTATAGTAAATAGGGCCTCTGGGCACAAATATTGTGTAGCTGCTCATTATTTGAACTCTGCCCATCCTGTGCATTGAATGAAAAGAGAGGAATGTAAAAAAGAGCTGATTTTCCTTTTTCTATTTGCCTTTACTTATAAAATTTTACTTTTGATACTTCTGAACTTGTGAAAACTTTCCTTGCCAGCTCTTGTGAACTTTTAAGATATATTTAACATGCAATTAAAAGAGTGTTCTTCAAATCAACAGGAGGTTTGCTTTGCATGTAGGTCCCAAATTGCTCCTGGCTACATCCATGTTTTGATTTAGATCAGATTCTAGGCAGCTGAAAAGGGTCCATAAATATATCTGTTCCTCAGAGCAGGCTTTTTCACTGCTCCCTCATCTTGATGTCAAGGAACCTCAGCTGACAACAGTAAGAAAACTTGTGCTAATAAGAAAACCTTATTGTATTTTTTGGCACTAAAAGTAGACACAATTCCTTGTAGAACTGACTGCAGAAATCAACATAAATCAGATTTTTGAAGATCACTGGTTTATTCCTAATGATTTTTTATTTTCATTTTTAAAATTATTTTATTCTGTCCAAAGTTTAACTGACAGGTTTTTGCTTGGAGTGTCCCTTGTCTCTGAGTTAAGGTGACTATTGTCCTCGAAACAGCATTGCTCATAGTGCGAACTCTCACATGGAATAGAGGACCTATTATTCCTAAAGGATATCAAGAAATGAAACAAATATGCAGAATGAATCTTTGAAAAACATACCTATAACAACGTGAGATTTTATTTCCTATAATTTTTCCTATGTTCTATTTAGACAGAAATCTTTGCAGTCTCCGTATATCTGTCGAACAGATGGTACTGATAAATGAGCTTGGGTATACTTTGCTTTCACTGGTCTTGTTTGTTTTCCATATTTTTTTAAAGTAACAGTCAAAGATACACTTTTGTTTAGTCCCTGAAAAGGGGATAACTAGCTGATATGATTAGGTGAATTACCTGCCTGCCACAAGACAGCCAGGATGACTGGGACTGACCCCTGCCTGGACTGGTGGAGAGCTAAAAAAAAGTCAGACAGGTTTTACCTGTTCAATTTTGAAAAGATAGCCTCCTGTACAAGGTCTTATCTGGGGTATTCAAGCCAGTGATTTCAGCCTGGTTTTCTTGAAGCAGCTGCATTGTGTCATGCATCATCGCACATGCACCTCTCTACTGAAAATGGAGGAATTTCTGTTAGACCTAAACCCCTGCTTATTATATACCAAGCCTACTAAAGCCAAATAATATCTTCCTCCCAAAATCCCTTTTTCCCATTTAGCCATTTCAGACATCTACAGAAATAACCATCTGTAGTACAGATGCTAGAAGTTAAAGATCAAGTGGTAAACTTAATGCTGAATTTCACTTTTATGTTTAGACTTGTATGACCAGGTCTCATTCTCTAGCGGATTTATTTGATTCTATTTTCCTCTTAAAAATATATGAGAGAAATGCTCACAGACCCTTAAATGTAGCAGTATGAGTACACCACTATAATTAACGCCCTGGTCTACTCCCTCTTTTTCTTTTTCTATTTTCAGTGTACAAGTCCTGTGGAGTTTGCAGATTGATTCAATTGCAAAGTTAGATTCCCACTGCGATAGCCGTTTTCAAACCACTGGGCCATTCTGCCTGGCCTGCCAGCCAGGGAACAATGGGTGCTAATTAAAACCCTGCTTAAAAGGTTCCCCTTTACTTCAGCACTGAAGCTTTCAGGAGGCAGACGAGGGAAGGATGCCTTGTTCTGTTTATGCATATGCAAGCACTTAGTGAGCTGGGCGGCTGACTGTGGGTCGAGAAAACACTACAAAAGCCTGGTGCTTATAGGAAAGCGATGGATTTCAACCTGATGAGGTTAGTTAACAGACCAGACTGAAGAGGGCCCAGCTGTATTTTCTTTCCAAAATTTGAGGCACATTGCAAAATAGGGATTGGGTTTTTTTTATTATTTGCTTTTACTGAAATGTTCAGGTCTCTGTTTTCTTGTATTGGAGTGAGCATTTTTCTTAAAGCTAAAGGATAAGAAGTAATAGTTTCCTTTATTTTTACTAATGAGAGTAATACTTTAAACAACTGATTTTGCTACTCAAGTGGGCTGCGTGTGCCAAAATGTATATGTGGAGTAAAATTGCTTTCCTGCATCAAGGGCTTGTTTCTTGAGCCAATTTTAAAATAAAAATTTAAGAGATTTCATTAGACACTTCCATTGCTCACTGGCATAACTGAGTTCTAAAAAGTATACAACCTTCTGCCATTTTTAAGGAGGAGAAAGGAGAAATGAGCCACACCTTAGAACTTCATTTGTAAATGAATATATGAAATTGCTTGGTACCAAAATATGGCAGATAAAGAATCAGTTTCATTATGTCAAGCAATTCAATATGCTTTGGTTTTCAGCAAGAGCTTAAAAAGAAAACACAGCACTGCAAATAAACTCATCAATAAGCCACACAGGTTTTTGTTTGATGTCATTTGTAACTGACAACTTGATCAATCTTGCATTGAATAGTCCCTTAGAAATACAAGAGTAATAGCAGAATCCGTCTCATTTCTTTTGTTGAATAGCAGCTCACTTGGTGGCATTCACAAACCTGTCCTAGCCTTCCTCAGCTGTTTTTCTTGTATAAAACTATCTCATCCATTGAGGTAGTAGAAAATATTTAATGGGACAAATTGCATGTCATTGATAGTGAATGGTCAAAATAAACAATTCACGAATAACCTCATAGCTTGACAGGTATTATTCTAAATCTTCCTTCTTGTTTCTATCTCTATGAAGAATGAGTGCTTGTGCAGAAATCAGGAGTGCCTTTCAAATCACTCACCCACCAAAAAGATGGTTAATTTATCTTTTTTTTCCTGTGTGCAAACATTGAATAAGTGGTTAGCTGTATAGCTATTTTAATTAAAGGGCTGATAAGATATTTCTCATTTTTATCTTTACAGCCATATGCTGTAATAATTAATACTGCTCAATAGAGCTGCTTGCATGCTGAAGACTGCTTAAAAGACTAAAGATGTCTAGGATCAGGGCATATGGCCTTTGTTGTGAGCCCCATGCACTGAGGAATAAAGACAGTGAAGCCCAACCTCCTACTCTCACTTTGTCACTCAGTGGCTGTTCACACTGTGATTCCTGCTGTGGGGAGAAGACAACTGCTTTTTTTCTCCTTTTTTCCCTATTTTCTTCTCTCTCTCTCTTTTTTTTTCTTGTTTTAAATTGTTTTAGTTTCCCGTGGAAGTGGAGAGGGGAGTGAGACCGGGAGAAACCCATCTCTGCCCTTGCATTTGCCTTTCCCATTTACTCAGCTGGGCAGCAGAAAAGGGAAGGTTCTGGGCAAAGGGGACAGGGCCTGATTCAGGGTGCCACCCCAGCCACCCTCCTCAAGGCACAGCTAAATCCATATGAATGGAAAAGCGAGATGCTTATGACAAAACAGAAGTCCCAAACCCAGTTGCACACATTGGTTCATGCACAGGCAGGAGCTTTGCTAGAGCAATTCCCCACACAGATATTCAATTCTGAAAGTGTTGTCATGCAGCCTCCAAGGTCTGATCCTGTACCCCCCTGTACCACTTTGCTTCACCAGGATGAAGAGATGGGAACCACCTGAGGAGCCTCTGTTTGTAACAAATACCTACCGTCAGTGCTAAGGACCAGTTCTGTAGAGGTATTCGAAGACCTCTTGAACAGGCACTTCAGAGTGCGAAAATAATTTTAGGAACACCTCAGCAAGGATGTTACTTCCTTATTCACTGGAGCTTTTTCAGGGATTGTTCAACAGTAGGAACTGAAATAATCAAATCATAAAAGCTGTTGCCCAGACCCCCACTAACAAAGAATGAACAGCACTTCGCCAGGTCACAGGAGAAAGCGGTGTTGCTGTGGCTACAGGAAAGAATCCAAAAAAGATTAACGAAACCCTGTTAGTGGATAATCCCTGGAAAGGTACTAAACAGCAGATTTTTCTCTTTTCTGCCAGCATCACCCAGTCTTACCTAACTTCTAGCTTTGATAGCTAAACCTCAAGGAGGTGCTAATTTCAGCTAGGCATCTGGCCAGAGTCATACAAGCTCGCTGTGATGGAGATGTACAATCCAAGACTAGATGCCTTTTGATCTTGTCATTTCAGCAAGTCATCTTCACATCTGCTCCTGCCCCTGCCACCTCAGGAAAGGTCGATGCCAGCTCAGGGCTTCATTTCTCGTCAGACAAATAGATCTGAACAGTCTCATTTGCCTCAGCCCACCTACGTCCATTTTCCTAAAGGATCATATCATCTGTTCCTCAGCTGGATGCTATATGGCCAGGACCAGATAAGATTTTCTCAGAACATGCTGCTGATTGCTCATGGGAAACTAAATCAGGGATCCCTGGGAGACTTCAACAAACTATGCCCCACTGTGGTAGTGAAAAACTGGACACTGCATCTCCTCTGTCCTGTGGGCTTCACAAGGATACTGTGTGAGATGGTAGCAAGAGGAGGATTTCCACCATTTTCACTCTTGGGCTGTCTTACCTGGTGGGGCCCAGCTGCCAGGGGCATAATTCAGTGTGTTCTAAAGCTGAGCTAACTCTAATGTACACTCCTTCACTGCTCTCTGCCAGGAGTAGGCCTGGCGTAAACCTGAGCATTCAGCTTCTGGAACAAACCTACAGTTGGAATGAGGTGGGGAGGGGAAAGATATTTCTGATTTTAGGGATAGTGTGCACCTTAAGACATTTAGTGTTTTGAGAGCAGATAATTAATCTCATGATGCAGGAACTCACTTCTCAAGACACCTGTAATACATAAATTTTTTGGTGAAGGAAAAGAAACCATTAGCCTTGAGTAAATCTAGTCTGATCTAAAGGGGATGCTTGGACCTTTGCTGCACGATTCGCAGAATATTTTATTAAAATGCTGTGCATGGGCTTTAAAATATTGAATTCTCACCTTTTTATAACATTCTCTAGCAATTGATAGTGTGTCTCTGACAAGTAAATCTGTTTGCTTAAGGACAGTAGATTCAAGGCTAGTCACCAAATTATTTTCTTTTCAACATCTAATTTATACAGCTGCCAAGCTTCAATCTTGAATGAAATGCACAGGTGCTATGATTAACACAGTTCTACGCCGATCAATTTCTTCTTATCCCCTGTCCTATCCATTATGACTGAACTTTAATACTACCTGTGAGACTGGCAGGGAGGTCACACCCACTCTTGCACAGAACTTGTGCTGTGCAGAACTGAGCCAGTTAGGAAGGATCCTGCAGGATCTTTCATCCCAGTTTCTTCTGGCTCCATGTATCAGTATGGCTGCAAAGAAAGGCCAAGAATGTATGGAGCCCTCTGGGAGTCAAGGCAGCTCTGCAACAATTCCTAGCCCAGTTCTGACAATGCACATTCTTTACTGTGTGCTCATGCATAAGCCTTGCCCTAGACTCTAACGAGCTAAAAACTTGTGATTACTGTAGTGCATGTTCTAACCTAGATCTCTCTAATTCAGGCAAGTATTTGGATAACATATAGTTTAACCCAGTGTTTTTCCTCTGATGGAGTCTTACCAGGAGCTAGATACACTGGATATTATTTCAAACTGGATTGTATATGTCCTGAATTTAATCAGAGGCAATCTCATCAGCCTTATTCTGGTAAGTGTAGTCCACAAGAAAGGTGAACTGCCCTTGGAGTTTCCAAACTCTTTGTTCTCAGAGGATCTAAAAGGATTCTTAAGGGTCCACGTATCAGTGGAAAGTATTTATCATTTTTTCACTTTTGGTTATCAATTTTTACCTGTTGCCATGGAAGTATTCATAAATCTCAGCAGCCAATGTTTTGGTGGGTGATTGTGATGTGCTGCGATATGTTTGTTTATGTTTCTGATGGCCTTTGGAAGTCTATGTCTGAATAATTTTAAGAACCCAAGAGCAATTTTAATGTATTCTACAAATTGCTGCAGCAATGCAGAAGAAAAGAGCTTTTGCACTGGGATAAAACCTGACATTATTTTGTGCATTTAAATGTTTTTCTCAAAGTATATGTGGATAAAATTTCCAACAAGGAGTGACAAGTATGTGGGTGGATATTGATCAAACAGGTGAATAATTGTAATAAATTTAGGCTTACCACATCAATTATAAGCATTATCCTTTCAGTATGCTGTGGACAAAATATTTTCAGATACTGTGATACTTAATTTAAATGTGATTTGAATTCAGTAAATTAGATCCTACTGGGTTTAGTAACAAAACACAGGTGGCATGCACAAAAAAAGTGCAGTGAAATTGTACAGCTTGCTGACAGTAGAGATTTCACATACCCATCCCGTATCCTGAACTGTATTGTTTCCTGCTCTGGGAAGCCTCAGAAATTTTATCGTAGAGTATTTTGATCATCCAAATGCATTTATACATAATGATGAGACAAATGCCATGCCTGTAGTATCTGCAGAGGTTTGCGTAGTGGAAGTTTGTTTAAAAGTGACATAAGATTTTACTAAAATATAGAAATCTGCTGTCTCAAACCAGTAGCAAGTGCTCAGTCTGAAACAAAACTAACAAGAAAATAACAAAAAAAGCTTCTTTCTGTTCCTTGCTAGTGCCAAGGGCCTTAGCACTGTGCACATAGTATATAAATAAACCACTGTGATCAAAACCTGAGAACTTATAAATGTCTGAAATATATGGTGACAATTTGCAGAACTTCTGCATTGCTCCCTCATGCCCACTTAAAAACTATTTGGACAATCTGGAACCTGTTAGGCAATACCTACTATACACCATTGTTAGCTGGTCTGCTCTAGGCCTGCACAGCGCAATAGTAAACACTGCAAGGAATGCTTCGGTTTATACTGGGGAGTGGCAGAGACGGGCAGCTCTCCCTCACTTTTGCAATGCAACTGTGCCTGGCAAAATGAGTTGCAATTGGACTGTCTTAGCCACCTGGTAAAACCATGCCTGCTTTCAGCTACCAGTCTCACATCTTAGTGGTTCACTGTTTTCACCCAGGTTTGCAGGATCCTTTATTCCATGTGTCTCTGTGTGTATGTCACTGTGCTTTTATCATTTGGGGGGAAACCTGTGTGTTGGGCTCAGCTCACCTCTAGTATAACACTGTGGATTCAAGAATACTTGGTGGCCAAATTCCCGAGTAGCTCTTTGTGGTGAGCAGATGGAAATTCTGCAGAGGTCTCTGGATCTCGTTCAGAACTGGCCTGAATGATTGTTACTCATCGTGTGTGACTGATCATTAAAAGGCTTTTAAGTGTTTCCAAGCTGTTCCCCAGTTTATCATACGGTGGAGGTTTGGGTGCAGGGGAATAAACATTCAAATATTCAATATTCAAGTACCCTAATAAGTAAAGGAGCAACAAATGTAACAGAGAATTCTATTCACCTTCTACACTCCTGTCTCTTTGCTTCTTTCCTGCTCTTTTCCACTTCTGTACTGTTCCACATCCATATGCCCTTCACATTTTCCCCCCACATCACTAATTCCTATGCTGTCTAAAATGCCTTTGAGTCCTATTTCAGTTCTGGTGTTCAATAGATGTGAGTCCCATTGATTTATGCCAGGGCTGAATTTTGTCCCCATAGCATACCAAATTGCTTCTGCACACACAGGGAATGCCAAATCAGTGTACAGACATACTACTTTGTAACTACTTTATTACTCATTTACACTTGGCACAGAATTCATACCCTCATTTATGACACTGCTGAGTCTGGTTTGTTACATAAATTTGATCCTGTACAAAGCTGACTGGCTTAGAGGACTGGCAGTGGATACAACACCTACCCCTTGTATATTACCAGCTCAAATTCTAATCAAGTCATTAAATCAAACCAACCAAAACCTCTTTCTGTGCAGTGCTGTTGTAAAAATGAGGTTGGTCTCCTCCTGGTCCCCAGTACACGTGTGTCAACACCACAGTTGACTCTAATTAGCACCCTTGCTGGCCACAAAAGCTCCCAAGCCCAGGATTTAAGCAGGCAGGGAGACTGAACTCTTTGTCCTGGCCTCAGGTCTTGGCAGGTTGATGAACAAGCAAGGCCTACTTCTGCCTCAGCTATAGTCACCTTCCATTTTCTGGGACTAGCAGCCTGGCACCTTCCACAAACATCTTGTTTTCATAAAAAATATTTGACTCTAGTCTGATTGCATAATATATGTATTTTCTCTCTTTTTTAGGGAAGTGTTAGAGCTAACAGGCCTTTAGTTTAAGCAGGGATTGCAGGATTGTGACCCCTCTGGGATCTTTGTCCTAGATTTCAGCCTTGGCAGGTGGAGCATTCTGTAACCAGTTGACATTTAGTGGGTAGTTTGTGAGTCAAATATCTTGTTTTATTTTTTCCTTTTTGGTTTGGATGAGCTTGTACAGGTTTCGAAAGTATTTGGGAAAGGCACGAGCTTTGTGGTGCCACTGCACCTTCCTCGAGCCAAAGAAGTTGCTTTCCTAGTTGAGAAATCTCACTTCAAAAGAAGTTATGATGTTTTCTAAATTACTGTTTCAGCTGGCTTTTATTTCCAAATGTCTGCATCACTCAGAAAATCCAAGTTTGTCCTGGTTTGTGGTATTTCTGATTTATTTTCCTATTTAGAGGGATTTTTTTTTTTTTACGTATGTCCACTTTCTTTGCACACAAAAACACACAGAAAAAAGAGAATTTGGAGTGACCTCTGGTCTTATTCCAGCTTGAGGAAAGAAAATAAGAATGTAGAAAGATTCTGGATCTCAGCCATTACAATGAAAAACATCTGCTGAAACCTTTGCAAGCATAAATTTATGTTACCATGGGCATGATTATTGATTAAAATTCACATTCTTTTTTCTAATAAATTAAATTCTTATAAATGCTCTATTCTTTTTTTTTTTTCTAATAAGTTATTTCAGCTTTATTTCATTCCTAAAGAAAGGTAGAAACTTGTTGCATGGTGGTGCTTCTGTAAAGCAGAAGTGGCCAAAGTTTATCCTAGGCACAACCTGATGGTGGTCCAGAGGGCTGGATGATCCCACAGTGCTGGCTCCTTCGCTCTTTCTCACTGCTAAATTACGTAAAATAGTTTCCTACTGTTGTGTTTCCATGCAAGCAACCAAACAAAGTCCTGTGGAGGTATGGTGAAGTCCCAGACCCGGGGAGTGGCTTCTCTGACTGTGAATGTGAAGGGCAGCATGAGGCAAATCTGTAAAATTCCTATTTCAACAGATCTATCATATCTGAGGATTGCAATGTCTCTGCACTTGCAGGGACACCAAATTACGGCCACGGCTGTCTGGTTATGAATGAGTATTACACAGTCTTGCTGGGATACTGATCTGTTTTGGGATCTGTGTCAGAGCTGGGACATGCCCGTGCCTGAGTCATAACAGCACATCCGGAGAATCGGAAGAAGCCAGACCTGGATGGGTGCCAGCTCCTCTCCTGGATTGGGCAGAGTCCTTGGGAGACTCAGAGGGTTGCTTGTCACAGAGGTGTCTGTGCTCGGTCCCAGAGAAATTTTGGTGAAGAAACACGAAAACACTCTGTCTCACTACAGATCTCGTCACACAGCTTTCTTCAATGTGGAATTTTAATAGAATTACACTGATTAAATTCCTGCCTGTGATTTATTTTCTGGAACTTCTGCAGGTTTAAGAAGGAAAGTGAGCTGTGGTGAATGAATGCTCTGTACAGTTCTGTTCAAACTAAAAATGTATCTTCTATAGAAAATCCCCACTTCATGCCCCTGTGTGGTTTTATTTAATCTTCCAAACCCATATCTAATCTAAAGGCACAAATCCCTTTCCAAGACTCAGTAAATTCAATGGGTGTGTTAGGCTGCTCAAACAGTTAGCTAACGAATTGGGTCATGGACTTAGCAACGTTTGAGAGAAATTGTAAATGATGCCTGTTTTTATTGGAGTGAAGTAACATTTAAGCATAGGTAATACACATGATAAACTTGCAACACCAGCAAACTGAAAAACACATGGGACCCATGCGTGTGCCAATTCAAATATAACTTTATTAAACGCACCTGATTTTAAGCTACCTTTTAGTATTCCATTTAACAGTTTAATGAGAACCAGTTATAACATACTTGGGGGTTTTTTTCTGTGTTCAGAATTCAGCAAGCTACACAGCTAACATGCATATCCATTCAGGGAGGCAGAATCAGAAAAATACAGTGAAGGCCTTTACTATAAGTAAATAGAGGACATCAAAGTGATGTCTTCTAAACCAACACAGCCCTTACACAGTCTGCAGAGAACGTCTGAAGCAGAAGCTATCAGTGTTTCCTTGAGACCTTTTAGCATAAAGACTGTATCATGAATTAAAGAGCTCAAGCTGTTGACTACAAGGACTCCGGCACTACCAGAGAATGGTACCTAGCAGTCTCCATTCTTACACAAACATCTGCAGCCATTGAAATGGCCACTTGCTCCTGAAGGCAGGGGAGCAGGCTATTATGGACATGTTACAGAGTTCTCTTTCAGCTGCTGTTTGCCTGAAGTGCCAGGTGCAAAAGATGTGCTGTAAAAGAGAAGAGGGTAATGGTCACTTTGATTACAAACTGATAATTGCTCACTCACTATTTCCCCGGTGTTCAGCTGACTGACTGTTTCAGCAATTATTTTCCAGTTCTTTATTTCTATTAATGGTGTGCCCAATATTGGGGGCTGTTTCCCTCTTTTGTAGCTCTAACCTGCTATTGAAATCCTGGAAGTGTAATGTATAGCATTAGCTCTAGTGTGTCTGATTAATGTAATCACAAGCTTAGTTCTGGAAGAAATCCACCGTGTAGTTTACATTAGCTGTTAGAGGACCTAAAATTCTCCTCTCTCTCCCCCATCCATGTGCAAAGTACTGGTTACATGTTTTTACTTTTCTTTTTGTTTATACTCACAATTTTGCTAAGTCTGGTGAGAGAGCTGACTGCCTGCCATTTTCCACATTCACAGTAACCTTATAGTTCTGAGTTCTGTTTTCAGACGCACAGCGATGGTGAGGGTCACAGAGCACCGTACGTCTTTGTTAATTTAGCTCCTGCATCTGTGGCTGCTGATTTATATAGGTTAGAATACAACTGTTCAGAAAGAAAGTCACAAAAGCCTGCAAATATCTCTTTTTTCTAATTTTTTTTCTTTTTATTATTCCTTTTTATTGACAATTCTTTATCTTTTTTTTTCCGGCTGAGATATGATGAGGAGTGACACCCTTTGTATGAAGTAATCAAATCATTGCTTTTTAAAGATAGGAAAATTAAAGCCTTTCAATTTCTTCACTTATTATTTCTTTTCTCAAGTAAGAAATCTTGGCTTACATAAGGATTTCAAGATCAAATGCAAGTTGACTATCTTATTCAGACTCCAGAAATGTAGATTCTGGGTTGGATTTTGTTTTGTGGGATTTAAATTACAGAGAATTAAATTCCATGGCAGCATATACCAGATAGTAAAAGAGACTAAGAGAAACAAAACCTGCATTTCCCTTTCTCTGTGAAGAAGAAAGTGAACTATTTGAAGAGGCCAATTATGGAAGTTGAGATCAATATAGCATTAAAAATCAGTTAGGATGAAATGCCAGATGATGACAGATTATCATATGAATTAGATCTTAGCTTGTAGGAACAATTATCACAGCACCTATTAGAAGCTTACTTCAGTTATTTCAGTACAGCAGATCTCCTCTCATCAATGAACAAAAACCCCAATAATATTGATTTTCTAAAAATTCTGGCAGATTCCCTACCTGCTAAAGAGGTCAGGCAGCAGTGTAACAGATAAAGTGCCCACTAAAATCTGGGAGTTTGCAGGTGGGGAACTGTAGATGAAAGTGATCAACTTATTTTTAATAGAATTCTCTAGAATATGAGGCTTCTTACAGTGACCCACAAAACTGGTGGTATTCTTGAGCCCAGAGCAGTTTTTTTGGTAACAGCAAGAAGTGGCAGCAGTGCTTGGAGTGGCAGCAGCTACATACTACCATGCAAAGTTTTGAGATAAGGATTAGATTAATCCAGTGAATTGTGATACTATACAAATCCCTGACAGTAACTGAAATCAAAAATTATTTCCTCACATACAGATTAAGCAGAAATAAAGGGCAGGGGTTCTGGGATTATTGTTTGTGCTGCTGGAAATGGGAGTGTAGAAACTCAGGAATATACAGAATCTATGCTCTGGCCTCTATTGCTGCCAATGTATGCTAATTCTGTTATTTCTAACCTCACAGCATCAAGGCTAGCAAAATGTGGGGATGACTAAATGCCTCATTCTGTGTTTCAGTGTCATTTACTCACAAACGAAATTTGCTGCATGAACTAATTTGTTATTTTTGATGAGCGTTTTTAAATCTACTCTGCCTGTATCAGAACGAAGGATGAGAGCACACAAGCGAAGTACAAGCAGATCCCTTTTTCCCTACAAGCCATCTCAAATACCTGCTGGCTCTGCAGGCAGGCGTGTCCCTGCCTTGCTGGGGCTCTGTGCGTGCTGTGGCTGAGGCGCAGTTACTCACTCCTTCCATTTTCAAGTGTTGCTTTCTGATGGCAGCTCCTCGCAAGCCTGGGAGAAACCAGTCGTCCTTCCACATTCTTTCCATACGCTGCTGTACAGAAGTCCCCATGCGCAGCTGCCTGTGAGGAGGAGAGCGTGTAGAGAAAATAAGTATAAATTCCCTCGTGGTTATTGCAGGCACATCGAGGGCAGGGCGCAGAGCCCTTACCTTGGGGCGGCTGTGCCGGAGGAGCGGGGCTGCCGGCGGGAGCCTGCGCCGCGGAGCTGGGCTGCATGGCAATGCCACGGCCCGGCCGGCGCTTTGTGCAAGTGCCCTAATTGGGGATGCCAGGTCTCATCCATCCAGCAAAGCATGCTGAAAGCGCAGTCGCCTGCCTGGGCTCAGCTCTGTCCTACCCCATTCCTGGCTCAGAATTGAACTGTAACCACAGCCAGACAGTTTAGGGGACTGCTTGTGGTGAGTACTGTACGTGGAAATACGTGGGAAGAGTTTTAAGCCCCTTGTCATAGTTTCAGTGAATGCATAGGATGTTGCTCTGTGTTCTCTCTCTTTCCTGAACTTTTAACCTCATCCTACCTCTAGCCATGCTCAAAATGACAGCCACTGAAAAGGGAGGGGTGGGGAAATGCTTTCCATTCCTTTCTGTGTTTAAATATGCAAATATACAAATATGCTTAAGCTGGCCATAGGCTTTGGTACTGCATTCTCTTCCCCTCAGCGACTCCATGCTCTCAGTCAAAGTGGTGGTCCCCACGAGTAAAAGGGAGATTACTTCAAGGTAAGGTACTTTATTGTGACACAGATGCCAAAAGAAAGCAAGAAAGTACTTAGACACTTTTAATGGACAACTTTGAGCTCACATATGGGGTATTATGAGCTAAGTCATCCAATTGTATGTATTCATAGTTCAGAAAAAGAAAACATTTTAGGGAGTATAACCTCTTAATGTTACTGGAGAAGGCTATTTACTTTCCAGTTCACTTCTTGCTGGTTTGTGCATATTAAAAATGAAAAGTCAAAAATAGTTCTTAACTTTGCCAGCAAGATCAACACGAATGCATATCTGTCAGTGCTACCCACTTAGCCTGTGGTCCCTCTGCGTAACTTGACAGAGGGTCAGAGCCGTTCTGACAGCTCCACAATGGGAGTAAGATGTGGTGACAGGCAGTGCTGAAGAGCCGGAGATGTCAACAGGATCTCCAAATATCCAAAGGTTTTGAAAACCAGAACTCTGAGCTGCAGAAAGACAGTAAGTTTGTCTAATGTAGAAAGGCAATCTTGCATGAAATGGGTCCTTTAGACAGAATCAGAGGATACCTGCAGATATTGGGGTGCCTAAACATTTATGAATCCTATTTATGGACTGCCAGACTATCTGAAGAGCACTGAAGTCACTTTGCAGCCGACTATCAAACTTTATTCATCATATTTTTATAGGGAGTTGTTAAGTGAAAGTCATTTTACACTTCTCTAACAAATCCCATTACAAAAGATTTCTAAATTAATTTTTCTCCCTTTGGGGCTTTCTCCCAAGTATCTGTAAGTATCTGTGGCCATATGTGGTGCATTTTAGCTGGAATAAAATTATTTCATTTAGCTCACTACTTTTTTTTCCCTGAAGTACCTCATAGCTCTCAAAGAAAATGACAAAAAGAGCAATCGGTCTTATTTTATAATTTGCAAGAGCATGGACAACTATGGTTTCGCCTTGGAATGTATTAATACTTTCTCTGTAATCTGGTACCTACACTTTTGCTGCATTTATTCGTGCAGTTAAATATATAATTAGGATTTTAGGTGACACAAGCTTAGATTT
This sequence comes from Oreocharis arfaki, assembly GCA_013398015.1. Classification (NCBI taxonomy): domain Eukaryota; kingdom Metazoa; phylum Chordata; class Aves; order Passeriformes; family Paramythiidae; genus Oreocharis; species Oreocharis arfaki. The sequence continues at coordinate 99,728 of VZRR01011642.1, forward strand.
TCTGCCTTAACACAGATGCAGTTAATCACTTAATTTAACTGTGCACTGATTTTCCAAATGATATTCAGCAATGATGGGGGTCATTCTGAATTTGCAGAGTTAAAAATGGGAGGTGATGGTAAGTTCACCACATGCCTTGTCATGCCTATGGCTCTGTTAGCTGCCTGTGGTACTGGCAGCTGAAAGAAAAGCAGCTAGAAAGGCTTGGCCTGTTGAGGACACTTAGAAGCAAAGGATGAAATAATTGCTCTCAGTGCTGTCAGGTGTGCACTTTTTAATCTATGGTGTTTTGTCTAGATACTATTATTACTCCATGGAGCCCCTGTGAAACACTAATAAGTCTAGAGGGAGCCCTGAAAAAATGTCACTTCCTGGGCACTCAGTATCTTTAGTCAGCAGCTCCTTGTTGAAACTGAGACTTTGTCATGGTTAAAGAATTGGAGCAGAAGGTGTGTAAAATCCAGTGGGGACGTGATTCCAGCCTCACTGCTGTTTCTGATGGTGACAGACCTGAAGGAAGTGGAGTTAGGCACAACATTTCTTAACACCACCTAGGGGGAAGGCACTGCTTCCCTTTCACAAATCTCCTTCCTTGCCCCCTCTCTGCCACATTCTCCCATCACTTCGTTTTGGCACCACCGCTTCAATTTGGCAGCATTTTGGCTGAGACAGCTGAGTTTCCCAGGCTGACAAGAAAGATAGCAAAAACGTGGGCACTTCTCTCCTGGTTTTGTTGAGGAAAATCTCTCAGCTAACGGACTCTGCCACAAGACAAACGTGGGAGGAAGGTGAGAGACAAAGATGGAAAGAGGCAGAGGGCCAGACACCAACAGGAGAGGAGCAAAAGAGAACATGCAGGAAGAGATGCCAGCTTAGCACTTGAAACTGCAGCGGGAATGTGTGCTCGAGGCAGAGAAGGTCCACCACACGATGCTCTGCCCGGCTTCAGTGGCTTGAAAAAAGAGCCTCTTAGGAAATCTGCCACTGTATTTAGAACACTTATACTTTAATTACAACATTTCTTTCCCCCCCAAAAAAGATGAGTAATTTGGATCTGGGACAAAGAAAAAGGAAATTTTGGCTTATCCTGCAAACAGGATATGGGTGTTTATTTGAGTGAGGGATATTTCTGTTTTAAAGAACTGTATGATGTATTGCTTCTTGCTATGCTACGGACTAAGGAGGCTATTCCTAAGCTCTTTTTGAAGAGACCATACTCTCCTTTTCACCTCTGACTTAAAGATGGTCTCTGGAAGAGTCTTCAAGGGAAAACTTATGAACTGCATGTAGAAAAGTGTCAGTGTCCAGCTGACACTCCACAAGTGTGATGCAGATGTTTCAAATCATATGTATGTTCCACTAATGCATATTGGATAAGTGCAAAGTCACGGATAGAGGGATTGACATCCTTATTGCCTAGCCAATAAATCTTAAAAATGTATGTTGGTATTTCAGTTGCTACTAAAAATGCTTTACTTCTGTTCTTATGCCACCAGTGATACACAAAGTAATTGTGTGGCAGTTCTTGCCAGGCCCTAATTTTTGGCTATTAACAAGCCTTACATGCAGAGATAAAATACTGTAATATCTTAAGGGTTAATTTTGACAGCTTCAGATAAATTACCCTAAAGATCCTTCTCCACATATCTAGTGGGTGGAAAATCTGACTAACTTCAACATAATCTCCACAGAAAACTTGCTGGGTTCACTTTTCCTACAGAGATTTTCAGAGAGCAGTAGACTTGTGCTAAACAACCCTAAGGTCCTGACATTCACTTACTGACCACACTGCAATCAGAGATACGTACCTATATTAGAGCTGGAGCTGTTCTTCTGTACAGATAACAGTGAAGTACGTCTTGCAGCAATCAAATAGACCAGGTCCTGGTATCTCACTGCTACAGTAAGCACCATCCCCCCTCTTAGCAGCAATTTTAAACTTGTTTGGTATTCTGCAGCCACCAGCTGTAGTGCAGATGTAGCCTCTGATGGGCCTGTTTGAAGTCCTGCTCCCACTGTCCTAGTAGCTTTTCCTGGAGGTAGTTTGCACTGCAGTAATATCCAAAGCAAGAGAACATCCTCAACATTTGTCTGGATGCCTTTCAGATGGCACAGTGTTGGGAAATCTGAGTGACACTTCAGGGTCTCTGTAACATCTCAGGCCTAAAAGTGGGTGAGGGGCTGGTGCAGAGGCAGCCATGAGAAGTCATCTGTTGCTCTCTGCAACAGACTTTAAACACAATTTAAAGCTTTAGGAAAGCATTAGGAGTGCCCGGTACCTTTTCCCATTCCCCTGATTTTGCCTTTCTGGTTTAGCCAAAGAAAACAACTTGGAGGCAGAAGGAAAGAGGAGTCTGAGTAGCTGTTACTGAGACCACGCTAGCTTGCTGATTCAGCAAAGGAAAGAATGAGGTACATTTCTTTGAATGCATAGTGGTTAAACACCATTTGCAGGATTGTAACCTAAGTTGCATCACCAGTATGTGAAAAAACCCACAGCGGAGATGAATCTTTGGGGTCAGAGACAAGAGAAGCTTCTACAACAGTGCTCCCATGGGGTGAGGGTGTTGCAATGGGAGGTGGTCCTAGCTGAAAGTTCCCAGTAGTTCAACAACCTCACCCCAGTCAGCTGCTCCCTGTCAGCAGGGGCTGGCACTGCTGTTCGCCCACTCCTCACTCCAATCACGGACCTGTAAAGCAGAAACTGTCTTATGGGTTTCAGGGTCATAAATTTTGTGCATTAAGGTAAGCATAACTGCATAATTAAGTCCTGGCACACCTTAAGATATCTATGCATTCTAGTGGGTACTTGCCAAGGCACAAAAATTCAGCAGCAAGAAAGGGTTAAACTTTGGATCATCATAGACATGTAGAGCTCCAGGCCTCATTTGGAAGCGAGTAGGGCTCCAGTTCTCTGTTGAAGCACATGTCCATCAGCCAAACTACCAGAAGCAGGGGAGTCAGCATTTGCAAAAACTATGACTGCCTGATTTTTCTGGGACATGGGATTCACACGCTCCTCGGTAAGTTTTGAATTATTTGGAATGTCCAACTGCTTCTTTCTGTGAGAAATGTTTTCTGACAAGAGCATTGCTGACCCATCTGTCTGCAGCTAGCAGCACTTTGAGTGGCTCCTGATACGGTATATGGAATAGTTAATGACACTCCCGTATGCAGTGATCTTTTAATGAGCAGCAAAATCCTGAGAAGAGTCAAATAATTCCTCTGAACCAAGAATCTAATTCACTTTGAAATAAAATCAGAAACCCCAAATTAATGTACTGACTAATCTGTATGAATGCTCTGCCTAGAATGGATGACCACTTGGTCTAATAATACTTCATTAGCTGTATGGTAGCAAAACTAACTATAGCTGGATTACTTAAAATTTAAAGGGTCCAGTATTTCCTGGACACTTTTTTTTTTCCCCTGAGCCTAGGTCCTCACTAATTAAAGAAGTCCAGCTTTATAGGTGGAGCAATACCAAAAAAGCACCAATAAAATTTTTAAAGCTCTCTAAAACATTTTAATACCTTATTTCATGTGGCATATACAGAGTTATGGTGGTGTCGTAAGGTATAAAGTTTTTTATTAGAGGTCCATTGGGGAGACTGCATAACTCAATCACTCCTTTGCAACTCATTTAATGCACATCACCACAGCATTTGACTAGCATACTTAGCACAAATTGAAGTCAGTAAAATATTTGACTCTGCAGCCCATTACATACTTACACAAAGAGAGAGTTAACTAGAAACTAATTTAGGGAATTAGTGGTTGGTTACAAAACACAGCATAAACAGACCAATTTTTCGCCAGATAAGGCTACATTATTCCCCAAAACTTGTAGTTCTTGCAGTGTTTTCCCCAAAGGATGTGTGGTATAAAAATTGTAAAATCAAGTGACTTATGCTTTGACATCTTTTTATGAAACAAATAGTAAAGTGGATATGGGAGGTATAGGATTCATTTTCTCCCTCTCCCTTCATCTCCTCCTCCCTTTCCCAATGTTTAGAGAGATTCACTTCAAATCAGGTAAGCAGGACTAGAAGGTTTTTGCAAAAGCCTACTTCTTTCCATGCTTGACAACATCTGACACAGCCAGGGTGTAAGAGCTCAGTCAGCCTGTCCCCAAAGAGCACAGGTCTGGTGACACCACACATAGTGCGGTCACTTTTTCGGTGACCATTGCTCTTGATTCCCCTATAGCAGTAGCTAACAGGCCATCACAGATGGCATCTATATGTGTCCAAAAGAGAATAGAAACTGGTCATCCTCTGTTATTTTGTATGTCACCAGCATCAGGAGATTAATTGTGTTTTCAGCTGAGAATTTCCTTTGTATTACAAAAATCATGGTTAAAACCCCCCTGTTTATCATGGAACAAACACAGATGGCCATAGTATACCGTTTTCTTGTCTTATGATATGGCATACTGACCTTCTATAAAGAACTTGAAGCTTGTGGAAAAGAATAGAAAAAAAAGCTTAACAGGAGGAGATTAAAGACCCAGATATGCAAGTGCTTAAGAAAGGAGGATTTTAATTTACATCTTCAGACATTTAAGAGTAAAGACTGTTTGATTTTTCTGTTAAAAAGAGAAGAATTATTTCAATCTGTTGCTACTAATATTAGCCTGTACTGGTTGTATTTATAGAAGGTACACTTTTCAAGGCTACATGTGGCCAAGAAATGAAAATTTCCTTGGTTGACATTAGAACAAACAAATGATCTCCTGGAATTGTTTTCATGGAAATGTGAGAAAAGCCTGCTGGTTACATCATTTACCTGAAATCTACAACACCAGCTTAAAAATTGCCATGCTGTGCAACTTGAAATACGGGTATGAGCAATAGACCAGAGAAATGCAGTGACCGTTGGGTCGAAAAATCCAGTCTTGCTTTGGCTTCAACGTTTAATTATTTATACAAAACAATATTCCAAATAAGAGACTAAACTTGGCAACATGGAATAAAAATGAATTATTCCTCTACATCCCTTTGAAAATCTATCTACAACTGGCTGAGGTATATAAATTTGAAAATTGCAGAATTGCAAAAAATTCCAGTGGGCCGAATATGTTCCATCCACATACAGCTCTGATATGTCAGCTGGGTCGATTGTGTACCTTCCCAGAGCTGACAGGGAGGTTCAGATCTCCCCTGACATTACTTGATATTTACTAGACTTGGAAAAAGGCTGTGCATTAATTTAACATCTGTCTGCCACATCCCAGAAGAAGGAGGAAGAAACAACCTAACTAATACAGAAAGCTCCAGTTACTGAAAGAGGCAGGGTACAACAGGTAAAAAACCAGGCAAAACAGACAAGGTAGATGAATGAAATTGATGAGAGTCAAAGGACACTGGGATAGCTTAGAGATAGAAAAGTGATTTTTAAAGTGCAATAGTTGGAACGTTCCACCTCTAACTAAGAAATAAATAGCTATCATAGTAGCTTTCTCATCTCCATCCCTTAGTAGCTGCTCTGCAAACAGCATGGTATCCTACTGAATTTTATTTAAGAAGCTGAGAATTCAGGTCTGCTATAGGCTTCTGCTGGGGAACATCAAGGTCTTGTCAGTTTTTCAATATTCCTTTTTTTTTTTAAACACGTGTATAAAACCAGATAGATGGTGCCAAAACTGTTGAAACCACATAAAATATCACGTAAACTACTTCAAACAGAATGATGATAATCTGGGAAACTTCAAAATTCTCTTCAGAATTCTTCCCAACTATATTGTTAAACTCGTATGTGACCCATGCCTTATTAAATGACACCTTAATTTGAGAATTTCTAAATGCCTTGAATACTTGATCATTGAATCTAAATGTTCTTTTAAATTCTTTTAACTTCCTCCTTAAAAAACCATCAAAGCAAAAGCCATATTTCAAAGAGCTAGTCCTTTATCAGCAGTTAATAGCTCAGCTCTGCTATGCATACCCAGGCAAAATCGTCGTTGAAGTCAATGTCTAAGTTCAGAGACTTCTTTTTCACTGGATGCCTTTAAAGAAGTATGGAATTTCTGTCCCAGAAAATAAATGGCTCAAATTAAATTTCTACAGCAGTTAAATTCAAGGCTACAGCCCAGGGACTGGTGGGATATACAACAGTGTGGGTCCATCAAAGACATATGGTCTGGTAAGCTTAAGAAAACCAGGGCAGATATGGAAGAAGACTGGTGGCACAGAAGGAAGCCTGGGTGCCATCGTGGGGATTTAAAAGCAGAGCAAAGATGGCCCTGGACTTAGAGTTCCAGAAAACTTCTCATTGTGCAGAGGAAACTGCACATAGTTTGTGCTCTACATTGGGTTGGCACCATATGGAAATTCCCACTGCAACTCCAGCAAGGCAAGTGTTTCCATTTGCTTAGCACAGATCAGGAAGGGACCTCATCCTATGGCCAGCTTTTGGCCCTGAAGGTTGACAGGTTGTCATGTCTCTAACTAAAGGTACCAAAAGGTGCCTGGAAAGGGGCAAAATAAATTTGCATGCCATCTTTTATATTTACTAGACAGTGAAACTAATACAAATATCCACGTTATTGTTCATATATACTATATAATACGTATCTTTATCTTTTTTGAAACTTGTGCTTATTGTATAACTCTTCCCTAATTGCCCTGTTTGGAAACATTGCTTTCATAAAGACCACATCTTACTTTAGGTTCTTTAATGATCAAGTTAAAGGACTACTTGGGAAGGCAGTAAACACTCGAAGCAAGATGGATTAATCAGTATCCTAACTGTAAATCACCTTCGGAGTCGGCAACATCTTGTACTTACAGTAGCAAACTCTGAGGAAGCTTTTGCAAGTTAGCAGCAATATCTGCTGTGAATTAGTAAAAACACATACTTCCAAAGCAGCATTTTTAAGTTTGTGATACGTTTGTCTTTTTGGCTAATGTTTGCTTGCTTGCTTGCTGAAGTTAACTGCGGATGGAAGCTCGTGCCGCACAATAAAGTATTACCACGCTTTTTCCCTGTGAGAAAACAAACGAGTCCTACCTCACTTCATGCTCTGTTTCCTGAGTTTGAGCACGTGTTTTCAGGCATGGAAATGGCTGTCCTTGCTTTATTAAGACATTGACATGAATATCCCTGGAGGAGCAAGGAAAAGCTTAAACACTGAAATGAGGATTGAGGCTGAACATCTTTGTCTCATTAATTTATCTGCTGGTCATGTGTGTGTGGTACAAGAGAGATTTAATGAATACTACAAGTCAGGGACTGTACATGAATCTAGGTATCCACATTCAGAGAAATATTTGTATACTTTTAGTATGAGCTTACTGTTGAATCAGAGGTTAGAGATTAACATTATTCATTGGTGGCAAAAGATATTGACTTCTATTTAAGAAAACATACATATCTATTTTCTGGCTTGAAAGTTCAAAGAACTGAACTCTCTGTATAGGTCTTATGTCACTTTTCTGCCTGCCATGATGCTTCTGGATGTTCTGTTCATATTGACATAAAACTCTTCTAGGAAAATTCTTCTTCAGATTCCAGTGACCTCTGGCAATAAAATAAAATAAAATAAAATAAAATAAAATAAAATAAATTCCCACAACCTCTCTAAGTTAATACAATTTAAAGTGAACAAACAATCACATGTATCACATTTTTCCCAGCTTCCTCTGATCTGACCTCTATGGTCTTAGATGTTTTTTCCAACCTAAATGATTCTGTGATTCTGTGAATGCAATAAAATTCAGAGAATAAAGCAAAATTGACTGACTGATTCAAGTCTCCTAAAAGAGGCCACTTGTATCCTTCATGACATGTGGAGATGGTATTTTTGTGGTAGTGAGTTCCAGTGGAGCATTCCTTCAGCTCAGAAAACCTGAATGTACCAGCTTGCCATTCCAACTCCAGCGCCAGCCTCTGGTACTGCTCCCAGTTCTGCTGGAAAACTGAGGACCTTTCTTCTTGGTGGCTTCCTGACGAAAAGTTGGCCAGTCCCCTCTTAGTCACCTGTTGTAATGAGCTAAACATATAGACTTTGTTAAGTTTGTCCCTTCAAGCTGTTTTCTCTGACCATTGATTTACTTATTCAACTTTTCCTGTGTATAAATGCTCATTCTGAAAAGGTCTCCTTCCGCTTACTTGAATTTTACAATGATTAGTAATAATTATGGGTGAGTGTTTTGAGTTTTTCAATCTCTGGGTACTCAATTTGCGAGGATAAAAGGGGCCTGGAACTTACGGAAACATATGCTTCTCCTTTTGAAAGGTCTAAAACTTATTTACTTACAGCATCACCGAAAAGCTATTACCTCTGGTACGGACAACAGCAATCAAAATGTCACATAAACAATGAAAAACTGAGGAAGAAGCCAAACTTTTGGAGATATATATATATATATATTTATATATATATGTATATATGAGGGCAATAAATAATTTCTATTAAAAGATTCCATGGTACGTTCCATATTCAGAGACAAGACCTTATTTTTTTAAGCCTGCATCTGAATGACCCAAACACAGTAATCATGGATGCATGTAATTTTTTTCCCCTCCTTCTGCTCGATCCTAAATTTAAATCATAATGCTGAACTTGTGACGTCACTCTCAATCATTTCCACATGGCTTCACTTGTAGGATCAAAAAGAAGGTGAAGCTCTCTTGTGTCAGTAGAAAGCTGATTTGGGAGATGGAAGATAATTCAGTGAAATTCCTAGTAATGACAAGAACACTTCAAAGAAGCCTGCAGGTAAAGAACTATTATTTTTCAGTAAATAGTTGCTCTGCCTCAAATTTACCACATTGTAGAGGTTCAGTTTTAAAAGAGGCTCTGCTCCTAAGTAGATCTTTAGTCTTCAGATGCTCCAGCTCCTTTAGAAAATCCTACATGAATTTAAAATCAACAGGTGGATTCCAGAAAATAAAGCTCAGTGAAAACAGCATAAGATAACAGCATGGTGGGTTGCCCAGCTTCATATTTCCATTTTCTCTGGTACGTTAGTTTTCTAAAGGTGGCATTTTGGCTCTGATCAAGTGGGAGGGCAAAGGTTACTGAATGTGAGGCTGTGGCTGCTGGAAAAGAGAACCAGTACAATGGTGGGGAAAGGCAGGCCACCAGCATTAAGCACGGAGAGATGTGGGAAACTGGCAAGAAGGAAGAGGATGTCATTTTCTGAGAAACCAGGAAATGAGCTCTGTGTTCAAGCATTTCTATTTATGGTATAAGAATTGTAAATATCGCTGGAGATATTTGATACTGAGATGAGGAAATATGTGTCAGGCCTTTTAGTTTTAAGCCCTTGTCTTTGCACGGGCTGCTTTTGTTCAAGGAAGCAACAATGGAAAAGGAGGGATTTGGGGAAAAAAAAAAAGGCTTCTGCTGAAGCATTTCCCAAACTATTTTTCCTGTGCCCCTCTCCCAAGTGAGCTCCACTGTTCATGACCCTTGTCTCCCCTTTCCTCCCCAACTCATTCAGCATCCAGCATTCAGGTTTACAGACACTCATCTCAGTTTGCAGCCCTGCCAGTATTTCTCATACCCCGCCCTTCTTTCCCAGAGAGAGGGTGAGTCCTAGTTTGGGAACTGCTGTTTCCACTGGATTTCAGTTCCTGGCAACCTATCTGTAAAATACTTTGACCAAAAGGGAGCTGTTCCCCAGAGACTGTGATGCTAATTCTGCTGTGTAGTTCTGGTGTGAATTCAGAGTAATCTCCTGGCCGAACAGCAGTGCTGTCCTGCTGGGCTTGTCCCTAAATGTGTAAAATGAGAAAGCCTCGACAATGCATTTTCTAAGTGTAGCACCTCACAGCCTTTGAGGTTAACTGCGTGGTTTGGTTAGCAAAGTGTCTCTGTGCTCATTTCTATTCAGCTTGGAGCCTAAAAATGTTCTCCCTCTTCTGCCAATAGCCTTTATCAATTTAGACACTTCTCCTTTAAGTTTCATTAGTTCTATGTTTTAAAGGCAAAACCGAGAATTACAGGGCAGGAGGATGGGACACACCACTGTTTTCACTGCTCATTTTGCAAATGTAAAGGCAGAAGGTGTGTGACTCCTCTATGCCAGGATCTTTCCAGAGATAACTTTCATTCCCACTTTTTATTTATACTCACCAGAGCCACTGACTCGTTTACCTGAGTGAGTGGCTGCTCAGCTCCTGGAAGCCATTTACTTATCACTTACAAGATGGAGACTACAGCAGTGCTCAGCACTGTCTGTTTATCTACCCAAATATGGATTTTAAAGGCTCATTACAGTCCTTTGACTCTGAAACCTCTCAGCCCCAGAATACCAAGTAAATAAAACCAATAGGGGATTTGGTACAGTTTCTGCTATTTTGTTCAAAGGTTTCCAAGATACTCAATAACCTCCTCTCTAAAAGGGTGTATCCTTCTCCCACTTTTAGTTTATTTTTCCAAAGATAAAACATTGCATCTAAAATCAGGGAAGCAATAGTGAGATGCTTTGGGGAGGGTATGGAAGTGAAGGGAAATTATCAGAAGTTGTGACCTCAGTGGCAGCATTAGTCGTAAGGTGCTTGCCTGGCCCATGCTTAGGGACCTGGAGGGGGACACACCAGCATGTCAGGCACCCCGTTCTTCTCACCACCCTACGTCTGCCACCTATTTAGCTTCCTTGCCATGCACCAAAGCTAGGAGAAGTTGCTAGATGTCATCATGGCCCTTGTCATCTGGGGTACCCTGCATGCTTCCCTCTTTATGACAGCAGGCAAATTAGGTTTATATAGGGAGATACATTCTTTTGCCTGAAACTCAAGTCACTAGGGATAAGTTTATCACGAACAAAATATGTTGCTGTTCCAACACTATGCACTCGAGAGGTTTTTCTGCCTGTCTTTCCCGCAGTAGCTTTGCTGCGAGGGGTGTCCCCACACTCATCCCACGCCAGCTGCCACTGTATGCCAGGGCAGCCATCTCTGCCAGAAGATGCAAAGCAGCTCTGCAGGGACTGTAGGGAGCACGTCCATCCCAGCTCCTGTCAGGCCAGCGCTTGTGTGAGATGGTGATTGCTGAAGTTGTTCCCGAGACTGCTTGTTATATAAAAAAAGACAGTGACAGAACTGCATGGAAATACAACCTGATGTAAAACCATGGTGCTTTTTCACTTTTTAGAAAGGTTTTGTAATGTGTTTGAATTGGCTGCCTGGCTATCTTTGGCTGTGACTGCTAATCCTTCAGTATCTTTGAAGGTGTCCTTGATACTCTAAATTAGCTGATATTTTTAGAATATTTCAATTTTTATTATCAGTTATGAAATGGACATATCACTGAATATTTCTATGTCAGTATGATTAAAATGCTTAATCCCTTCAGAGAAATTTGCAATGACAGAAACCATGGATAGAAATCAGCTCTAAGTTTAAGAAGAGCAAGAAGTCAAGTAACTTTAGGAGGCAATAATTTTTCCAAAAGTTTTGTTCAGTCTCCTAAAACATTGGGACAGATTTTTTGCAGAGGCAAACTCAATACAAGTACTGTATGGATACATGGGATGTCTTCTGCATTTATAAAACTGGGGTGGCTCAGGAGTGGGGCCCCAGGCCAACACAGAGGTTCTGAGCATCTGGAGGGACTGTGGCAGCAAAGCGGTTGTGTGCCCTGACACGGAGCTGGGGACAGTTGAGAATCCAAATCTGTGTGTTTAGCAAGAATCAAAGTGGTCCAGATCTAACCCCGTGGACAAGATGGGAGGCTTAATTTGGGATGGGAAGCACTCTCTACAGTGACTCTCGCTTTGCCAAAATGATCCAAATTCATCTCCAATGAGAGTCTTCAGAAAACACGGTGCATGAAGGGCTTTGCCTGGGAGGTCTGCAATGTCATTCTGTTTGTGGAAATAAAGAACAGCAGAAAATACAATCTTTGCATAAGAAAAAATGATGTGACCTAATTAACACATCGTGTTCATAAAGGAGTACCTTCTGTCAGTTGGTATATCAACTTTTTCTATATTTTTCAATATATTTCTGACTTCTCATCAATCAATATGTAAAGGAACTCATGTGTGTTCATATCTTGATCTAACAACTATTTGAGCTGTACGAGGTAAACACTTCTAGTTTTGCTATGTAAGGTTGAGATAGCCTGTTTCTCAAAAGCATTACTGATGTCACTTCTTTTTAATATGCACTGTATTGTACAATGTTTCTCAGAACACCTTCCAGGGAATTTCCATGATCTAAACAAATGTCTTTGAGATTATTAATATTCAAAATATAAAAAGATGCTCTCTTCTTTTTGCTTATTTTTTTGCACTGTTGAAAAGAGGAATTGAAATTTCAGAATCACAGAGGGAGTGATTCAAATACATGGGAGTGAGATTTCTCCTTGGAAAGGTACAGATAGCTATTTTCAAATCCGAGGGGCCCATGAAGAGTGTCTGGGCTTCTGGAATGAATTGCTGAGTTGTACCTACAGGTGCTAAGTGTGATTACGTCAAAGTGTAAGTGCAGGAAATGAGATCACCCAAAACTACCACGGGCACTGCAATATTAAAAACTGGGTACTGCAACTGTATTTATCTCCAGGTTTCAAATCCCCCCTGTTGAACCCACTCATTAACTATTTTGTTAAAAGCTGTGAAGGAGACCAGGCTGGAGTAGAGGGATACGAAGAATTTGGAGTGAGTTTTCAATTAAAATCCACAGCCTGTTCTGTTTCTGATAATCTCTAAATTCTTTTGAAGAAATGATCATTATAACTGTGTCTAATCTGTTTACAAAACAGACTCTGAAATAGCCATAACTGTGTCTAATCTGTTTACAAAACAGACTCTGAAATAGCCATTGTGTCTGCACCTTCTGTTTTTATAACTTATGTGCTTTGATATTGTAATTGATGCAAGTGGGTGCAATTAAATCTTTATTTGGAAACTTGCACCAAAGCAAGTCATTCAGTAAAAAAAAAGCCACCAATGTGCTTTGACTCAAGATTCTCACACATATTTGCACTTACAATCAAAGCTTTTGTTCTGTTAAACTAACAAGGGCTGTTTAGCATAAGAAAGAGTTAACACAGGCTGCCTTACGTTTTGCTAATTTTGGGAATAACAGTTGAATGGAAAAAAATTTGCAAGAAACTATGTTGTCCCAATAAAAATGACCAATTTTTATTTTAATAAGTACCTCACCACAAGTGGAGAGGTTGAAAAAAAAGCCTGATGATATGCCAATATCATCACTCAGTGATAAAATACTTCTCTTGTTTTTCCTAAGAAAGATCACAAGAGAGCAGATCAGATCTCTAGCTCAAAATTGCTTCTAAACTAGGCAGCAAATTCCACCACTTTCACTTGGGGGAATTTCACATCAGCACAAGACAGGCAGGGATCGAGATCTGCAATTAATTGTTTGTTGGCATGTCTTTATTTATTAGTTCTGTGACACAGCTATTGATCAGCCATCACATTGCTACTTATAATTCAGGTGCTGCTGTCTTGAAACTTAGCTGTGGATTGGTTTGTGTGAAAGGAATTTTTGTTGAAGGGTAAGCATGATTTATTTCAGTGAAATGATCTGTCTGCTTGGTCCCACTGCAGGGAGAGGCTGTAAAAGCACAGAGCTTAGTCAGGCTGTCAGCTGCTTCTGCAAAAACTACAGGTTAAAAGGCTTTTTCTTTTGCTCGGGGACTCTCAATAGGAAAAATCTTAAATGTAATAAAACATAGTGTGTATATGTATATATTTACATGTATATGAAATATAGTTTCTTTTTCTTCTGAGAAAGTTCAGGGAGACCACTTTACCACCTATGAAGTCAAGTCATGAAAGTACATAGTTGGTGTAATCAGGTTTAAAAACCCTTACAGTGGGTTTAGAAACCGCTATATTCATTTATCTGGAAAATACCATCTTGGCCTTCTTGAGACCCAAAGAAGATGTCTTCAAAAGGACACTCTTTGGCAGAATACACCTCCAGCATAAGTCAAGGTTATTTATGGAGTTCCTGTGCCAGACTATCTTGCTGACAGGAAAGGTCAGCCTCCTCGTATCTCAAACAAGCATGGCAGAGACTCTAACCTCAGTCAAAGTTTATTATTATGAGGAAATCAAGCTCATCTCCACTGAAACTTTTTTATTGTTGATGAGACTGGTTTAAATAGCATCTGGGCTAAAACTGAAAATAGCGCTTGTTATTTGAAGATTGCCTCTCAAGATAATTCAGCATCTCAGGGACAGGTCTCACATCCTCTAGTAGGACAACTGCACATTAGTAGAACGCTTTCTGTCCCTAGTGCCATCCCAGAGCAGGTGACCCTTATAAAGTTTCTCCAGTTTGACTCGTCTCGAGTTTGTGTGAGTTCTAAAATTTGATTTTAAGATCAACTTGAGCCCATTTAAGATGAGATTGTCTCTGAAGGAAGATGTATGGTCTTTTCTCTCCCTTGGCTCAATGATTCCGTGCCTTTTCTTGTGTCAGCACTAGTATTTTTGTAGCTTTATGGTCTGATTAAACCTGAGTAAAATTTAGCCACTCAAAAAAACCCCCAAAGTGGTCAGCTAATGTTCACGCAAAGGAGTCAGCAGGAGCAAGAACCATGTGAGCAGAATGAGGGGAAAGGATGGATTGTTCCTCCCAGAGGTTTTTGCTGGATATGAACCTGTCCTTGGAAGCTGCATCACCTGCAGTTGGAGTATAGCTCCTAAACGCCTCTGTAGAGCCAATTGTCGGACTTTATGTCAAACAACTGCCATTCTTCTGCAAGTTCTGAATTTTCAGTGACTCCTTGATAGCATCCAGTTTGAAGAAAATGTTAGAAAGGCCTTGGATTTATTAAAGTGCAAAATAAAAACAAGTTTCAAAACAAGTTGCAAAATGGCATTTCTGTCCTTTTTTAGAACTTTGTGTACAGCCTTGGAAGAGAATAAGCCAACTATAAAAAAATATTCTGAATCCCTTAGGATAGTACAGAAGCAAGAATAGCTCTGCCTTTTACATTAGTCTAACTAACCAGGTTTTACCTTCCCACTCACTGATACCAGAATGAAGAGGAAAAATATTTATCCCTCCCTTCAACTGAATATGGAATTCAAATAAAAACAAAGTAAACCAGCCAGGCAAATAGTACAGCTTCCTGCTCCAATCCCTCTAAAATTCAACTTTACTGACACATGCTTGGAAAAGATTCAGTGCCCTAAATTACCACTGCGAGTAAATAATAATTACATTTGCCATGACAGGAGATTTTGGGTAAGTGTCAGTCTAAGGACAGCAGATGAGACTATCTGTTGGGAGTTTTCCTTTGCTGCTGTAGAAGGTCTTGCTTGGACAGGGAGAGACAAAGGAGGACTGAAGGGGTACTCAGGCCCATGGTGGCATCTGAAGCAGCAAATGCTTTTCCAGCCAGACTTCCATTCTGTCTGTTTCAGTCCTGACCCTTTCCTCTCCCCTGTGTCCCTTGCCCTTTAGTGCTCACAGTCTGGGAAGTACCATGGGACCGTCTAAGCAGAGAGAGGGAATGTGGCTGCTGTGTTAAAGGGCAGTGGAGGAGAGTGGTGGGTACTGAGAGAGAAAGGGAGGAGCCATGAGGATGAAGAACAAGATCCTCCTGTGCCAGAGCTGAAGAGAAAGTACAGAGAGGAACAGACCAGTAAAAGTGTCAGGAATCTCTCTTCTGACCCACAGCCTTTCAGAAATGCCACATCCAGCAGGCTCTGCAGCCACACTTTTTTTTTTTTCGAATTTTGGTTTTTGTGAAAACCTCCTTGAGATGGATCAAGGATGGATATTCCCATAAGACCTTTTCCTAGCCCGTCCAAACCTTTACTGTTTCTTTGAAGACTTTTCAACTCCCTGCTGATCAGCTTGAATGCCCTCAGCCTCTTTTGCTTTCCTGAAATTTGACTAATACCTTCTTGTTCTACAAAGTACCATGCCTCTTTCCTTCCTTCCTGCCCCAAATCTTTCTGCCACTGCTATAACACTGAATTTTGCCTATCCTTGGGACATTACAATTACAACTAGTCAATACAGTTGAACAACCTGGTGTGCAGTGGGACCCTCAGATGGTACCACTCTGCCCAAACTACCTCTGCTTGGAAAAAAATGAAAACTGTCTTTTCTTTATCACTGAACACCCTCAGCAACTCCTATACAGGACCTACACCTGCTGCTGGGGTTTTTATTCATCTTGAATGATTGTTCTGACCTGCAAAGTAATCATGATGTCTTCCAGCAACTCACCACCTCACATTAACTTTTCTCTCTTGGTCTTTCTCAATATTACATTTCAGTTTTCACTCTGTCCTCACCTCCTCACTTTTTCAGTTTTCTCTACAATGAATTTCTTTTTTTTTTTTTTTTTACTGACAGAGGATGTGAGACATAGATCTTTTCAGAAGGTGAACTAGAAGTTTTGGCAGTAGAGTGGGGAACTTGTGGGCTTTTGGCACCTACAAAAAGAATGGCAAGTGGCTTGGGTTGGGAGGACAGGCATGGTAACTTTCCTTCTTTTTTCCTTTTTTTTTCGTTAGAGTAGGTACATTTGAATTGTTATCTATAGGTCATGTTTCTAAATACACTAGTTTATTATGGTTTGATTTGGCTTTCAATCTATGACATCCCAGTAACAAGAATTTAGATATAGAGTTATGTATGCATAAATATATATATGTTTTATATACATGTATATTTATTTCTACTTATCAACATTATGTATACATGTCTACACATACATTTTTAGGGATGGATATTGGCATTTCAGTCACTCCCATGGACAGGAGAAGGTAATAGCTACTTCCAGGACAACTCTAAGAAAACTCGACTCCAGCAAATATATTCTCCATGCAATGAATGCTTCTTTATCATTCTTTTGGTGCCATAAAACTCCGTTATGAGTTTGGTACGTGCTTACCTTAGGAGTTATGACTATGTCATGATTTATGATCAAGAGGGCCTTGAATGAATCTGGCAGCTATTACGGCTGCATTACCCTACCTGTTTATTTGTATGTCCTTACATAAGATGCCAATTTCTTTGAGGTTAATTGTCTTAGCAGGTGTAACTATAAAGTTAATTATATATGAGGCAAGCTAAGCATATTGGCCTCTTTTCTCAGCGAGAACAGAAGTGAGACTGAAAGGTCCCTGATATTACATAAATTTTTCTATATATACAAAGGTATAACTTGTCCTGCAAGATGTCTGCTCTTTCTGCTCCCAAATATTCTCATCATTGTGTCTGAGATGAGATCACAAAAGGGTTAAATGAAATGTTTTCCTAAAGTGTTATGGGATTTGCTGATACTTTGTTGTTATAAAAATAAAAGGGCTACAGGGGCTGTTGCTTCCTTGACTCTCTATGAAAAAATGAATCTGTATGTTAAACTGTGTGTATTCCCACGCTCTGTCCAGAACATCATGAACATAGTTGTTTTTTTAGGCAAGTGGTACCTTGATTATGTGCAATATATGAGGCATGCTCAAAGGGGGAAGAGTAATGCAGACCCTTCATAATTAAAGTTTCCCTGATTTTGGTGAGTTTAACATGGCGGTCATTGAAATCCTTCATTCTTTGTTATTGCAATTTTTTCAGGCTGAAAGTTTTGAGTAGGAGCAAAGATGAGAATTATGTAAAAGGGAGGGACTTAAAGATGATCATTGCTCATCACTTCACTAATAATTAACATTAAAACCTATGAGACATTCTGGCTTCTAAATTTTTGGCATTTTTTCAATTTTTGTTAAGTATTGGATGGTTTACCTCAAATTTTTTCAGAAATGAAATTGAACTCTGTCCAAAAACGTGAAGTCAGCACAAGTTCTGAGAGCATGTTGCTCTCTGAGTTCTCACACTTTTAAAGCCTTATAGGCTCTATATATACTCTCTCCTTGGTGTGTTCCCTACTGCTGAGGATGGGGTCACCTACCTTGTGCAAACTGGTTAAATCTGTTGATTTTCCTGCCTTTATTTGCCCCTATTTTCCAGCTGTCTGGTGCGTTGAGCTCTTCCCAGACTCAGTGATCACTTGTTTACTGTGCTGGAGTTGAAACTCTTGGCCAGCTGGCAGCTGAGAAGGGAAGAACCACAGCTTCTCGGTGCATTAAATCTTCATATTAGGCTCTAGCTTGGAAAAACTTTTGCTGGCTTTGTTTTCTTTTTCCCTAAGCATGACATGACAAATATACTAGGTTTTCATTTGTTAGGTTTTTTTG
The DNA here is from genome assembly GCA_013398015.1 of Oreocharis arfaki. NCBI lineage: Eukaryota > Metazoa > Chordata > Aves > Passeriformes > Paramythiidae > Oreocharis > Oreocharis arfaki. Next base: position 117,871 of record VZRR01011642.1, read on the forward strand.
GTCTTCTTTATTTAATTTTGGGATACTAAAGAAAGAAAGAAAGAAAAAAAAAAGTTTAGCTATGACAAATCCTACCAGCTCTTCTGCTAGGATAAAACACGTGTCTTTTTATTGCAGTGACCTTGTTTGGTACTGAATTACTATGCAACCACTAATGAGGGAGTTACCTTAAAAGAAATGGTAACCAAAAAGAATCAGTGTTTTGGGAGGGGGTGTAAGTGAAGAAACACAAATTTGAGACTGACAACTATTTCAACCATTAATCTTCTTCTGGAGGCAAGTGATAGTGATGACAACAATCTGACAAATTGTAAAGCCCTGTGATGAATTGAGTCAATTATGATCTTTTGTCTGTCTCACCTGCACTCTGTCCTCTGTTCTGGTTACCCCTCAGGGGAACTATTTTTAGTATTGCAGTCCTAAGACAAATTGTAGCTGGGTATAACTTCCATACCATCTGGTTCCATTGCAGGGAAGATGGAGCAGGGCAGAAGAGCTACCTTAAAAAATTGAAGAAGTCTAGCCTCTTCTATCCCACAGGCAGGTAATCCTGATTCTGGAACTGTGCCCTTAATGCATTTCTAAAGCAGTCATTTTGTAGCTAGCATATGTGTGGTTTCATACTAAGAAACTGCATGTATTCGCCCATGCACATTTCCCCAGAAAACATGGAAATTGTTCTGGGATACCTGGATTAGCATCCATGCCTCTAGGATACAGAATTCTGCATTTTTGTGTGTGCTGTATGTAACTCACCAAATTTCTCCATGTTTTTTGTACATTCACCCTATTGTGTTTTCACACAGAATAATCATTGTTGGAATATTTTGTTCAGGTGAATGGGTTTGAGCAGGCGCAGTGAGAAGAAAGTGACCCAGCAGGTATAAGGTTGCATGTCCTAGAAGTTATTTATTTCTTCTTCCTCTGGCCAGGTTTCAGAAGAAACAGTTGACCTTTAGCTATGCCACTCAAAGCCTCCAAGTTTGGTAGATGAGTTCTGAGAGCCCACTGAAGCAATTTAGACAATTGCAGTGAAGGGGTGCCTGACTCCTGAGTCTTGCGTGGCACTGGGCTTTCAGCATGGAGGAAATCATTTTTAAAAGAGCATGTGTTTCTGGAATTTAGGCAACTCCAGGTTAAGAAACAGTCAAGCAGAGTTTTCCACAGAATATAGTATGGGATTTAGCACACAAATTTTACATGAGTCTATGTCTGACTTTGGAATGCCCACATATGGAGAAAAATAAAATGAACTGCTGGCTTCACTAGCAGATGCTGTATACTCAATATTTTTGATCAGACCTTTTTTACTAAGGTTCCTGAACATGGATTTATGACCCAACCTCTAAAAATCTTGGCTGAAGTTCTTAAAAGGAATTGATCTCTCTTATACTACCCACTATGAGGCCCCAAAACTGCCAATGGTTAAATTCTTTAAGAAAGAAAGAGCAGCTGCGCCACACTAAGTCATGGGTATACTAGGCTTGGCACTCTCCAGTAGTGGAAAATAGTGGATGCTTGGGGTAAAGCATAAGAACAGGACAAACACAGAATGATATTTGTCCAGGATCCACTCTAGGTAATTCAGGGATTCCCTGTACCAGAAGCTATGTATTTGTATTTAATTGCTGTGAGGAATTTTTTTTCCATGAACTTGCCCAAACACTTGAATACGCGTAATTTTTATCCCCACTGCATCCTGCAGCAAGCAGCTCCAAGGCTTCACTGTGCCCCACATGAAGAAACATATCTTCCTGTGCTTCTTGGAACATGCTATTTGCTGGGATCTTTAGAAAGAAACATTGGTTTGTAACTATTTACCTATTCTTTGCAATTCTTTGCAATTCAGCTTTTTTATTTTATCTCATTATCAACAAGGTATCATTGAAACTTAACAGGAGCACGAGTACATTTCAAGCTAGAATTTAACAGCAAACTTGTCAGTGGATTTATAGTCATGCTCTAGAACCTCTTCTGTTCCTGTATAAACTCTTCAAAAAATTGGATCCAGGGGTAGACATAAAATGATTCAAGGAAATAAAAATTCGTGTTCCATTCATATCGGCAGGAGAGATAGATTGAGGTTACTACAGGAATCCTGAAAAATCCCCTTTAATTACTTTTGAGAGCTGAAAATGCCAGAGTTGAGAATTAAGTGAAGTTCTTGAGCAGAAGTGCACGTGTGTGATTATGAACATATGTCCACACTGACACACAAAACTGCCAAGGCCTTCTGTGCTGGAGGAAGGGTGGTGAGCTTAAGTCTAGGCAACTCAGAGTGAAACTCAGTGCCCTGGCTTAAAGATGCTGTTGGCTACCATGGAAACCAGTTGGAACTACTGCATAAGGGACATGTTATCTGTGGGAACAAAACACGAGTGACTATTTCTCAATATCACAATTATGTACAATTAATCTTGCATATTAGGATTGTCTTGAGTTATTTGCACAAAGCATTATTCACTTTGCTTCAAGTCTTATGTGAGCGGGGGCAGCCTGACCTTAGCAAGAGTTCAAGGGTTTGATAGCCAACTTGAGAACCTGTTTTATGATGCGTAATTTTAACAGCATTTCGTCTATGGCTCTTCCAGTGCAGCTTTCATTTCAGCCTTTAAAACCCAAACTCTTTGCAGATGGCAGTGTGCAGAGAGGAGAAGTGGTGGAAAATTCTGTATAAGCTGTCACAGCAAACTAAATCTGGCTGTAGTCACACAAGTAGCAGTTAAATTATCCCGCAACGTCAGCAGTAGCTTTTAAGCGAAAACATGATCATGCGCGATGTTTGAGGGCTATTACTAGCATCGGTTATGGAGATGAAAATTCGTATTTCAAGTCATTGCAGAGTCTTTGAAGATAAATGTGGGTGTGCATGTGTCTCTGTATACAAAACACTCTTTTAGGGGTCCTTTCAAACATGTCAATTTTACAGTATTGCGACTTGACAGCCATCAGCAGAGGTATCCCTGACTTACAGGCATAAAAACCCAACAGATCTGGGCCTGTGCATCACACAAATGCTCAGTAACTTGCTTATGTATATTTATATATATANTATTAAGATATAATAAACATCGTGTAAGCATATACACACCACAATAAAAAATAAATGTGTGCACATAACTGTCATTCATGTTGGTTAGAGGTTGAACCTTGCTGAATTTGCCTTTCATCTGACTAATGAAAAATAGAGCATCTGTGAGGTGAGCTGCATTTTAGAAAATGAGTCAGTACACAGGATGATACAGCACAGTTTGAGGGGCTTTTTGATATTCCACATTTCTGATCGCTATAGATTTTTAATGCAGTTACTATAAAATACTGGTAAGAAGTACAGCTAAAGAAAATGCAAATGAGCTCAATAAAGTCTCCAGGGCTTTTCGAGTATGTAAGGTAATCCAGCCTGTTTAAAGACCACAGTCTGCTAGAATGAAACAAAACCAAACCAAACCCTTGCCCTGAAGATATAATTGGCAATGTTAAGAATCTTACAATACCCCAGGGACAGTAGTTGCATCTCTACTTCACCACATATTATTGTTGAAAATATTATTCAGCTGTTTATTTATCTGGAATTAGCAGATTAGGGAGTAGTGTTTTAGTGATACCAAACATCTGTGATAGCAGCTTCAGAGTAATAGGCTGAAACAGACACCGTATCATCACTTCGGGGAAGAATTTAGGCAAATGCAATTGTGACTACAGTTTCTTCTTTTTCCTTCCTTTTCCAAGTCAGCTCTTCTAAAAGCTATCTGAGCTCAGACCTCAGCTCTTGAATCTCACATGTTATTAAGTATTCACTTTGCCACTAGTCTTTCAGAAACAGCCTTGTGTAAGGTATTAAAGAACAAGTAAGCCAAATCAACATTTCAAGACTCTCATATGGCTTTCATATAGCTGGGCCGAGTGTGTCTTTTCACAATTGCAAACCTTTCTTCAAGTTGGATGTTAACACTTTCAGAGTAACTTTTAATGCCAAAACAAGGTCCTTCCCTCTCAGTTCAAAGAAAACACAACATCTGTCATAATGTGAAATGTAGATTTAATGCAAGTGTCAAGTCAGGCACTTGGTAATGAGGTAAAAACCCTTGAGATTTCAAGTCTCTCTTCCATGCTATCCTGTTACAGGGAGGGGAAAGGAAAGAACTTTCTTTGGCACTTAGCATCTTTTCTGTGTCCCTTATCTATCCTCTCCGGACATCTTCTGTAAATTAGTGGATTTTTCCTGGCAGTGTCCCTGAGATTGAGGAAGGTGTAATTTGTGGTGTTTGCTTTGTGGCCGAGGGAAACTGAGGTGCAGACTAGACACAGTCCAGAGCTGCCGCGGCACTGCCCGGAGTCCCCAGCCCAGACTGGGGCGGTGATGCGTCCCCAGGAGAAGGGCAGCGATCCCGAAACTGCGGCTGCATCCCGCAAGACACTGCGGGAGGCGCGGTAGTGGCGGAAGCGGTGGGAAGGAGGGAAGCAACAGGCTGGTGGCAGCTTCCCGGCCGAGGGGCGGCAGCCGGGGGCGCGGGGCGCGGAGCGGGGAGCGGAGCGGGGAGCCAGCGCGGGGCGCGGAGCGGGGCCGGAGCTGTCAGAGCAGCGCCGCGGGCGCGGGGCGGCCGCTGCAGCAGCCACGGGCGGGCGAGCAGCGTGTGCCGCTGGGCCACCGAGCCGCTGGGCGCGCCGGGGAGCAGAGGCGGCCAGCCCGCGTCCCGGGAAGCGCGGGCTCGGGGGAAGGACTCGCAGATGTCGGTGTGCAGAAGCAGAAATATTTGCCCTTTGGATATCCTCCGTTCTCCCCGCCTTTCCCCCCTCGGTTTTCCTCTAGACTCTCTCTGCCGTTCTCGCAGGAAGGCTGGAATCAGCCACGAGGTAACCGGGGCACGGTAAGGAGTTGGGATTTCGGCATGCAGATGCCACATTGCCGTGCAAACGACTCATGCAGAAGCACTTTATCAGGATTTCAAACTGCATCTTTTATCTCTTTTAGAAAAGCGTCTCTCGGAGGAGATTGCCCTCAATAGACCCGCCAAAAAAACCCCCATTTTAATGTTGCTCTTGTGCTTCTGTGCATCCAACTGCGAAGGGGTCCCAGTGGCCCCTTGGGAATACAAGGAGTTGTGAGAAGTTACACAACTGGCCACCAGACTAATCCACTCCCTCTACCTTCCCGCGAGTACCTCCCCCTTCTGCTCTTTTTTTTCAATAGCAGCCCTTTCTTAAAATCTCAGGTTACTTTGCTAAAGAGTTCTCAGCCTTATAGTTTCTGCCCTTGTCTCTGCCTCCAGCTCCTTAAGAGCCACCCAGCCCCAGCGATTGGATTGGGCAGCCCGTCTTGACACACCACTGTGCTGAGTGCTTGAGGACGTGTTTCAACAGATGGTTGGGGTTAGTGTGTGTCATCACACTCGAGTGGGGATTAGGGGAGAGAAGCAGCCTTGCTGGAGCTGTGTGGTCTTCCCTAAGTGTGAGCTGCAAGCAAAAGAAGAAATACCTAGCTTTGGGGGAGAAGCAAGAGGAATCGTTTCCAGCAGCTCAGAGGGAAAAATAAAACCCTACACTTTGTTCAGGTAAAGTAAAAGGCACCTCATGCCTCTCTCTCTCTTTCTCTCTCACTCCTTTTTTCCATCACGGTTTTCAGAGGAATGCTAGCACAGCACACTTGTCAAAGCCAGTTGCTGCTGCCTTATCAATGCTGCTATTGTACGGCTGACAGATAACAGCGAGCACAGCCTGATGCTTGGCTGTCTTCATAGAGCTAACACTCTTAACGCCGCTAAGGTCACGCTTTCGGAGGTGTAGATTGGAAAATCTCCCCTGGAGCGGTGTATCCCAGCCTTGCGGGTGCCTCCTCTGCTCCCCCCGCAGGCACCGCTCTCTGCTCGGCACACACGTGCGTGCCCGGAGCGGCGCAGGGGAAGCGGCGGCCAGGCACCGGTGGGTGCTGGTTCTGCGGGTGCAAACACAGTCTCCGTGTTCCAACAGATCCGTGGAAACTGCATGGGAGGGAGGGAGAAGGAACCGCGGCAGAGTACTTCCTAGGCTGGGAGCAGGATGCTTCAGCAGTATGCAGCCTGTCTGGGGTTCAGCTGGGAGGCTAACCAGGCTGTTTTGAAAGTGCGCTTGAGATGTCCGTAAAGTTTGAAGACTCCTTTATAGAGACCTGCCTGGGCTCTTGATCGAGATGGTTTGGCTTACACATGGGCATAAAGTTAAGAGAAAATCAGGAACGTAGGGAAAGGCAGGGTACAATGTAATGCTGCTCTTGCAGCTGCAGCAGAGCAGATGGATGTAATTCATTTGCAGATCTGTTTGTGAAAGTTTTACAAGTCATTGAAAACTAAGTAGCATCACTATAATGGATCATTAAAGACTCGCTATATTTATAGATTCTAAACTAGCGATCTGAAGCGTTAATTAAAAGTAGGCAAAAATTTATGTTTAGGAAGGAAGAGGGGCAGAAATGTAATTAGAAATTAGTTATGGAAGTACTCTGCTATCATTTTCATTTAATTCCGCTATTAAGTTCATTGATGTCTGGAGCATGGGAAGCCCAGCAAATTAACTAAATCAAAAATGTTATCACTAATTACAGTATGTTAGCTTATCAGAGAAGATGTTTTCATTGTTTTATTCTAAACGATCTAGATGGAGAAATTAGAGGATGGATAATTTTTCCTTTTATTTGGTTTGGGGTTTTTTAGTTAAAAAATTGGCTGCATATATATTCCATCTTCCTGGGCAGAGTAACAAAATTATTTGCTTATTTTGCACTACAACAGATCTTCACACTAACTGTCACATACCTCTGGTGCTTATGAATTGCTGGCCTCCTACTTGAGAAAGAAAACTAACACTGTCCTCACCACTTACAGGTGAGATATTCTATCTATAATACCGTATATAATGTGTTCTGAAATAAGATCTCTTTAGTATGCTGACCGAGGGGATTTATAACTGGTGCTTTGTGATTTTGGTATTCAACTGTGTAACGATGCCCATAAAGCCATGTTTCATGTTGCACATATATTTTTGCCTCAAACCAACTTTTTTGTTAGCTTTTTTTCCTTGAGCAGAATATTTGGCCCCTTTACAGGTTGTTCTCAGCTTGTATTTTCAAACACACTCTTTAGTAGGAATGTGTCCTCAGAAGTCATCCACAGCAATTTGAAACAGAGAATTAGCTAAATCCCAAAAAACACTGCACAACCAGACCAAGATTTATGTGAATAAATTTGACCTTTTTGGTTTTTTCTCTCAGTCTACACTTTCTCATTGTAAAAAGTGATGGAAACTTTTACAAGCTTAAAATGAAAAACAAAACCAAAGGAAAACCTCATTACAGCTCCACGTTAAAGTCTTGTATATTGGATTTCTCCTCTTTCTCCCAGTGTGTCCTGTGAGAAGCTCAATATGCCAGCTTCAGCACACAGAGGTTTAGACTTCCAGCAAAGCCAAGGTGCAGTACAGCGAGCTGCAGAGCCTGCTGCTGTCACTGCCTAACTGAAATCCATCCTTCTTTGTGGGTATCATTGGATCACACATCAGATGATCTGTAAGAAACTGTATTTTTCAAGAAAGTGCATAGCTAATTACACATGCCCAGCTTGTTATTGTTTTACTAGGGGAAAAAAAAGCCCCAAACTAGTTTCTCTAGCACTGCCAGAAAATCTTGCTGAGAAACTAGGAACAGCAAATCATGTTTTTCCTTCCTTTATAATGATGGGGCTGTTCAAAAGACAATGCCCACGGGGCAGTCCAGCTTCTTGTCAAAATGTAATCTACTGTTCCAGATGGTAAACATTCGAAGACATATTTATGGTGACTTCTACATACCTTCCTTTGACATTGGCTTTTTTTTCCCTGAGAGCACTTGTGCTGGGTACACACATGAAGTTCCCATTAGCATCCTAGCAGCTGTAAAAGTGTTCAGAGCTCACAAAGATGTTCCTCACAGTGAGATAAAAATAATCTTAGGAGAAGATCTGAGACAGTACAAGTTCCATGATATGCTCAAGGTAAAAAATTCCAGAGGTACAAAAAAATCCATAAACTGCTGCATGAAAGCTGTAACACATTTTTGTTGCGGCTAATTCATCTTTGCTTGATATGGAATGCTGAACATACCAGGCATGTCTGTACTATCAACTCTGTTTGTGATGTGAGGCAACCTGCACTGCACAAAAGCTGGTGTGTTTCTTTTTCCCCCAGCTAGTGAAGATTAGGTGGGATACTTATTGTCTTCATAGAGTTTTCAAAGTGTCACCCTGTTTTCTTTTCTCTCACTGCTCTGAGCAGTTAGGTAGAGCACAAGAAAATGTTTCCCAGCCAGAATGTGTTCTGCCCTGAATTGTCTTAATTATGTGTCAGTTTATTGCTTGTCAGGGGCTTCCTCTTCTTAGCACTTTATAATCGAGGTGGGTGAGCTTGTTACATCACAATATGCAATTTCAATTTCTGCTTCTTGGCATGTCTCCTTGGCCTTTCATTGATTTTTGTCTCTGTTTCTGAGGAAAAAAATTAATTATGATTGGTGTAATTTACATTGGAAAAAAACCCTTGGTGAATTTCCAAATGGCATGTAAATGCACCTTCAAAAAGTAGGCTAAATTAGAGGTTGTTAGAAAAAAAATGGCATGTGGAAATCCAGAAGTATCCTCGAGATTGCAAGTAACAGTGTGAAAATTATTGTTACAGCTCTTACTCCAGTCAGGAACTGACAAAAATAGCTTATTTAAAATGTTGTGATGCTGGGGACAGTGTTCCTAAATGTGCAAGCCGTTATAAAACCCACACTCAGTGGACATTAGACAGCTATGGAAAAAATATTTTGAAATATTTGCAAATTCTGTTCTGGCTAGAACACTTTATTGCAGACTATTTTGACAGTTCACAGGGTTTTTTTTTTAATCTAGCTTTGCTGACCTTACATCCTGCACTTGATATTTTATATAAATATATGACCAAATGTTCATGCAGGATCAGAAGTCTGAGACTTGTGTAATGTCAGGGCCCATTCTCGCACTGATGAGGCTGGACACTTGTTGCAGATGTCATGGGAGTCATGGGTTCCATGATTTCCTCAGCTTTAGAAAGAGCTTTGGGGGATTTGTGTTTGAGTGGGAAGGCAGACTGATGCGATAACAATTGAGAAAGCTCCTTTCTGAGTGCCTTGAGAGCTGCAGTGTTCAACAGAGAACGAGGGTCCCGTGACAACTCTGCAGTGACACAGAAAGAATCCAATTAGTGGCCACTCCTGCTGTTGATACTAGATCTCTCCTAAAACATTTCCACCATTACCACCCTCATTGTAATCCCATGCACGACACTGATAATGGGATCAAGAGTGTCTTTTCAGAATGCCTGTTTAAATTTTAACTGCTGTCTTTGGAGGTTTGGAGGATATTAAATCAGAAGGCACTGAATAGCACAGCTCACAAGAGAGCTTTGTGACACCCATGTCACCCAGTAGTTGTCTTTCTCCGACTAGAATTTCCTAACACCTCCATCACAGGTAGAGCTGCCGTGAGTGGGCTTTAGATGAAGTAGGGGGGCTGTATGTACATAGCGAAAAATCCTTTGAGTGGCGGCTGTCCCTGCACTGCAGTTACCTGTAAACCTTGTCCCTGAAAAGTTACATGTGTGGAAAGCAGCTGTAGAAGGCAGTCGGAGGGGATACAGTCCCCTGTGCTATGCCCAAGTAGTGGCAGCAAGTCCTCCTGCTTCTCCCTTTAACAAGCCTTAAGTCATCACTCTGCCTTTCCAGCTGGATCAGCAGTGTAATATTCTCTCCTACCCACCTCGGAATTTTTTTGTCTTTCACTTTTCTTGCTCCAATGCTAATTCATCATTTCCATATGATCAGAGTGCAGTAACTCCATTGTTATTCTTACCAAGAAGGACAAGTTCAATGCTGTCATGTGCTTCGAGAGGACACTGTAAAGTGGAAAGACTCAAGGCTCGGAGCAGTGTCACATCAGAACACAGCACAGTAACTAATAAATGAGTTGCCAAACCAGACACTTTTTAGCTGAATTATTTTAGCATGCTTCAGTTATGCCCGTAGACTGCTTTTGAGAGCCCCTGCAAGATCTTTGTTTAGCATTGCTTGTTCATGCTCAAAAGTTGTTAACTGCTGACAGCAAACACATTTTAATTTTAGATGTCTTAAGATTTTTATTTTCTGAGAAAACTAATACTTGTTTCATCTTATGGTTTATGCACATAGCAGATTTGGTATCAGTGGTTTTCCCAGAACTTTAGTTCCCACTTTCAGAATCTGCTGAAACGTTTGGTAAGCCTTTGTTACTGCATGTGCTCTATCAGTCCTGGAGCTCTGAACCTTCCCAGTCATAACCATTACCAGTGGTTTGGTTATACTGAAACAATTTTTATAATAGTTGACCTTTACACCCAAGATTTTATCATTACTTCCTTTTTTAAAATTTATTTCATTTGTAGCAAAAATTAACTTACAATTAAATATAATCTTGCATTATAGTATTTATAGTTCCCTGCAAAGCTGGTAGTATTGCTGGAATATATACTGGAAGACTTCTAGATGTGATACTGTGCTATAGAAATCCGGACTATAGATCAGTGCTAGATTTTCCATGGAATACTTCATGAAGTTTCTATATGGAAGCAAAAGACTAGAAAGTCAGTGATGTTATATTCTAAAAAAATCCTCTCCTGGTTTGAATGTAATTATGGCTCTGCATGCTGCAATTTCTCTATGATGTGACTCTAACCCATCTTAACAAGGAGAGGAGCTGCTTGACAGCAGCTGTATTTTTGTGGTGCTTCACAGGAGGTGAACTCCGTTTGGAAAGCCCACAGAGAAGATGGGGAAGCTTTTGGCACTAGAGTTCTGGAGAATAAATGTAACAGGGAGCTGAACACAAGGGATTGTTTTTCTCAAAAGCATCTATTAAAACTGAATAGTGGTCTGTTCCAGTATTGTAATTGCAATGTGCCAAGATGTTCGTTTTTCTACCATGTGCACTGTTTTGTCTGTTTTCACTTAAAACCAGAAAAATGTGTTGCCAAGCCCATAAATGTCTGCAAAACTGCCAACTCTCCTGACTTTTATCAGTAGTCTCAAGATATTTAGCCTTCTTTGTAAAGCTTCAAGTGTAAGAGTCAAGATATAACGTGAGAAGTTCAGATCTCTGCTTTCTGTTTTTTTAAAGCTAATCCTCCTGGTTGCTGAGACAGCTGGCTTGCATGCAGCTCCAGGAACATGAAGGAAACTAACAGAAATCCCAAATCTCCCTCTGTAAATGCATGCAGGCTGTGTGGACAAGGTGGGTTTGTGCATGTTGTGCCTGGCAATTAAAACAACCCAGCTTGTTTTTCCTGAGGTTTACCATAATCAGTTCCCCCTGAAATTTCTGATCGGTTGTCTGATAACTCCCACTTTGTTAAAGAGGTTTTATTGCAATAGAGGGTGAGGTTTCTTGACTCCTCTCAGACAGCAGAATAGCTTGCTGCCCTGGAGAAACCCATCCTTGATCCTCCCATCCTCTGCCTCCAGCAGTATGTTCCCATCTCCTTCCTTGTGCCAGGTTTGGCTCTTGGCTCACCTCCTGGAGTGCTGAATGAACTCACCAGAGCAGCAGGAAGCTCTGTTGGCTGGCTGCCTACTGAGTTGGTTCATCTCAGAAAGTGGACAGAGGGTCCACATGCTGCAACAAAAGTGGTTGGAGCTGGTGGCTTGGGGTGAGGAGGAGAAACACAGCCAAACCTTCAGGGGAGCGTGAGCTGTAAGATACTCAACTACCTGGTGACACCTCAGCCCACAAAGTGGGACACTGTGTGTGTCTACAGCAGAAGCGTGATAACAGATGCGTGTGACTGTGCCAGTGTCACCATGAGCACAAGGATAAATGTGGACTTTTAGTGAAAGCCTATTCCTTTTCATTTAGAGAATAGCTGCAGTGTCACTCAGAATGTGGAAAGTCCTCTCTTACCATTTCTGACTTTCTAACTCAACAAATAGGCTTTGGAGAGAAGCTAATAAGCAGTGAGGAGAGAAAAGAGGAAAGAAACAGAAATGCCGGCTCAGCTGCTGCTTTAAAAAGGTGGATGGGATTCTGAGGTGCCCCTTGGGTCTCAAACCCTTATACAGCAGCTCCCTAAAGGCATGCTCTCTCTCTGATCAATGAAGAGAGTCCCCCTGAAGACTTCCAGGCACTGCAGTTAGGAAAGAAGGATTTCCTTTTGTAAATCTTCAAAGGCACCTGCCTCTTTCCATATGTAGAGATGAAGCTCACTTGCTTTGCAAGGATTGCCAAAGAGCTTAAGCTGGAAGAGCTTGGTATCATCTTGAGTTTCTTGGTTGGCCCACAGATGAGCAATGCCATGGATAAACACTGTATTTGAACAGCTGTGGTGTAATTCCTACACAGCTTTTAAGGTGTCTCCTACACTGTCCACAGAGGAACGCATGAAGCAGGTTCCTTCATTTGAATGCCAGAGATATGATCCACTTGAGGAGACTAGGATACTTAGATTAAATGTAATTTTTTGGTACAGACTGTAGAAATGAAACACTGTACTCCTCCGAAGTGTCACCTGTTTATTGCTGGGTTATGCTGACCAAAAAAAAAAAGTAAGTTACAGAAAAATGTTTTAAAAACCACCCAGTGTTGTTACTTAAAGAATGTTTCAAAGGCCTGAGGGGCAGATAAAGCTTAAGGGAATCAGAGGGGGTGATGGTGGTGCCTACAAGCAATAAAATCACAGTGAGGAATAGTGGATGATCTTAGAGGAATATGATGTTGACAAAGAATGGAAGAAAGACAGAAATGCAAAAGATTCAGAACCCATGTTTCCGGATCTACCTATGCTAAATCTTTTGAGGATTATCTCCCAGTGACTTAACTGCCTAGGGGCATGCCAGTCACAAATTAGAGAAGAGTAGTGCCATAATAAACTGAACATCCTGTAAATAACCAGCACAGGATACCTTTTAACTATCACTTTTTTTTTCCCTGAAGGACTCCAAAAGTGCTAAGAATCATAGATTTTAGAATAATATTTGGGTTTTGGTAACTTTGTGACCATAAAGAATTATGCATTAATCCAACCTTTGTAGTAGTATAGAGCAAAGGTTCCTTTGGTGTCATTCCCCGCTATTTTATTTTAGCTGTAACACCTGAAATCTTTAATGTGTCCTTAGTAAAACACATGTGAATTCACCTTGTTGTTATCTATTTTACATCTAGGGCCAATTTATGAACTGAGACTGTTACACTGGCTGCTTGGCCACCAGGAGGTGGCAGGATTTAGGGAGACAACAACCACAGTTAGACCAATAAAAATGTTCTGAAGAGAACACAAGTATCTGCCAGGAATTCTGTCAGTAGTTTCTTTTATCTCTGTGTCAGTAGGACATCGGTATTTTTTATACCACTGTAAACTTCAGTCCATTGCTGGGATATAGGGTCACAGAGGAGGGCTTCCTGTGCTCTGCTGCTCTGCAACTCAGCTCCTAAGTGAAAAAGGCCACTGAATTTGGGTTTTGATTTCCTTCTGCTCGGTATGGAGAATTCCTCTAAAGTAGAGATCCTCTGAAGTGAGGAAGGGCAAAACGAAAAGCTTTTGTGGTATGCATAGTCAGGGATCACCACAGTCCTCAAAAAATAGCAGTTCAACATAGCAAGATGTACAGCTACAGAGAGGTACTGAAAGAGGTACATAATTTTTTAGATTTTTTCCATCCTTTGCAGCTCACATACAGTTTTCCCTTTCACTTAATTGCTCTGCAAATATTTCCTCTCCACAAATTTTGCACTGTTTTGCACATCATCAACTTGTGAAGGGTTTGAGATGCAATACAACCATTTCTCAAGAAATAGGTCTGTGTTACAGCTATTTGTTTTGGTCTTGGGTACCACGGATATCTATAGCACAAAGAGGACATCGATCAAATCCTGTGAAACCTTTAGAGAGGATAATAGTTGCCAACATGCAAAGTGGTCTGCAAAAGCCAGATAAAACAAGGACATGGCTAAGTAGAACAGATGCATGTGCTATCTTGGACAAGTGACATTGTGCAATTGCATCTTGATATCGTGTGTTTTGAAGACCCTGTCTACCTTTTATGTAAACCTGGAGAATTCACAGCTCTTTCTGGTAGCTGTAGAGCATTTGTAGTGTAAGAATATCTTGTGTACTTTGCATATTCCTCCTTTTATATGTGGTGTAAGAATCCTTAGCTGTTATTAAGAAATCCATAGGGTTATTGGAGAGAATCACTTGCTGAGGAGCTTGAACCTGTGTTGAGGGAGTTCTGCAATCGTATTCATATACTCATCCCACTGCTTTTGGATGTTGTTTCAAGGCTGCTTTGAATAGATCTGTTTCCTACATACTGTGTACATTTTAATGCGGTCATCAATATGGGCATCAGCAGCTCGAGTTCAGATGAGTGATGCTGCTGCTGTGACCTGTCTGCTCCACTCCTCTGCTGGAGATTACTCATGCACACACCTTGGGAGCCCCAGGGCAACATCCACTGTAGAGCAAATTTTCATTTCCCACAAGAATATTTGCCCTTCAGTCAGAGACAATTCAGATAACAAGCAACAGTAATTCAGCCACTCTACGTTTGCTGCAGTATCACAGCCCAGTAATGAAGCCTGAACTGTGACACTAGTGCTACCATGACAGTGGAAAAGAGACACAGACGTGGAGTACCAGTGTGAGGAATCTGGTAGCTATTTGAAATATTCACTGGTTTGTTTTAATCTCCAATCATGAGTGGCTGCCAGAGTTGCTATGTTTCTCTGCCTACAGTAGAAGAATATGCTGGGCTTTTCAGTTCAGAATTCATCTCAGTAATGCATGTATTTATGAGTCTGTGTTTTTGAAGTCATAGCCTACTGTCAAACAACTCATCTCTAAAGAAAGTGTAGCAGTTATTTTGCGTGAGAGCCTAACACAGAGAGGCAAAGCAGGTCTCCTAGAATGCCTCACCCTTCTCTTCCAGACACCTTGCTGAGTCACATCTGGTATGAAATGAGGAGTCCATGTCTCAGTCCTTATCTTCAAAGCTCAATGTGGGCCGCTCTCATTGTTTGAAGAAGCTTTTTGCCCCACTTCATCATGAATTGCCAACATATATAGTTAATAGGAGCAACGATAGTGAACAATAAATGATAAAAATTGAGGTGGGCAAGAAAGTGCCATGCTGACACCATAGGGAGAGAGAGACATCGCATATTAGACTGAGAGACCTGGGAACTTCTAAAATAGACAGAGCAGGAGTCTGAATTATGACTTATAGATATCCCAAAGGAATGAAGACCAGATTTGGTGAGTGGAGGAAGGGAAGAAAACATATTCTTTTTCTCTCTCAGTAGCATTTCCATGTGCTTGTTGCACATACCTATTGATCCATTCATGTATCAGTCTGCTCAAAGGTATACTTACCAGTTCTTCCAGGAGAAATCCTGAGTGTGGCATTTACCATGTGTTATATCCTGTTGTCCAGTTGCTGTAATGGAAGTGGGGAGGTGAGAGTATCAAAGCAGAGCTATTCTGTTTTCTAAGCAGTTTGGAAATGACATACCTGTAAACATTAATTTCCATCTCTTTTGTAGCGCTTGAAGAAAATTCTTTCTTCCTTAGAAGCCTCATATAAAACAAAAATTTTCCACTTTGGTAAAGCCACATATGCCTTGGTAACTGTTCAGCTTAGAGTACATTTATACGGAAGTACACAGGATGGATGTTTCCCTCGCATACCACCGATTATAAGGCTAAAGTTATTATTTCTCTTTTCTGTTTCTTATGTGTCCTTCATATTCTTCCCTGTTTCATGTATAGTACACAAATTGTTTTCCATTTACACTTTTATCTTTTGATAAAAAGATACTTTAAGATCTTGTGTTCAATGCTGTCAGGAAACTGCTTTAAATGAAAGTGTGGAGTGATGTGGAATAGTTTTAATGAAGGCCAAAAGAATGTGAACTTAATCTTTTTCATAGGAAGTTTTGTTCTGTTCCATCCTGTGCCCTTGCTTAAACACATTGGCCTTTTTTGACCTTTTCCTTGATGAAGGTTAAGTGGGAAATATCTTGGCTGCAGCCTTTCCAGCTTAACCAGAAAGACTTTCCACAGCTCATGTTTACTTTCTCTGCTATGCACATTCATCTTTCCTGAATCAAAATTGTTGAACTGGATTTTCAGGGAGAAATTAATATCTTATGGCATTGATGATGAAGTGTCAAGCCTTCTTCTTTCATGTCTCCAGCTCTATTTTGCTAGTGACGGTTTTGTCAGTTCTCTTGCTAGAGATTAACAAATCTTAGGAAAAAATCTGTTTGGTTGATGGGTTCCTTCCAAGCATCTTCTTTATTGTCATTAAAAACAAATGAACAGAACTGTTGCATTTGCAATTTATTGAGTGCATTGCTTCTGCAAAAACCTAGAAATATTGCTGTTTTCCATTTCTGTCTGGGCATCTTTTGTGCCTACTGCCACATGAAGAGTGAGAGAGAATGCTCTTGGCTAGTGAGGGGTCTCAGTCCTTGGTGTGCTCACTCCAAAAGACTTTGTCAATCATCCTGTAAAAAAATTTCAGAGAGAGCACAAACTGTGTCCTCGGGATACTGCTGCTTTTAATGGAAAGGCAGTCATGTTCTTCAGTTACCACGCTCCTGAGAGGAGAAGAGCTAGGTCTGAAGCTCTGTCCTGCCCCCAGTCTCAGTAGTAACCATTGCAGAATGTTGACGTTTGGGATGTCTCCATTTCTTATGCCACATCAAATTGTGTTCCATGGAGCTTTATTATGAGACACACAACAGTGTGCAGAGACAGTGGGAGACCTGACTGTATAGTGCAGGGAAAGAACCAATCTTCAGAAAGCCAATCTTCAAACTCGAATTTCATTTTGGTTTAGCTCTCAATGCCATTTTTGCCCTCACAAAGCACAGTTGTATGACTAGCACTATGTTCATCCATAAATATTCAGAATGGGGATGGTCAAGTCAATTCATATCCCTATGTCAAGTATAAGCGAAGCCAACCTTTCCTGTGAAGAGAAGACACTCTCTACAGGCCCTTCACAAATATATTAAACATTTCATTTACTTGCAGAATGATCACTGGAAGATTCAGGTCGAAAAGGACCTTGGGAGGTCTCAGGTGGTAATAAAACTAGGCTATGAGATCAGATCCAGTTGCTCAGGACTTTATCCAGTCAGATCTTGAAAATCCCCAGAAGACACTGACTGCATAGTGTCTTGGGCAACTTGTTCTGCTATTTTATTCTGTCTTGGGGAAGAAGTTTGCTTTGATTTATATCCAGTTGGACTTCTATTTGTTTCAGCCTATGCCCATTATCTCTTGTGCTCCTGCCATGCACTGCCGACTCCGGACAGAACCTGGCTCTCTCTCTTTATAATCTAATTACAGGTGCTGGGCAACTGCTCTGAAGCCCCCCATATCCACCTCATCCCCAGGAGGAATAACCCCAGGTTCTCTCTGCAGGGCAAATGCTCCATCCCTAAAACATCTTGATAACCCTCCACTGATCTGCTCCAGTTCATCATAGCTGGTTTTGTACTGCAGGCCTAAAAATTGAGCACAGGTGCCATTTAATGAGCTCTTAGCAAAGGGACTTATTGTCTGTCCTTGCTGAATTCCATTTGGATCCTGATGGCCCATTGTTCCAGCCCACCTAGGTCCTTCTATCAGTCCTGTCTTGAAGAGATCTATTGCTACCTCCAATTCAGTGTCATTCTCTAACTTAATGACTGTTGTTTATCTTGCTTGAAACACTTGCCCTCAACTTTGGTTTCATTATTTTACTTTAAATTAAATTTTATTCTTGATTTTCATCTTGAGTTCTCAGCGTCTTTGAGTGAACTTGATATTTATAAAAAACAGTATACTAAAGCAATTCATTCCAGCTTATAGTTTGTTTGTGATACATGCAGTTGTTCTTAGCTCACCTTTAAATAGGTCTTCCAGTCACAGTGAACTGCGGGAGAAATATCTCTCCAAAATACATTCACATGAGAAGGTCCTCTTCCTGTTTTTGGCCAGGTCTGTCACATTAGACATCTTTTAGAAGATCTCCTTCAAAGAGAATCTCAAATTTAGTGGTTTGCTGTGCAGTCCAGCTAAACAGTGTTGAAGACTACTAATTAAAACATATAAACGAAAACTATGCAAGATTTTTACTTTTAGTAAAAGTTCAGGTTTTATTTTCAGTATGGATTTTTTATTGCCTTCTACAGAAGTTGGAGACGACTTTAAATGAACTTTTTGAGTCCTGAAACAGATCAATTTCAAACAACTGCACCCCACAGTCTGGAGGCCTTATTATCATCAGTGATATTATTTCCCCTGAATATCTTGCTGCTTTTCAGCAATGTTGCCTTCCCCCATCTTCATGTGGCTGGAATGTCTTCCCCTGACTTCATTGTTGATTCTCCCTAGTGGTGCTTCTTATATGTCTCTGTAACTTTAGAACTGACAATTAAAACAATCTAATTTCAGTCCAATATGCACATCCTATTGATGCATGTATTGCCCCTATGAAGTTATCTTAAAATTCTGTTTGTAGCCAGATAAAGAGTTAACCAACAGAGCTGAAATTTGTCAACTTAAAACATACAAAGTCCAAAGCCACCTTAGCTCAGAGAATATTTGGTGTAATTTTAGCCTGATTTCTACCTGAGTTTGCTCATATCTGCCCTCTTAAAAAGCTTCCTACTCTCTGAGCTTAACTACTTTGTGAATAGCACTGAATATTCAATTCATTCAATGCCAAGTATTTAATTAGGAACACTACTAACCTCTGGTAGTATTCTAGGAAACACAATTTAAATTTCTCCTGTTATAGGTATAACACAAAATGTCTGAAACACTTTTTTCTTAAGAAGTTTGTTCGGCATGTAGGAGAAGATCAATTTTTGACTCATTCATTATGCAAGTGATATGACCACCTGCACCATTCATCCATTTCTTGAATATCTACAGTGGAATGCTTCCTGAAGCTCAGTCCACATCTGAGCCATCTTCGTCAGAGTTTCACAGTGTGAGGAAAGTGAAAGGAAATTCCATGGTTCTGTATAGGGTTGTGGTAAAGGGGAACACTTATTTATGAGACTTGTTTATAAGGTTTACCATTAAAAAGACTCAAAATAACCTAAACCTGAGCAACATTTACTTCTCAAAATCTGTCTACTGTCCTGCTATTTTTGACTATTTTGCTGAATTGAGTTGCTAGCAAGCATGGTCTTATTCAGCTTTTATCCATGCTTCTTCACTATCCATTCTTTTGTAAAGGCTCTTAGGTAACCGTAATGTAATAGCAGTCATCACCACAAATCTGTAAATGTCTCTGAAACTCACAGCTTTTCTACAGTGGCATTTATTGACTTTCTGCACCAGTGCAAACTCGCTTGTACAGATGTATTGGAACTGGCTCAGCATTCCTCAAACAAACGCGGCACTGGAGCCCCGCAGGTGTGTGGTAAGGGTACTTCCGCAGAAGAGACGCATGTGACCGCTCTCATCTGGAGGATGTTTCTAATTTCTTTAGCAGTGTTCTTTGCACCGAAAGAGCTTTGACCATACAAGGGTTGAGCTCCTCCTATAACTTCCTGAAGAGGATGGGTTGTCTATTCCTGAGCAGGATAATTTAGACACACAAGTTCTGACAAGGCAAAAGTGTCCTCACTAGCTAGTCAGGTCTACACTTCGCTCAGCAAGATGATGGGTCTGAAATACTGTCTTAGACTCCTCACTTGTAGCTTGGAGCCTCAATACAGATCTTTATTCTACACTGATCCATGATCTCTGATGCATCAGAGAGATTTCAGAACCTGTCTTCCCAGCTCTTGCTCCGTTAATGTCCTGGAAATTAAAAGTCCCATTTCAAAGATGAATGTGCTCCATGGCATCTCCTCAGCTACTCTGCATCTTGATGCACGTTGAAGTATTTTAGAATGGTAGTTTATATGCCAAGCTATGAACAAGAAGCACTGGGGAGCTCTCCCATCGGGATAGACCTCCTATTCTGCTGACTCTGTTAGAAGGTTAGTAAACTTGACCAGAGATAGGGATATAGAAAATGGAGGAGTTGGAAGAACTAATTTATTCATTTAATAGCATACAAATGTCCAACATTATACATCAGAGCCTTGAGTTTCACTGGTGAATGGATATTGAGTTATCCTGTGTACCATGATATTAAGGGAAAAATGCTAATACCAATTTTCTGGCTGTAGGATTCAGGAAAAGTTAACAATATACAATAGAAAACCTACATGAAAGAAAGTAGACATGAATTTTTAAGATCTAAAACAGCTCTTAGAGCTAAGAGCTTTCGTATCGCTGGAGAAACTCAAAAGATACATAGATGTTAAAAAAACCCCTACTCCTTGGGAGAGGAGACAATGTAGCTGAAGCTTGACTCTAATCTAATTTAGATTTTGTGAGTAGGATGTGGAAAAAATGGCCTTAGTAAGAGCTAATTCCACCATCATGTTTTAATAAGGAAAGTGAATGTTTTTTCTGTGTGTATGCAAGTGGGAGGAACAGCAACAGAAGTAAATCCCTGTATCTCTAGTGTTAGAATATATAATGTAGCTTTTGCTCTTTTGGACATACTTTACTTCAGGAATTTCCCATTTTTAAGTTCATTATAAGGACACAAAAATAAACAAATTGCACAGACATGAGAGAAGCAGTCCAAGCTATACTTCCCAACCAATCCATGAGTTGTTTTGCCTCCATCTTTAATCCAGCTCTGCCCATATAGCAACATAAGAGTTCAACAAAAGAGTATTTTTTTCCTGAGGAACAAAATTTGCTAGCCCTCTTTATTATATAATGTATTGAGAATGCAAGATGTCTGGTTACACTGATAAGTCACCCTTCTGACTTATAAAAATATATTCCCACTGATTACTAAAGCAGTGTTGCTTAAGGCTAATTGTGTAATAGATACAAATTCATCCCATAATTCCTTTAACCTCAGTAAATATATTGCAAATGTTTAATGTCTATTGTGGCAACATAAAGCAGAAGTCATAATGAGCCTAAACAAAACAAATCATAGGAGACTTTTAAAGTGTGTTTCTAATTTCAGAAAAAAACCTCATAGATTTTTCTTTTTTTTTTTTTTTTCACATCTTGAAGCAGGCATGAGCAAATGTGTTTGTATGTGTGCATTTTCCCCAAAGCACTGAGAAGAATGCTGTGTGAGAATTATCTTTTCCATTCACAGTCATGCTGCTATTTGGTCACATTTCAATCCTCTGAAAGAAAAAAAGTAGGTGGGGGGAATTGAAAGCACAACAGAACTGCTTAAATTATTTCAAACTTCAATGGTGCTGCAACCCTTAACAGAAGGCAGAGCTCAGTTGTATCCATGGAATGGTTCCACGTTTCTTAAAAAAAAAAAAATAGAGCTAATAAAAATTTTTAAAAGCACAGAAATTAACAAGCTAACACAAAAGATTTATTATATTTCTTTTTTTCCCTGTCTTTTTCTAGTAAACTGGTGCATTCTCCAAATCAGAGAGGCAAATTTCCAGCAAATAGGCTTCTTTTCCTCCATCCTTGCCCTCATGTTTCACTTTCCTACAGTGCTCCTTCAATTTTTAAATTAATGTCATCTTGCTTTTTGACTCATTGATTGTCATGACATTGTTCTTTATGTTCAGAAGGTGATAAAGGGTGGTCAAGTTTCAAGTCACACTGACTTTGTTGTTTTAAGTACTGAAATATAGGAAAAGTCTGCTTTATTAGACCCCAGAGTTATTTTTCTGTCTGAAACAGCCTTGTCAGTAGTTTGTGATTCTTGCTAAACAAAAAGCTGTATTTTGCTGCTGAAAAATCTGCCAGAACAGTATGGCAGAGGAAGATGCTGATATTTTATCAACTAAAAAAGTACACACATAACTGGGGGCTCATTAACCCTCATCAAGTCACATCTAAGAAATTTCCTGCTTCACCTCCCCCTTCATGTATTTTGAGTATCAGTTAACAGTTTAAGTCTATTTTGTGGCTACCAGGCCTTCCAAATACCTAAACTGAGACAGTCATCCCTTCAAATGCAAATTAATAATCTTCTGCCCTCACGATTGCATACCAGAAACCTGGGAATGCTTTACACCCTGAAAAATTGTAATAGTTGTATAGAATCTCCTACGTCAAGGAGATTCTGTTGCCTTTCTGGTGTTTCTAAGATGACACATACTTGTTCCCCCTTTCCCAGGTGATTGATACTATCGGAATGATGATAACAGAAACATCTCTGAAGTCTGTAGTTCTATCCAGTATTAGTACACTGGCCAAATAAAACCAGTCATAGATGCAGAGAATCATAGAATGATTTGTTTTGGAAGGGACCTTATAGATCATCTAGTTCCAAACTCTCTGCCATGGGCAGGGATACCTTCCGCTAGACTAGCTTGCCTAGGCCCCCATCTACCCTGGCACTGAACACTTCCAGGGATGGGGCATCCACAGCTTCTCTGGGCAACCTGTGCCAGGGCTTCACCACACTCACAGTGTAGAATTTCTTTCTAATATCTAGTCTAAACCTGCCCCCTTTCAGCTTGAAGCCACTACTCCTTGTCCTGTCCCTACACGCCCTTGTAAAATGTCCCTTGCCAGCTTTATGTAGGCCCCTTTTAGGTACTGAATGGCTTCTCTAAGGTCGTTTCAGAACCTTCTCTTCTGCAGGCTGAACAACTGCAGCTCTCCCAGCCTGCCTTCAGAGGAGAGGTGTTCCAGCCCTCTAATCATCTTGGTGGCCCTTCTCCGGGTGTGTTCCAACAGTTCAGCATCCTTTTTGTGTTGGGGGTCCCAAAGCTTGATGGAACACTCCAGGTGGGGTCTCATGAGAGTGGAGTAGAGGGGAAGTAGAGGGGAAGAATCACCTCCCCTGACCTGCTGGACACATTTCTTTCGATGCAGCCCAGGACACGGGTTGCATCCCACTGTGGGGAACTGTGAGGAGTCCTTTTTTAGAAAAAGATGGTGAGCAACGAAATTAAGCCAAACGAGGCAAACGTTGTATCTGAGAACAATTTATTGAGAACAAAAAGGAGAAGGCTAAGGAGTTGCCCTTGTGGAAGAGGGCTAGAAGAGAGAAAAGAAGAAAGGAAAACGGAAAAGTGATGGGGGAGAGGAGAGGGAGAGGGGACAGAGAGAAAAAGAGGGCATTACCACCAGCGAGCGAGGGCAGTGCTGTCGGCGTCCAGGCAGCGGGGTGTACACGCTGCCTGCCTGCAGATGGGCTGGGTCTTAGCGAGCCTGCACGGCTCCCGGAGGGGCATGGCTCCACAGGCGTGGCTCCTGCAGCGACGGCAAGAGACACACAGTGAGTGGGCACTTGGATGGGAGGACCAGGACCCTGGGCAGGGTCGCAGGGACTGGGTGGATCGGGGCGGCAGGGCAGGCAGTGATTGGTGCTGCAGGGTTGGAAGCAGGCAGCCCAGGCAAGGATGCGGGGTGAAGTGGCAAGGCGGCGGTCAGGGGCACAGGCAGGCAGGACAGGGATGACGGCGAGCCAGTGAGGGCAGGAGAACCAGAAGGCACACAGGCTGGGGCCAGGGAAAAGGAGGGCGCAAGCCCCAGAGAGCAGCGGCAAGCCCTGACGCCCCCTGGCCCCTCCCAAAGCCTGCCCGCTGGCAGGGAACCATTGGTCCAGTCCAACTTTCCTGTGCTGTCCATTGGTGGAGGCCTCTTGGTGACCTGATCGGAGAAGTCCCTCCACAGTGTCTCCCACTGCCTGCCCCCTGTGGGGTGTTGTCAGGTGAAGTCCCCCCAGAGATGAGGCTTCCCGCACTCCTGGCTGCCTCCTGCAAGTGGCAGGTGTACGCTCCCTCCCCCCACACGCCTCTGACAGCCCTGATGGCCAGAGCTGAGGCAAACTAAAATGGCTGAATTCAAACTGAATTGGCGCCTCACAACATGGTTGGCTTTCTGGGCTGCAGGCACGCATTGCTGGATCGTGCTGAGCTTCTCAACCGACACCCCCAGTTCCTTCTACCCAGGTCTGTGCTCAATTCATTCTCTGCCCAGCCTGTGCTTGTGCCCAGAATTGCCTCAGCTGGGATGCAGCAGTCCATACTTGGCCTTCTTGAGCTTAATGAGTTTTGCATGGACACACCTCTCAAGCCTGTTGTGGTCCCACTGGATAGTATCCCCACCTCTGGGGTGTCAACTGCACCACACAGCTTGGTGTTCCACGCAAACTTGCTGATCCATGTCCCACTGTCCATGTCACCAAGAAAGATGTTAAACTGTGACAGTCTCAATACTGACCCCTGAGGGGCACCACCTTTCACTGGTCTCCAGCTGGACATTAAACCACTGACCCGAGCCCTCTGAGTGTGACCACCCAAACAATTCTTTATCCAGCAAGTTTTCCGTCTATCAAATCCACACGTTTCCAGTTTGTAGACAAGGAGACATTATCAAATGCTTTGCACAAATTCAGGTAGATGATGTCAATTGCTCTTCCCTTATCCAACAACACTGTAACCCCTCTGGTTATATCAAAGTAGGAAAAACCACAAGTTACATGTAAAGTAATAGAGTTATATTGAATTGAATTTTTTTCTATTATTTTAGAGTTTTTATTATATTTCTATTGCCTACTATGCTGGCTTTAATTGTATTTTTACTTTAATTCTCTTAGTGTTCAAATTTTTAGTTCCATTTTCTACATTTATATAAGAAAGCAGAATTTTTCCGTTGTTCTTCTGAAGTTAAGAGTTGTGTCTAGTTTTGTCACCAGCTAACTAGCAAAGCATTCGGAAGCAGGCTTGAATCCTGTAGCTAGCATTTTTTCACAGTGTAGCAAAATAGATTCCTGCATCAGGCTACTATGTTTTTTCAAACGTTCAACGGCTACCGTAATTTTTAGTCATATCCACCAAAATAATGGAAAATTAAATTATCAGAGTCTTCTGTTTCAGGAGAAAAAATATTTATGTTGCTTAATTAAATTAAATTAAATTAAATTTTTGGGGGTTGCTCATGACTGTTAAAAGCAGTATTTACGCTTCAAAAAGGTGACAGCAAGTAGTTTTCTTCTGCACCTTCTCACTTAGAAATGGGGGTCAGGGTCGTTTAACGGCTGACGCTGAATTGCTCCCTGCATATCCAGTATATTGATAGCAAGTCATCTTTAGCTTATAAATTAGTCTGCTGAGATAATCCTACTGAGTTATGAATATCTAAAAGCATATGAGATCAGTTATAACTGCCACAGTTTTGCGTATAGAAATAGATGTTGTATTGATCTTCATAGGCTGATCCGTTTTTTTTCAACAATAGATGTTTCCGTTGTTATGGCAATGCTGCTGAACAAGTGCTGAAGTCAGTAGTGTTCAGAAGCTGCTGACATTTGGTGCCTTTTCACTACTCTATCTCCTCAATCTATTATGAGCAAGGCTAGATGGCCTGATAACAATGCCAGGCAGTGGAAGAGCTCTGTGTACACTGCAGGTCCCTTATATGTCAATAATGGAGTGCAGTTCTGAGAAATATTAGGGTATATCCTTACCCAGAAATACTTCCTACTGCCTACTGAAGACAATGAGAAAGACAAAGCCAGAGGAAAATTCAATGCTTGCATGAATTGTGGTTCCTCAGGGTGCTCTGCAATCATTCTTGTAGATGGTCCAGCAAAAAAAGTATTGGATAACTGGAATCAGATTCTGCTGTCCATTTATTGGCAATTGTGAAGTCCACCACCAAAATATTTTCCAGGTCATTCTGTTTTCAGTGAGTTACATTTGCAATCATCTTGCTCTTCTAACTTATGTATAGAATATTTGCACCTGTGGAAATGCACACAGAAATCACCAAGTTGGCCACTGGAATAAAGTTGTTTCTGGGTGAAATGGGAAGCTGCTGCATAAGGACAGCCTTTGTACATCACAGGTCTGAGGAAGTAATGTACATGTCTCTGGTTGAGTCTGTAGGAAGATGTAGGTCTGGTACTTTCCTGTTTTCTGAAAGACCTCCCTTCTGGCATGAAACTGAGTTCGTAAATTTAGGTCTGTCTGAAATGAAGTGAATCACACACACCACTCCCTGCAGTCCCTCAGGTCTTCCTTGGGGCCTTTGTGACAGTGTTTCTTTTGTGAAATTAAATAAGATTATTGCAGCCCCGGGAGATGGTAACAATCATGTATTACCACTTCTGGAATGATTTGGAAAACTTTTTATCACCACTATGTTCCAGGTATGGAAAAAGTCCTGCACAAAGTAACCTCTCCTATGTTTTATGGGTTATCTATGTTATACAGGGAGGATTTCTCTGTGTCACACATGCATTTATATTCCCCCAAACTCCCAAACAATATGCCATCTGGCAGTATCTAAACTCCTGCTGTTAAAAGGCAGAAAAAATAAATAATAATTTTATGTAATACAGTGTGCTATAAGCCTGTCTCATCCTGGGATGCTGTTAAGTTTCCATCTGTACCACAGTTTTGAAGTGTGTTGTGACAAGGCTCCTGGCTAAGGCTGTATTAAGAATTTTAGTAGTAAATGGTGCACAGAAACCTGAGGAAAAAAAAGTAAAAAAAGAAAAAATTAAAATTCCAATGGAATTTCTGTAAACACAGCAGTATTTAAAGCAAAGAATGAATCCTTTTTCCATAACATCCTCTCAAAAGTTAGGTCATAATGAACTCTTTTGTGCACCTACAGCAAAGCATTGTATTTTCATATGCTCATGAATGTGGAAAACAGGGGTCTGGAAACTTTGACAATGGTAGCTGCCATCTCCATATGTATTTTTCTGCTCTGTATGGACTTGTTCAGTGCCTACTAAGGTAAATGGAAAGATTCCTGTTGATTCCAGGTAAATGGAAAGATTCCTGTTGACTCCAGTGCTGTTGGATTCTTCTTCTATATGTCGTTCAAGGGCTTATTTCATCATCACTCTGTTTCATCATTTGATATTCTTACTCTTTTGTATGTGTAGATAAAGAGATTCCTAAAATCAATGTTTCACCCCAGATGGCGCAAGTAGGTGATTCTTGCTTTTGTCTTATCATGTTCTTGAAATTAGCGTCTTCAGTGCAGCAGTGAGCAAACAAAAAAACCTAAAAAATCATCTATCTCTCTCAGTGAAAGAGTGAGATATTTTTACAAGTGAAAAAAGAGATTTTCTTGTCCACATGCAGTCAGCTTACTGACTGTGAACACGAATGATGTGAGGATGGTTTTTTAAGCATCTTCTCTCTATTTAATTTGCTGTTCTAGCCATTGTTTTCTTTATTAGCTTAGTTTCATTTTAATAATTTGTTTTCTTTATTTTCTTTGCTATTACATTCCTGGCCATTAAAAAACCCTTTCCTTCCAAAAATTCTTTGCCCAATTTGTTTCCCATAACAACAACAGTAATAGGAAAAAAATACTCCTTTTAATAGCAATTTAAGGGCCAAAATTCATCCTTTGGTACTTAAATGCAGTCACCCTTCCAGTAGGATTTGCACTCAAGCTACTAAGGCTAAAAATCTGGCCTTACACATCACAGCCCACCCTTCTGTGTAACTACAAAAAGCAACAGTAACAAAACAGAGTAATACTTCATTAATGTTTTAAAACTGAAGGAATAATATGGTTAATCATCTTGTAGTATTTGCATACCTGCCCTTTCTTCACATCCTCTGGTACTGTAGCCAATGGCTGATTTTTCCTTGCATCATGAGGCTTGGTCTAGCTAATACAGTAAGTGGAAAAAACATGTCTTTTTTGACTTCTTGACCTTTCATAATATCACAGATTTTGCAGTGGGAAAAAAGTTGTTCTAACACTTCTGTTCACTCAACCAGCTCCTGTGGGAAGGGCCCCGGTGCACTCACCCATCTCTAGAGCTGGTCAGCTAAGAATAATGGCACTCAGAAGGTTGGCAGAGCATTGCTGGCTCCTCTGATGTGGTCAAAGGAGAGCTTGTGTGGCCATTGGGACAGACAAGTTGTGTTGAGGGTCATTGACTATGAGAGTGGCTTTTTTTATTCCTAACCTCTTGGTCCAAGCAATATATATGCCCAAGAGTGCTGAGGGTATCCAGAGAGAAAGATGAGTCTTCATTAGTTGCCCATAACTTTATATGACATTAATGGTGAGCAAAAAGGTTCAGCAGCAGCTAGTGACAATGTCAAAGAAACACTTTGGTCTCCTTATCCTAGCTATTACTGCCTTACTAAAAAAATTGGAAACCAAACAACAAAAACTATACATTATTAAAAGCTGGAGAAACTAATCTCTCAAATAAAGAGATCCAAAGCCATCTATTAGGTAATACAATAATAACATTAATTTTCACTTCTCTAGTTTTTTCATGCTTTTTTTTTTTTTCAAACATTAGGAGTGTTCAGTATAGATTCTGAGCTTAAATTTTCAAGGTGAATTTGCAGAAGACCTATTGGTTTTCACAGCCACTACCAAACTGAAAACCTAACAGCACATTGGTTTGTATTTTGATTTATCTGGAAGCAGGCTTAACTGAACTTACTGGCTGGAATCTAAATAAATCTTGCTGAATTTCTGCTTTGCACCTGCAGAAGCAACTTTGGAGAGCTATTGACCTCTGTAGATACTGTATACTGTCAGTATAATCTTTTCAAGAAAATAATTAAATAAGAAAAAGAATTGTTGATAAATGCAGAAAATTGCAGTATCAATGTACTTTGTTGTAACTGCTCCCTGCTGTAATTTGAGACAATGGTCCCAGTGAAGTTTATGGGACAGCTCAAAAAACCATTCCTGTATGCAATGTTTTTCTAATTGTGCTGGAATTTACTCCTAGAAGTAATGTATAGGTAAAGTGATTTGTCTGGGGTTTTTTCTTTCAAAATGTTACTACATTTGTTGCTTAGAAATTGCTATAATTTTCTATTGGTTTATTTATTACAGAAAAAAAAGACTGAACTGAGAGTGGAAAAATAATGACAATATTTCTTTCTTGCATAAGAAAAAGGTAAGATTTAGAGGACCGTAATACTGCAGGTACTTATTTATGGCATACTAATAACCATGAGGTAATTTGTTAAGTTCCCAAATACTGGCAGCTTTTGATTTAAACTTACTCAGACCTTCACAATCTTGGCTGCCTGAAAACTGATGATTTAAAATTCGCAATCCTTTCCAATTAACAGAGACAATGAGTCCACTGTTTATGTCACTGTATTAACCTGTTCTGCATTAGAGAAGAAAAGGTTACATTTCATTTTTAGCAGCATATTAGGCTGATATATATTTCAGTTTGGGTTTATTGAAGGGAGAGTTCATTCTTTTTTTTTTTTTTCCTTCCCCTCCATTCCCTGGGAGCTATAAATGCCCCAGTATTCCTTTTTTTTTTTTTTTTTTTTTTCTTGGTCCAAGGTACCCAGCTGTGAATGAAATAATGCTCCCCATCTGTGTTCATTGTTTGCATTGCTGGTGTCTGTGCAAGTCACCAGAGCTTTCCTAATAAGGTTCATTTTGACCTTTCAGAAGTTCCCAAATGAAGAATCTAACTGTGCTCGTCAGCCTCAAAAGAGATAGACTTCCCTGCCACTGCCCTTAAAAACAGCTGTAAGAAACAGTAAAGAATGACTGTTCCAAAACCAAAGCCAGCCCTCCGAGCTGTTTGAGAGTGCACAAGCATTGGGAGCCAGGGTCTGGCTGTTCTTCCAGAAGGGTGGTGCACCAGATGGGGAGAGATCCTGGAGGAGGGGAGCAGACAGACTGACAGACAAAGAGACTTCACAACAGAGGAAGAGAAAGTCTAGAGAGATGCCCTTTTAACAGATGGGCTCACTTTTAGGCAGGAAAGCACTGTCTGGTGGTTTTAGTGCCCATGTGTTCAAGGGGAGAGCTTCAAGCTGCACATGCTGACTTCTGTTGTGGTGACCCCTGGTTCTCCTCCTTTCTTGTCACAGCTCTGGAACTGGTGTGACAACACAGGGAGCCAAGTGAAAGACCTGATCCGTCCGAAAACTAATCTTGTTTGCTGGTTTGCTCTAATGGTTTTAGCTGGCATGATTAGTACTTGGACTGATTAGTTCTTTCACCTGGCTCTCTTCAGCCCCAGAAGTGTGTGTGCTGACACAGGCAGGGGAGACTCACTGCCAGGACAGTGGGGGAAGGTGGTGTCTCTTCTGTCAGAAGCTTGTGACTAGCTGAGGCTGAAACCATGGCTCTTGTCAACAAAGTATTTCCTGTGTTCATGAAAATAAATGAAGCAAAGCTTTTTTTTTTCTGTCAGGGAAACCCTCTCCTGACTGGAATCGCCTATGAGATCTGTAGTCTTAATAATAGCTCAGTTCAGAAGCTGAGAAAGTAGATATTAACCAGTTGTTTTTTATCAACGGAAGAAGATGAGCAAGGAATTTAGATTAATAAAGTAGATACTGGTAGCTACCTTTCAGATGCCTAAAGACAAAATGGAATAGTTTGTGCTAATTTATACACAATTTCAATATTATCTCATTTTCGTAAAGAACAAATGAACAATTATGAAAGGTAAGACAAGTATCTCCAAAACTGAAATTTCAATTAAAATATTACAAATATTCTCAGAAACTATCCCAACAAGTTATGGAACTTATTGATGGACATCTAGATATTTGACCTGTTCATTAGAATCTGGGTATAATAAGGCTCTAAAATTTTAACTATAGCAACAAGCTAACTTGCAAGCAAGGTAATTATACATGGATAAACTTGGTTCTGCAGAGTGATTCAGCAAAGTAAATAGGAATTAATAAGTTAAGTTTTGCAAACAAATTCTGAATCCAGTATGAACAGATCTTGTGTTACAACTGTGTGATTCCTAGTAGTTATAACTATTAATGTGTTCTCCCCTTTTTGCAGGTTTTGCCCATAGTAAATCCACTGAGCACGACATACAGACTTCTATCCAATGCTATGAAAATTAACCAAGGCACATTAACTTCAGGAAATTTTCAAAGGTACGAAAATTCAATCTGTATTCAGTAATTAATTAAACCAAATAAGCCATCATTTTGTGTGACATAGTTTAAGTATTATGTCAGGTCAATAATTAAACTGTAGTGAATCTTCTGGAGGTTCTATTCTGCCAAAATTTAAAGGCTCAAGACTAACCCAAGGACCCTTCACATTTTAGGAAGCCAGTAAATGATTACACAGATAGCTTTTCAATCTGAAGTTTTCTACTACTAACTTTCTATTTTTTAAGACAGCCAGGAATTCTATGTTTCGTGGTTATTGAATAGTATCCTGTGAAAAAATGTATGCCTGTCTTGAGTTTACGAAGAGAAATATTTAATAGGCTTCAGTTATGCCAAGATAAAAGTGCAGTTTTCCTGCAGGGAAAGATATACATTAAGGGAAAAGTAATGGTTTGGAATTTTCCCTTGTTTATGTGAACACGATGATTATGAAAACTTGAACCTAATCTCACTGTATGCAGCTGGTCATGGTAAAGAAAAAGCATTATGCAAGCTGTCTTATGCGACTCTGCCAAAACAATTCCGAAATATCAGTGGTAGTTATGTGCTTTCAAGGTCTGGCTGACTTTTAGGTGAAACTAGGAGCTCATAGCAAGTTGTGTGGTGACCTCGTGATGTGGGAATTATGGCAATAGACTGAGTATCAAATCATACATCTCAGCTTAACAAATAAAAATATAAAGCCACATGACAGAACACAGAACAGGAAGTTTGAAATTCTCTGAGATTCATTTTTTCCCTCAACTATATTATTTTTTATCACCTCATTTACATAAAGTATTTCTGGTTAAACAATTTGCAAGTGCATGTGATTTAATAGCAGGTATATGTGTGGCAGAGGTAAATTTGGACTTAAAATTAAGACATTACTAGCAGTGAAAGACAGCTGGTATACATCAAGTTTATTTCACATGCAAGTCTTTGTATGGAATTTTCTTGGAACCAGTTACTCTCTGACATGTTAGCTCATAGTTTATTTTAATTAACAAAATATCTAAATTTCCAGATCTTCAGATAATGTTTCATAATTACGAGAATCAACATAAGATTATTCAATCTGCTTTATTTTCCCTCCAGATGTGTGGCTGCGTATTGGTCCCATATAAAGCACATGTAATTTTCTTGCATGCAGCATATCAGGATATCCAGGCTGTCCTATACCAGTGATCCAGTCATTAACTTAATTTCCATCTTAATTTTCTTTCCCAGCCTTATCTAAATTTTTACTACATTTATCTATAGGTTTATCTATAATTTTCCTAGGTTGCTCTTGAAGAGGTTAACCTGACTAGGGCCAAGAAAATGAATACCACAGATTTCCACAGCAGTGGAAGTTATGAAATAATATGATATAGATGAGTGCTCTTGATTTTGATGAAGAGAATGGATCAGATTATTATTTGCCATACCTTTCAGTCCTACTCAGTGAAATGACAAGTGATCATTTTGGTCATGTTCCCAGTCTACCAAAGGCAGGAAGCCCAAATAATCTTAAGAAGGACATTATATTGGAAGAATTCCAAGCAATCTTTGAAGATCCAAAGGGGTTTTTTTGGTTGTTGTTTTTTTTTTAAAGCTTGAACATTTTTTATCTAATGTGAAACTTTAGTGGTTCTCTCTTCATTGACTGCATTATCTACTGTTCTAGAGAGATTTTACAAGAAAAGTTTATAAAAATACCTTTTCTCTACAGATTCGGGGTCATAGTATCTCACACAATGAACCTATAACTGTGAATGTACATAAATGTAATTCATATTTGTCAGTATTAGGAATGCCTTCAGAATATTTATTATGAAATAAAGTGTTATCACTTGCACCATGGATAAAGTAGTTGGAAAGTTCCAAGAAAAATGCAAAGGCAACATTTTGACCTGAAGCTTAAAAATCATGTCTTTTATGCATATAATCTATTAATGACACTCTCAGTGCAAAGACTTTCCTGGCACATCATCCACTGACATTCCAGGAGCCAACATCAGTTAAGTTGAATACAACTGAACCCTGAGGGTCAGATTTTTTGAAATGTAGTTTCATTACTGCCCACACATGTATCCCAGTCCCAGTTGCAAACATATATGAAGGGTTCCCAGTTTATTTTCGGGAAGTGTAAGAGCTTGAAAAACCCATTTCAGTTCATCTGAAATGAGTATGATCTTGAAAAGAGAGCTGGACAGGCTTGCATGTTACGGAACTTAAGAGTGAGTCTGCACAAGGCCAAGAGTACTGGGCAGACCAGTAGTGTCTCCAAGAGAAACCTGGGTAGATGGTCAGATGGGTCTCACAGAATAACTCAGAAAAATCCCAACAGTCAGTACTTTGCTAGGAGAGGCTGGGAAGCTGAGGAACAGACACACAGAGCATTACAGCATGTAACATTTTCTTGCAGTTCACTGCATCACCCTTCGTTTTACTGTGTGCACGCTGAGGGCACAGTCACTGGCCTATCAGCAAGGTATTGCTGAGCGTCCTGCTAGCAGGCTTACAGCAGAGCTACACTCTTTTTGTAGGGTTCCTTTTGCTGTGCTGGTATTTCATTGTTGTTAGTTGTCTGCACAGGATGCAGCCACATTGCGCTGAATCTGTGATCAGGCATCTTTTCCCTAGCCAGGATCTTGTCAAGTGTCTTCATCTCCTTGTCCCGAGGGTTTTTCTTTCTCTCCTGCTAAAAGGTCACAAGGAAACACCTATTAGAAGTAGGGAAGTTCCATAGGTAAAGTCCTCTAACACAGAGGTACACCTCTATGTTGCATGCATAAACCAGTTAAGACATGCACCCACAGAAAGACTATCTGCCAACAAGCATGCCAAGAAGTTATTTGCTTCTGCATCCCCCCTGAGTGATCTTTGCCATCAGTAACTTTAGCTCTCTGAGTAGTACATTCCACTTTTGCAAAGAGAGCTGAATCATTCTCAACTCTTTCCTCTCATGTTGTCAAGTTTCTCGGTTAGGAAATGTGGGTTATGTAGAAGGGGGACTATTAGCTGAAAGATAAAGGGGGGAGGGGGTCCCCCTAAAGGCATTAGGGTAAATTATTTCTACCTACAATAGTTATAGCTGCTAAAATTAAGTGTTAGAAGAATAGACAAATTTGCCCCTTCATTTCCTCTCCATTTTGTGACTTTCTTGCCCACATCACATTTCTGATCTGACCTGTAAACAAGTGCCTTTTCCATCTGGTTTTCTTTCCCATCACACTCTCACACATAAGCCTTTTCCATGTTTCTTTATATACACTGTTGATTAAGATCTAGAGGGTATTTTTTTACAGACTGTCAATACAGTAGAAAGTCTGTGATCTCAGACTTTTCTCTTTAGAAGCTGTGAAAATGAAGATTCTTGGCTTTGCTTTTAGTAGATCTGTAACCTACCACATGTCACTTTAACTTGTTTGCCTTTGTGGCTGCTCATCCCTATTAAATTAGTTCACACCAGTAGAGCTGCAAAGAGAAAGGATGAGGTTTTTCTCCTTCGTTTCCTCCTGCTACTTAGTGGGAAGGGATTCTCAGCTGCTGATTATGTTGCTTCATTGGTTTTCTCACTGGCGAGTTTCTCTGCACCGCATGCCTTAATGAGGAACAGGCGGTCAGCAGTTTGGTGGGCAGTGTGCTCAGAGCGTGCTTGGGAAAAGAGACGCGGGCAAGAGATCCAAAAAGAGATCCAAATAGCTTCCTTTTCAACCTGCACCAAAATGAAGCCAGGAACCTTTGTCTAAGTTTACTCTTAGGATTTCAAGATCAAGTCGTCAGATTGCTGGTCTCTGGAAGTATTTATGAACCTTTTCCTACATTTAGGTGGTGGTTTTTTTCTTGTAAGAGCCAAGTCACTTCCTTCCTGTCCAGTAACAGTCATTACTTTTGGAGAAATATAACCATGCAAAGGCATCAAAATAAGACATGCATCATCTGATAAAAATAATTCTAATATTTCATGTAAGAAATGTTTTTAAGGTGTATTTTGTAGAAGAATTGTATGTGCCATTATTTCCTTTACCCCTCCCAAATATTTCCCTTCAGATGAACATTTAAGAACTGTGATTTTTTCAGCCATACACTGCTACTGCCAGTAACTTGATCCAGAAGTATCTCAATGTTTTTATTGCAAAAATGCAAAGTAGCCCTATGAAATCATTTGTATTTTAATTATCGTAGAATCACAGTCATAGAATGGTTTGGGTTGGAAGACACCATAAAGTTCATCTAGATCCAAACCCCCCGCCCTAGGCAGGGGCACCTTCCACTAGACCAAGTTGCTCAATCCCCCATCCAAGCTGGCCTTGAACTCTTCCAGGGATGGGGCATCCACAGCTTCTCAGGGTCACCCGTGTTAGCGCCTCACCACCCCCACAGAGAAGAATTTTTTCCTAATATCTTGCCTAAATTGATCCTTTTGCCTTTTAAAGGATCTCCCTTGCCCTCTCCCTACATGTCCTTATAAAATATCCCTCTCTTGCTGTTCAGTACTGAAAGGCTGCCCTAAGGTCTCCCTGGAGTATTTTCTTCTCCAGGCTGAACAAGCCCAACTGTCTTGGCCTGTCTTCAGAGGAGAGGTGCTCCAGCCCTCTCATCATCCTAATGGCCCTCCTGTGGATGTGCTTCAACAGTTCCATGTCCTTCTTGTGTTGAGAACCCTAAGAGCTGGATGCAGCACTCCAAATGGGGTCTCACAAGAGTGGAGTAGAGGGGTGAAATCACCTCCTTCAACCTGCTGGCCACCCCCTGATGCAGCCCAGGGTACCGCTGGCTTTCTGGGCTGTTAAGTGCACATTGCTGCATTACGCTGAGCTTCTTATCAACCAACACTGCTAGCCTTTACCTCAGGGCTGCTTTCAATCCTTTCTCTTCCCAGCCCATATTTGTGCCTGACCCACATGCAGGACCTTGCACTTGGCCTTGTTGATCTTCACAGGGTTCACATGGGAGGTATATCACATGATATAGTCAGGGAAAGGAAGAAAAGAATACTAGAAAGGAAACTCTTTTGTGACTTTACGTAGTAAGACCAAAATGAAAAAAGGAAACAGTTAAAGCAAAACCATGCGAACAGGCAGAACTGCCTAATGTCACATAAGTGATGACATAAAGTAATATTAAAACTGAAAATGCTTTTTGAGTGAGGTATATGGGTAAGCCTGACTTTTCTTCACAGAGGGCTTTTTTGGACATCTAGAAAAAGATTTTGTATCTGCAACTGCTTAAATCTACTTGCAGTGAGCAAAGTACTTGGACATGTGTTTATATAAGTATATGTGCTATTGACATAGCAATGAGGCGGCTTACTGACTCGGGGCCAAGAAACACTAATGGTAAAACTTTCCAGCATTTGTTGTTGCCTTGCAGTTTTACAGATACAAGACAACATTTCTCATTGCTGCCTTAAGTTGTTATCATTTTCCCTACTGCCTCCTTCTGTTCCCAGAAGGATAAAGAAAATGGCTTATTATCTGTCACATGTTGGTGGAGTAGGTTTGTGTCATGACATGCAACCAGATCAGGTGCAAGTGAAGTGCACGCTCTCACCTAAAGAAGATATTACTTCTGGGGAAGAATTCAACCACATTTCACACTTTATTCCTCATGTGGAAGAAAAATTCAGGCGTTTCCAGCCAGTTTTGTAGTTCTTAATATATAGGAGTGTGTACAGAGGAGAGAGAGGTGTATGTACGAGACTCTCTAAGTTAAATATCATCCCCTTCTCAGATTTTTGGTGCTACATTGAAGTGAGAAAACTGGTGCCCTAGTTAGTTGGCTAAGCTGGTATTTGGAAGGATCTAGTCCCACCTTCTTGCTCTGGGCAAGACTTCCTTCATGACAGTGCTGCAGTCAATGCCATAGGGAAAACATTGCTTCACCACCTCACAGGACAGATACATTTAAGATTGCAAAGCGCTTGGGTAATGCAGTGGTGGGATGCTTGTAAATGCCAAAGAGAAATCCCAGGCTTCATGGCACAGCAGCTGTGTATCACACAGTGAGAGTATTTGTTTCCAGGAACTGATCCTGGAAGCTGCAGGCCACGACAGTTCCCACTGAAGGCATTCTCAGACCCCTCAGTGATCAGAGCTTCTATGGGATTTTGAAATCCTGTGACACGTAAGTTAAGAGGACTAAGGCAATAAAATATAAACACTGATTAACAAAACAGGTCTTTATAGCCATTAATTTTATATTTATAAATAGCCAAAGACATGACTGAGTGACGATGTTCAACCATGCAACAAATTGAAAGCAAATAAAGATATGATGACACAGTAATTGTAACTGAAATGAAAACATTCTTCACCATGTTCTTAGATTCTTATACACACATTAACTTTTTCTTTTAGGTAGCAGGCCTTCCCCACAACTCTTTGTAGTTTAAATAGTACCAAATTAAACCATCATGTACATAGTGTGTTCCTGAATATTTAAAACTCTGCATAACTATTTAAATTATCCAGAATACCATGAGACAACAAAAGTTTTTCTACGAAAACTTAGACTTTGAATTTCAGTTGTGATTTAGATAAATTCATAAATATCCCCATGGTCATGATGCCATGGAAGTGGTGAACCGTGTTTGCACAGCCTAATGCTTGGGTTGCACTTAAAATTCCCGAAGGATTATATTCTGTTGTGTTCAGAAAATAGTGGATGTATTTTATGCCTCAAAGTACTCATTAGGATCATTATGAATTTTCAACCTTATTAAAGAAGATATGTATTTTGAGAATATTTTGGGGTAGAAGAGGTGATTTTTATTTTTCCCCATGATATTTAGTACCAACTACTATCGTATCAGCTTCAGAATTCATGGTCTGATTCTCAGGTGCATGGCAATTTTCTGCTGGGTCTCTTGAGACTTTTCTTCCAATCTGGATGTTGTATCACACACAACACAGGCTGGGATTAAAATAAAGTGAGGTTAAGCTGAAGTATGATGCTGAAATACAGCATTAACAAAGAACTAACTATTAACTCAAAGGATATTAACTGGAATAGGCAATACAGTGATACTTACAGGTGGAAAAAATGGTAGTAAGAGAGAGCTGAGAGGATCTGTCTCACTCCAGGAACACATCAAAGGTAGAACAGCTCTACTGTTCTACTGAATTCTGAAAAATTTGTGATGATTTTCACTAATGTGCAGCTCTGTCATATGACCAGTATCATAAGGGTCCCATGTCTTTCGTGGTTCATGGTGGTTACAGTGACCCTGCTAAAGTTATACAGCTTCTGCCAGCAAGTTTACAAACATAACTTCTACCTTATAAATCACTATTACTAAAGGTGTATAGGCTACATTACACATATTCCTGTAGAAAAGGTTTGCTGGCTCCAAACTTTAGATGCCCTGTGTAGAGTTACTCATTAGATTATCACCATTATGACAGCTGAACGAGACACCTATCTTTGGAGGAATTCTCTTCTGTTTTTGCTCTTGGATTAGTTCTAAATTTGCTATTCACTAAGCAAATATTGCTGAATAAGAAAGTGTCACTTTGCAAGTTGAATTTTCATGGAGGATAATAGTTTATGTGCATTCTTGATCAGCATATTGAATAGCAGCAAAATAGATCAATGGATTGGTTTTAAAACGCAAACACGAAATGAGTGCACTTTCTGTCTAAAAAACAGCATAAGAGATTTCTGGCTCTAATGTTTCACTGACTTTTTTTTCTTTTTATAGACATGTCCTTTCTGTAAGTATAAATAAAGTAAAACATTTTCAAGTAGCACTGTTACTTCACTATGTAAAGAAAACAAGAGGTATCATTTCACCCATCACTGAAATGCAACCTTTTCAGTGATGTGTAGTTTTATGGATGCTAGCAAACTAAACAAGCGTTTAGTGAGCAGTAGAATAATATATGCTGTTAAAACTGCAGAGAAAATTCAAAAAC
This sequence comes from Oreocharis arfaki, assembly GCA_013398015.1. NCBI lineage: Eukaryota > Metazoa > Chordata > Aves > Passeriformes > Paramythiidae > Oreocharis > Oreocharis arfaki. The sequence goes on from VZRR01011642.1 coordinate 156,710, forward strand.
TGTTTCGATTAAGGGAGATGTTTGACTTGTTTCAAGCTGTAAAAGAAAATTTGTGATTCTCTCCAGTCCACAAGCTCTAGATTAATGTTAGTGTCAAACTGGCTCTATGTTATGTGCAGCTCATTTGATGTATCTCATCTCTATAAGATGTTACTTTGCCAGCAGCAAAGGTCACATGTTTTCAGGTATTGACAGTGCAAGTAATGACAAGTTGTTTCTGTTTTTGAGTGGATCAGGGTCTTTTTAGCTTTCATTCAATGAATTTGGCAAAGTATAGCCTCTGCCCAATAGGGCCCTGTGCCTCTGAGCATACAGCTGAGGGAATTATCAAACCTCCAGCTCTGAAATCTATGGCTTCATTTAGTTCAGACCTCCCAAAGGAATGTTTATGCCCTTAGCTAAATAGCAAACAATTTTGAAGCTGACTTTACATAGGTAGAAAATTTCTTCTTGATCAGAAAGAGAAAGAATTGTTTATATATAGAGTCCTAAGAACTTTTTTTTTTTAAAATATATTTAGGTATGGTAGGTCAAACTAGACTTACAATTGCAGTTATAAAAAACAACATCTTCTGTGAAACTTCGCAAGGACCAGTCTTAAGGACAGAAGCCTGATCAAATAGCTGAAACTCAGGAGCCGAGCTGAAGTGCTGCTTTCCTGGCTCCTTCCTGGGTTGTTGAGTGACAAAATAAGTCGTGTAACAGTACCAAGATTTACACAATGTTGTGAGTCATCTCTAACAGGTAATCAGAAAATACATTAAGCCACTCAGATGGGAGCCTGAAACTTCCCAAACAGTCACAGAGTACACATTACTTCTGTGCTTTAGAGTGGTGAAGAGTGCTTTGACGAAAGTTTTGTCCTCTAAGACAAAAGACAATAAAGGGAGTTTAGGTTAGAATGCTCTGGGAATAGAATTTGCTAAGTATTATCTGACACCTACAATCTATGGGGTAGGTTTTTTTCTTCCCAGCATGAGATCTAAGCAAGGGGAAACGATAACAGCTTATAGTGGATGACAAGGGGATGGATACCCCAGATAGCTGTCTCTTACACAAACACAGATACAGTCAGTCTTCTCTGAGAAACAGATGCTTGGAGCCTGAAGTCATGTCCTCAGTCTCAGAGCTTGGTCTTAGATTCTTTCTACATTATCCCAAAATTTCATTTGATAAGAAGCAGAAATGTCTCAAGAATGGCAGCAGCCCATCACCACATCAAGTGATCTAACCTGCAGAACTAAGCCCCCCTCCTCCTCCTCCCCAGCATATGGATCTTGCCTGGACCAGCTTTCCTGGGAGAGGTATATTTAACCTCTTGTCACCATTGCCTGGTGATTGAGGAACACTCCTGGGACTAGAGCTGGAGCTCCAGATGTCATCATGAAGAGGAGCCCTTGAAATTCAGACTTTCAGTTTCTGCTGGATCCCTAGCATCCCATGAATTTTCCATGAACAATGTGTGCCTCATAAATTGGACTCCTCTGGAGAATTATGCCTGGTTTGCATCTCCCAGAGAGCTTTAGCTAGAAGGCAGGATCTCAAGCAATTAGTGCAACACAGACAGGGTGACAACTGAGCAGACCCAGAAGCCCAGCACTAGGTCTCCAAAGAACTTGAGGTATCTTAAGCTGTGCAGCACGATAGGTATGGATTATTTTAATTGGTCTGGTGAAGTTAAGCCCCTAAGTTTCTCTGAAAAGGCGCTGATGTGATTGGTTGCATACTTGCTGAAAAGCACATTGGTTCATGCTATAGTGACCCAAGTACTGACAGAGATTGTTAATTTGTTTGTATATGTGTCACAGTTCCTAGAAGTGCCTGTACAAGGGTTTAACTGAACCTGATTAGCTTAATCAGCACAGATTTGTACGTGGACATGCCTTTCTCACATCTGTGCCATTTGTTTCACTGCCTCCTTTCTCTCTTTCCTTTAGTCACATTTTTTCTTAACAAAGTTTCCATAACTTTAAACATTTCACTGAGTCTTTTCCTTTTTATTCTCTTCCTAGCTATTCCTTCCTAGTGCATTTTTATCTCTGTAGAAAGTTGCTGAAGGTGTAAAAACTGGCAAAAAGAAATATAAGTAGCAAAAAGATGAGACTAAATACAACTTGAATGTGCAATATCCCAAGCTTTTCATAGCAAAATTTGGGATCTGGACATCTTCCCGAGCCTGCTTAGCACAGCTGATCAGAGAAAGGGGAACAGAGCACCATTGAGTACATTGATATACTAGGCTTCAGGAGAAAGTAAAAAAATATTGGAGGACAAAAGTGGCCATGCTTTCCCTCACAGTAGCATTGGGTACTCAGGCACAACTTCTCTAAAGCATAAGCAAAAGCAGTAAATAAAAATTTTTAGTATTGCAAGTGTAGTCTTACGTCAGTGTCACTCTTCCAAAGGCAACAGTAATTTATTTGCCTGTATTGATAAAATTCAGGATTACAATTTTTGCTTCTGAATACAAGCCTGTATTTTTCATCCCAACTGCAGATTGCAAGACATTGATATGTTGTCTCTCCCATTTATGAGAAAATAAGTGTACTGTTTCAAATGCATGCTTAAGAAAGGAACATAATACATATAAGTGTGTGTGCACCTGTAAGTAGATGTAGGTGTAGTTACATAGGTGTAACTACCAGCCTTGTTTTGTAGTGGTGATCACTGCTTCCCCAGACACAAGCTAGGAAATCATGAAAATTTATGAAACTGTCCCCAGTGTGACGATTTAAGCCTCTTCCTCTTCAACTTCCGTAGTTGTACAATAGTTGTACCTTTGCATACAACTTGAAGGAGCATCACAGGGGAGATTTTAATTCATGTATGTATGGTAAGTTGATTATATCCTAAAACTTTCAAATTTGTGCTTTCCAATATCTTTTCAGTAAAAAGGGTAGGGCAATAGTTCAAAAAATTACACCAGTTACCTCATCTACTGGGCTGGATCAAGACACCTAGACGTAGGTTCTAGGGTGTGAATATCTGGACTCCCATTACAAGCAACAGCATTGGAGTCAATACAGCCAGTGGAGCTTGAAGAGCTGCACCTGGACAGTCAAATAGTTTCCAGGTTCCCTAACTGTACAGGCCAGATTGCCCTCCGACTGTCACCAGAGCTTAAACACCTACCAGCATTTTGAAAATTAAATCTTGATGTCTGCAGTGTAGAGGTGAATCCCACCCAGTGAAATCATTCAAGTAGATGCAGATGTATGTGTGAAGTTGACAGTGATTGAATTAAAACTATCGTGATTTGAACATGAATAAATTCCTATTCTGTTATGTGGCCCCCAGGTGTAATTAAAATCCAGTGTATGGTTAACTTACTTTTATTTACCTATCACAGGAGGGATATATATGTTGTATTTGTGAGGCTAGTAACTCAAGTTTTGGGAGTTTTTTTAATGTTTATTATATTCAGGGTAATGCCAGTAAGCACTTAGTAATGCTAGCTCCCACTAAGCATTACAGAAGTCAATTACACTTACTCATTTCCAATGAAAATATTAAAACCAGAAGTTAGAGAGCTAGTCTTGCAGAATTTGAACTATTCCAAATAATGATTAGTACCGTAAAGTAAGAACACTCAGAAGCTGTTTAGACCTAAGTATGATGGAGGCCTCAGAGCCGTGTTCATACCACAAGAGAGGCTCAGCCCAAGACCTTTGGAGCATCGAGAAGTGGTCAAAACAGACCTGAAGTGATTCATAGATTTTCATGCTTGATCCCATGCATGAAGGTGAATCTGACTCTCTGGCCTTGCTTTAAATAACAAGATTCAGTCTTGTTTTCCTGTGCAAAACAAGTTGCTGACAGCCTAGAAAAAGAAGGGGTTGAATTTCTTTTCAGCTCAGAGCTCTTAGATTTTTCTGTCTCATCATTGCCTCACTAGGTATGTTGGTTGTGCACCCATTCAGAAGCACGATACAGTCAGCACTTAATTATCCATGTGTTGCAGATTATTCATGCCACAGATACTAGCTGAAGCAGAGAGCTGCATGAATGTTTCTAAAGTCCTTCCAGGAGCATCTCAACTCTGTAATCAGTACAGCTGCTTTTGTGTTACACAGAGCAGGAGATAATAAGCCCATATAAATCTTATCTGGCTCCATAGTAAACCAAGTCCCTGGGAAACATAGACTGGTGGTGTCAACTTGTATCCAGCTGGGGTTTATTAATTTTGGCTCAATGCTGCTCTGCCAAACCCATAGTGGAGCTGACTTTGGTGGCAATCCACCTGACAGGGGACAAGGAGTGGAGGGAGTGAAGCAATTGCTTCTGAACCACAGTCCATTTTTCTAGAAGAGGAGTTTGGGCTTTATTAGAGGAGGCACGGTGCTACAAGATTTCAGACAGTTTGGTCCTTTTTTGAAAAACTTTTTCTAAAGTTTTTTTATTCTTTTATTTTAAATTAATTTTTAAATTTAAACTAACGTCTTTTTGAAGTGACAGGAGGAGTTGCATGGACTTGTGTCCAATCAGAAAAGTCAGTCCTAGATAGCTATAGGTTGAGGGGAACTTAGTGCTTATTTAGTTTTAGTAGCATAGATGTTTTTAGGTTGTCAACAAGTAAGCCATTTTAAAGATGTCTATTCATCTTTAAAATGTACTTCACATCAGGAGACTTCAGTGCATCAATCCTAGGCTGACACTGTGACCTGGACTGCTCTTAAAAGCTTCTGGCATGAAATAGCACTCCAGCATTAATTTTTCAGTTTCTCCAAACTTTTAACATTCGTTCATATGTAGTTTCTTCATATGACAGTGAGACACATATATTCTAGAGTAAACTTGGGAGCCTAGCCTCAGACATATTAAAGTCTTAGTGGTTTATGGTGGCTGTGAAAGTTGCTTAGTTAAAGCATGATGTTTCCCTATCTGATGGAGATACTTCCAATAAAGTTATTCTTCGAGGCCCTTGACTATTTTTTTGTCAGGAGCAGAGAATTCTGGACAGTAAGCTTTTGGATCATTCAGTAAGCTTCTTTATGACTCTATATTAATTTCTGTATTTTTAATTTTCCTTTCAAAAGTCCTATTTCAAGTAGCGGCAGTTCTAAAACTATAATGTCAGTTTTTGTATAAATGACACCAGAAACTGAAACATTTTGTTAGATATGGACAAGACTGAGACATAACTAAAGAAAATGTAACAAGAAAAATATCTTAATTGGGCTGAAGAAAAAGTTTATATGGACTGCAAATATTTTTGATTTCTATGGCAACTTATCATCAAGAGCTTTCTAAAAATACAAATTAAACTAGCCTCACAATTTGAAAGGTCAATAAGAGTTATATTGGGATAGTCCTGTTGATCACTGGAGTACAGTCTGATCCATTTGTGACTGATATTTGACAAAATACAAATCTGTTGACCCAGATGGTAACAATCACATAGAGAAAGTATTTCTGGATCATAACTGTAGTCAAGATTTTGATCCAAACTTCCTAGCATTTAATGTAAGCAGTGGCAGAATTAAGACACTGCTTAAACTGAGAAGGGAATTACTGTCAGCATAGTCTGTTAAATGCATTGGGAACTGCCATAAATACAGGTAGTCCCAACCATGCCTTGCTAATTGCCTGGGCAAGTCCCTCAATTTTTTCTTATCAAAACAAGGACCAAAGACACACCATGTGGAACAGATTCTGAAAGCTCTGTGGAGCCAGAAAAATCTGTTGCCTGTGACCCCAGAGAAAACCTCACATTTGGTAAGACTTCAGTTTGATTGTAGTTCTTTGAGCCTTTCTGCTACAAGTGTTTAATTATTTGAACTATGTCAATAATCGCCCAAGTTTGCCTACATGACCTAAGTCATTTAAGAAATTACTTAGGAAAGTAATGAATTTGATGAGAGTATAAGTTAAGCTAATTAATCATCAGTTAGTCATGGCCTTGTGTCTAGACAAGCAGCAGTCTTGCAATATGCATTACCTGGGGCCAACAAGTGAAAATACTGTATTTCACATGAAACTTTTATTTCACTGTGATTGTGGTAGTGTATAGACACACTATAACTTGATTAAAATGCAAAACCCAATGTACTTAGTACAACATTTGCCCTTACAGTGATGTAATCCAGATACTGTATTCTTCAACTGAATTTCCTCAGCGTGTTGGAAAAAGAAAGCCTCTTTCATAAAAACACAGCTTTCCCTAAAGCTTCCCTAAAGAAATTTTGAGTGTATGTATGTAACAAGCAAACAAATCTGTCTTCAAGTTGTCCCTGCTACAGAACTGTAATTCAGGAAAACAGATAATCTGCTGGGTACAATGCTCAGAACCATTTCTTTGTAGATGAAATTCAGTGCTTATCACACCACCTAGAGCAGCTTTTGTTAGCGTGTCCTTTCTGCCCTGTAACTCTCCTGGAGTTGAATGTTCTGAAGCAGCTTCAGAGCCACAATGTGTTTCTAACAACTCATAGCCACACATGAGACAGTGCTGCAGCAGAGCATTGATGGGACAAAGAGTTTATACTCATAGTAGATTTTTACCCAAGAGGAGTAATGTCTCTGTTTTAACAGAAGAAACTTTTTTTAAAGGCCTTTGTAGTTTCAGTTGTCATTTTCAATTTTAAGGATCTAACTTAATGGCAGTTCAGCATATTTAGCTTTCACACGACAGACCTGTGCTGTGTCCCTTGTCTTTCACCAATGGTTTCCTACCTGGAAAGCTCCTTGCAGTTCACATGAGTGAACTTTAGGTCCACTGGAGTGAAAATCTTTCAGCTGCTTCTCCAGCTTCTTTCTGCTGCGTTTGTCAAATATGTCTGAAAAGTACCAAAGTTAGCAGGGCTAAAACCAGAGCAGTAACTAGGAATTAAGAAGCTGATAATACCAGTGTGGCCAAATGTACTAATCATAAAACAAAACAATAAAATTTCACTGCTTGAATGAAAGCTTGCTTGCTATCCTATACCAATTCCTTTATTTTACACGCTCAGTGGAGGATGAAAGAAATGCCTCTTTTTTAGGGGATTATTTAGTTCATCTATACCGTAGCCATAGGCAAAATTCCTCAGCACACTATATTTTGCTGCGCAAATATCCATGTTCTGAAGTCAAGTTCAAATGTTTAGTCACTTCAGATATTTCAACAAACCAACTGTTTAACATTTCATGTCACTTTCTTACAAAGTCCATTTTATATACAAAACTGCTCCTAGCTAATTCTTGAGTTTACTTTTCTAGGCCAACTGCACTGAACCCTTGAATATCCAAGGAGCAGGTGCAGTAATATGAAAGTACAGTAAAGAGACATTACTATCTTCACCTTAAGTAAATTAATTGTAGTGGAGGCCCTGCATTAGCAAGGTGTCCAAGTAACTTAAGGCAATTATGTGATGTAAAGCTGTAGCAGCAATACCGTTATTCCCAGCCTTGACAGCACACAGTAAGACAGCAGCTCTCTTCTGTCTGGGAGAAAAAACAATTCTTCTGCCTGTTTCCCACTACTCCCCTTCTACTCTATCGAAATGAATACAAGGACAGGATCCTCACCAAAACGGTTTCATGAAGAGGGAGCTCTCTCATGCAGGACGTACATACCAGCTCTTATCTTGATAACACGGCTGCAGAGCGGAGAAGGGCTGAAATTTCAGACTCATGTGGTTCTATGGCTTCTTATGTGCCTTCCCACTCTCTTAGATGTGAGATTAGTTTATTGTAAAGAAAAGAAACATGGAATTAAAACCTCTTAATTCTATCAAAGTGAAAACCATGCTTCAGAAACATACAGCTGGTTTGGCTTGGTACATAGGAGTGTTCCCTCTCATTCTCCATCATTAAAGGAGGCACTGAGGAGCATGGTTTAAATTGTCAACTTAAATCAATTAACTAATTACATTAAAGAAGTAAGTTGGATAAAATTTTTCAGATTTGTTTGACAATATCTTGAAAGCAAATTCCCTGCACAGCTTCACATATAAAGTAGAAAAGACTTACTTAGTGCGACTTGACTAGAGGATTTGTACAAAGAATCAGAGGCAGAAACAGTAGTCAGAAAGAAATGATACTTCAAACAAAGTGGAGCAGTATTCCCTGACAGTTTTGTTGACTGATTATTTTTAAATTTATTTTTATTATTTTTTTAAGCACAGAATGATACTTCATTTTAGTGGAGGTGATCTGCCCAAGCTAGCAGGCTACATGACACTGAAGTAATGTTTTGATTAACATCAAGATTCCTACATGCCTAAATCAATTCATTGTGCAAACATATGAGAGTCTAAAATAGTAATACTCAGAATTAATGGCATTTGTTCACCCATTCTCCAGTGGGGTTGAAAACATAGATGAATGTGGTGCCCTTCCCATTGTGTGTCATCAGATCTGTCTTCCTCAGTCCTGAAGAAAGCACATTTTTAGCACTGCCAGCTCACTCTTCTTTATCAGACATCTCATTTTCTGGCATCATATGATTCTAGGAAAACTGATATCTCATTTGGAAGAGAGAAATAAACATATTTTAGTACCTAGGATTGCCAAAAATACTTTCAAAAGGCACAATCACAGAGGTTAGGAAGCCAAAAGATAAGTAACTTGAACACAGAATTTATTATTTTTTTTAAGAATGTTATTTTGAAAACAGTTTCTTGATTTATCTTAGGCATTTGACTAACACCTTTTTTATTTAACACTTGCTGTTGGCAGGAGTAGAGTCTTCATTTCTCAGTGGTTCTTCTGATTTCTGCTGGGCAGTAAATTGAACATCTCTGTCATTTTTATCTGCATGGACCATCTTCTTTCTTTAATGCTACTGTTGCTATTGAAGTAAGCAAAAGTATTGCAAATAATTTCAGAACAGAACTTAACAAAAATACATTGTGGGAAATCAAAGCAGAGTCCTTCAGACTGTTTCAGACTAGACCTCTTGTGCAGCATGGTTTAATCATTGTTATTCTTTTATTCCCTCTGTATAAATATAATGGCAGTATAAAAATCTTTTTGATATCTGGGATAGTGTATGGCATCACAGGAAAACTAAGGAGGTCTTCTAAGCTGATTAAATAAAACCAACAAGAGTCACAGGAGGGAAGGGAGGAGGGAAAACACTTGCTCGCCTGATCTGAGATGTTTGCAAAAGCTGCAGCAATTCTCCACCAGTTAAGGATTGAAGTTTCCCTGGTGGACTGATGACCTTTGATGTGATAATTGCTGGTTTTCCTGAAACTCCCAAAAGAGAGCATGTATAGTAGGGTTAGAAGAAAAAGGGATAAATATTAATGAAGCATTGGATTTTCATTCAGAAACAGCAGGAGCCAAGCAGTTAAATGCTCCTTTTCATCCCATGAAGCAGGATAGAAACTAAGATCCCTATAATGTTTGCCACACAACTTACAAACCTTCATCTCTGTGTAGTTTTACAGTGTCATGTATCTCTGTGTGTATGAGCTTTTTCTGTTGTTGAAATGATCATTAATTGTCTTAGAATTTTCTTTTTCAAAATTGTCATATAAAATTAAATTTTAATTTTTTGAAGTATTAAGCTTTTGCCTCCAACATAACACATACGTAAGTGTCAGGGTATTAATTTTCCCTTACAGTGACCTTAGAAGTTTTATTCTTCAGGTAAGGCTGGAGAAAGTGCCTCAGGATAGGCAAATGGTGAAAGTATTATCCTTCTTTTGTTGTAGTTCACATGAATGTCTTTATCCTTTACCTGAATCCAAGTGGATCCTAAGTTAGTACTTTTCAGCATCCATTTGCACACAATTTGCTGTCATGCTTGATCATAGAAAATAACAGGTAAATGTGTTATACTTAGCATGCAGTTTGCTTGCTCTCTCACAAGCTGGGTGAAGAGAAAAACGTTTTCAGAGAAAAAAGGGACACTATGGCCCATTGCTTACCACAACAACTTTTTCTAGTTGTTTGGTGGTTTTTTGTTTTGTTTTTTGTAATAGAGACAAAGCGTTTTATTCATCTGGTGAGGTTACTTTCTTCTGGAGCTAGCTGTTTCTTTAGTTAGTAGGTGAAAAGTTACTTAGAGTTTGCCAAAAGGCTTACGATCTCCAGTCAGATGTTAATTTGCATGTCTGTCATGGCTTGGAAAAGATTGAGCATTAGCCTTTCCTCTAGCATGTCAGTCATACTGTGCTGTTATCTTGAAGTATTTTAAAGACAAATAAAATTGAGATTTTCGGACTGATTAGCGGGTGTGACTGCAAAGGCATTTTTGCATTGAAGAAATGTCTTTGTTACAGCAGCCATCATATCTGACCTGCTCCCTTGGTCAATAAAGATGAAGGGCTCTTGGTCTGTCGCAGAAGAAACTCATTGTGACTCACGACTGGCCCTGCTTTCATATGCATACACTTGCTGCCAGCCTAGCAACATGCACCTTCTCTCCAAATGATTAATATAGCATCAAATGAGACATACTGTTCCTCTGGAAAACATCCTTGTAAAGCTGGCTGAAATGGGAGGTTAAATATCAAAGGGCTAACACAAAGAAAGGGACTGATCAAACAGCTAGACTATTCTGTGATTTACATGGGTTATTTTCCTGATGATTAGGTAAAGAAAAACCTGCTGAGATGAAGAGTAAGCAATTACATATTGAGGAAACTCTCATACTTATTACCTTATTAGTAGTATTCATAGACTGAGAGACCCTCCACAGGGTGATCCCTTGCTAATTCCTTATCAACAACGGCTTTGATGTGCTTACATTATGTGATTTTCTTGGAGGAATGGAAAAGGCAGGAATTACTCACTGAATACATAACCAGCTAGTATCAGAGGAAAATTGCAGAATTCAGGAAACCTTTGTAAATAAAGAAGGCTGCATGCTTACTAATGTGTGTATATCTTCTTCAGCTGTCAATGTAATTTCCTAGAAGGCTGGTTAATAAAAACAATTAGAAAAGTAAGAAGAATCATAACCACTGTTTAGTTCAAGGCAGAATAATTCCCGAACTGAGAGGGAGACACTTACTTGTCAGCACAGATGACAACATTAGTAATAGTTGTCTGTGGAAGTGGAGAAAACTTTGATTACTTGACCACAAAAGTTTCCTTCTACTGAAGTTTTGTTGTGTTACATGTACAGAAAAGACTTGGAAAAATGACACTTAACAAAAATTTTCACTAGAATAGCCATTCCTGGTTTTTCCCATCTGAGATAGGGCTTTCTTGATGGTAAGGAACCTTGCCTCTATGCTGACAGTCATTTTAAGCTTCTTTCCTGCTCCAGGGCAGGGGAAAAGTTCTTGAGAAAAATTAGGTTCAGACATCAGTTGATATTGTTAGGTGGACTCAAAACACAACAGTGGAATGGAAGAGGACATCTTACCTGTGTCTGTGCCAGTAATGAACCAAAATACCCAGCAGATGGTGACTACTGTTCAAATGCCAGCAAGTGTTTCTCCTTAAGGAGCAAGTGTGTTGTGAGGACTTTTCTCTGTGGCGGCACGCAGCCAAGGGACCTGAGCACAAAGTACCTAAGTAATATCAATAACCTGGCTATGAGATCAGCAAATTCATCTGGCATAACTGTGCTAACTTACAGTTGTTCAAGATGTGCTGCATTTGCTGCTACAGGTGACATGCTCAATTAACATGCTGCATCTACCAAGACAGCCCACAAAACTGCAGCAAGCATATTTTAGTCCTCACTGTTATTGTCATTACTGAAGTCTGAATGCCCTGTAGATCATGCAATTTAAATTCCCTTTGTCTTCAAAGAGAGTGTGGAGAACTTAAATGTAGAAGGCCTGATGGCTGCATATTTATACATGGCAGAGAACCATAACAAATGAAGATTGTAAAATAAGCTTCTCTGGAAATTTTGTATTAGTAGATAGGTAAATATTGGTAAATCTTTTCAAGTTCCCTTACTTAGCCCCTAAGGTGATGCACACCTTACATTACTGAAGAAATACAGTGTCATGATTTGACCCCTGCCAGTTACTAAGCCCCATGGAGCTGCTCACTTGCTCCCACCCATCAGAATGGAGGAGAGAATAGGAACAGCTAATGGGAGAAAACCTGTGGTTTGAGATAAAGAGAGTTAACGAGTCTGTAATGGAGGATAATAATACTACTAACACTCATACTAATAAAATTAGAATACACAAAACAAGTGATGGACAATGCAATTGATCACCACTCGATGATCAATATCCAGCCATGTCCCAAGCAGCCACTTCCAGCCAGCTTCCCCCCCAGTTTATATACTGAGCATGATGCCATATGTTATGGAATATCCCTTTGATCAGCTGGGGTCAGCTGTCCAGGCTGCGTCCCCTTCCAACTTCTTGTGCTCCTCCAGCCTGCTCACTGTCTTCAGCATGAGAAGCTGAAAAGCCCTTGACTTTGTATAAACATTGCTTAGCAACAACTGAAAACATGCAGTGTGCTCTCAATGTTGTTCTGGTACTAATCCCAAAACATAACACTATACCAGCTACTAGGAAGAATAACTCTATCCCAGAAGAAACCAAGACACACAGTCTGTCTCATATTACTACAGTATAGAGCAGTAAATGAAATTATGGTTTTACTTTGAACATTGACTCAAATATTTCATTGTCAGCTTATCATTTCTCTTAATAATTTCTGAATAGTGTGTGATCATTTTACAAGTAAAGAGACGAATTAAGTGTAAGACAGTATTAGCTCAAATGCAAGGTTGATCAATGGGAGTTCAGGAATACATCTTCAGGGAATCTTACCTGAATGATCATCAAGGATCCAAGTTTGTGGTCCAGTCTAGCCTGACATGCCATCATCCATAATAAATTAATGAATGATGTTGGTTTTGGGAAGTCTGTCTGGGTATAACATCCTCAGTCATAATATCATTGGGTTTTAAGGCAGGCCTTGTACTTACGACTCCTGTAATTTAATATTATAAGGATGTATGATCTGCACTATGTCTTTCACTAAGGGTAGAGATGGCCAGGGGATGACAGTTTAGCTTTCAAGGATTCCGATTTTTTCATTTCACACTGCAATAGAAACAAAAGACTTCCAGTGTTTTTTGGGTTTTTTCTTTCCATAGCATGAAATTGTATTGAAATTTACTTTCAGATTGAGAAATTAAGGTTTTCCATCTGAGTCTCACATTTAGGAGTAAGCAGAAAGCTTAGTGTAGAGTCAGAGTAGTCAAGCCGATCCTTCACCATTTTAGTATCAGTGCTATTTCATTGATACCAGTGATAATCAATTAACTAATTCTTTTCATGGTGAATCAAGGAACTTGTATGAAAGATGTTACGTAAGAAAATATGAAGAAATAGTGGAAATGTTATGTTCCTTATATCATTTACAAACAGAGAAAGACACATCTAAAATTTGTCCAAAAGTCCTATTCAACAGGATATTTCCATAACAGATGGTGTGAGGAGTAGTTTTTCAAGCCTTAGGCAGGTATTAGATGCTAACTTGTGACATTCATCATGCAGTCTAGGAGATCCATCTGATTCACACCAGTCAATCAGCCGCCTTGGTTTTAAGCAATTTCACGCTAAAAAGAAAATGTATTAGCAATAACTCTTTGCTATTTGGTTACAGTTATTTGCTTCCTAAAATTGCCTTCCCACTGTGTCCTCACCTGTAAGATAAAACCTCTATCATTCGACTGTTAACAATGGATGTATATTTTGCATAGTTGCTGAACTGAATGTTAAACCGTAGAAGATAGGATAATTTATAATAAATAGGCTCCTCTTTATCATGCTGGTAAAGGTGATTTGTGACATTTTACTGTATCACCGGTCTTGGTTGTTGCTGTTTACACCATTGAACATACACTAGTTAATTCTATGGTTTTATCTGTCACGACCTCCTGATGAAAAGTACTTGCCCACTACAACTTTAAGAGCAACTTTCCTGCAGTTATAGACAATGGTTTTGATTCTCATTCAGCCGGATAGATCCCTGTTCAGTCACTTACAACTGATCCTGTTGCTTCCTGTGTATGTCACAGCCACGAGGCACTGCTGGCTCTGCCTGCCCCCGCCCAGCCCCCAGGGCCTTCACCTCCTTGCCTATGGCCCAGGACTCCCTTTCAGCCCTCCAGGGCTCCCCACATCTCCCCACAGTATAGACTCCATTTCAGCCGCCTAGGCTCCTCCCAGCACTGCCAGGCATTTCCCAGCCTGGCCTGTGCGTGTCTTCATCCCCGCAGAGGTGGGGCTCCCCTGTGCCCTCCCCATGCCCTGCTGCTGGCTGTGGGCTAGGATGGGACAGGCTGCCAGATCCTGCCTGGCTGCTCCTGGCCACGACCCGCAGGGCCCATGCAGTGTCCTGAAAATGTGCTCATAGGTGTTACTGGAAACACAGGAGGATTTCATTTGCAGATACATAAAAATTACATTAGCAGGTGTAGGAAACAGATGCCAACGCTCAGACATCTTGTCGTATCTCTTTCCCAGCTCTACTCCATGAAAGGAGGAATATGTAACTCAATATTGTAATAAAGGCCTAGTTTTGGTAAAGAAAATCATGTGACGAAATGTGCAAGAGTTTAACAAATCATTGCAATGTTAACATAAATGCCTCTGACAGAGGTCAACAGAGCTTTTTAAATGTAGGAGAGAATGGAAACATAAGCTGGTGCCATACAATACTTTAGCACAAGACATTTTTCATTTCAGATTCTTTCTCCTTCTTCATACCCTGAAATGTTTGGTATATTTTTGACCAAATTTAAACATGTCTATAATCTGGCCATATTATACCAGGCTGGAGAAAAGATAAGTTTCTAGGAGCTTTGGAAAAACAAAGAGGTGGGATAACACAAGCAGGGGACAGAGTGGTGGGTTATGCTCTGTAGGTGCTGACATCCACATCCCAAGAGTTGGGAAGGGATTTAAGGTGTTTCATCTGTTCAAAACTACCCTGCTTTTAAAGGAGATGCTAAGGAGAGCCAAGACTTTTATAAAAACACATTATAAACTTGAATAAAAGAACAAACATATGAAGATGTTGGATTATCAGGACATCCTCCTTTCTGTGATGCACAAGCCTTTTGCAGTGCCTGTCTGCATACCATCACCACCACAGTAAGTGGTTTTCCCAAACAGTGTCAATGCTTTTCTTTATGTGCAAATTACAGTCTCCAGATACGCATCAGGACACTACACACAATTACAGAGTATTTTCAGTCCGGAAATTTTTCCGTGTTAACGTTCAATGCTGAACGTTTCTGCCACAAAGGAAAATGTTTGTACAGAAAAGAGGGAGGATTATGCCACGGCCTCCTTGTTGACTTTTTCTGAAACTTCTGTCCGAGAGGCATTGTTTGCTCTTCTCTGAAAGCAATGGAGAGCACCTTTAATTCTGGAGGGAAGTTGTTTGGAGTCTGTGTTAATCTAAGAAACCCGTGACCCTCAGTCTCAGATTATCTACTTAGACCTTATGGTCAGAGCTTGCCTCCATGAGTAACCTGTACTTTAGGGAAGATTCTATGAGAACAAATGTAAGTTAGTAACTTCATTTCTAGGGTAGAAAAACTCTGGGAAACACATTAATCATTATGTGGTTAACAGATCATAATGATGTCTCAAGAATAACATATTTTAAAAAAAATTTTAAGATATAGAAATATGAAAAGGATTTGTAAAATTTAATGCATGCAGAGCTGGTTACGATTTGACTTCTTGTCTAGGAGACTTTTCCTATAAAACTGCTTTATTGTAGTTACAAATTTTCCATCAAAATTTCTTAAATCAAATCTAGAAATAAACACATTTTGCAAATGCAATGCAATACAGACTTTGGAAAATTATCATGATTCACCATCTGCACCCCTGAGTTTAGAGTTTTGCAGTCTTCTAAGAAATGGATAAGCAGTCCAAATTATATTTTAAGGAATAATTGTAACTTGTTGACAGTGTTAAAAATTGAAATTCCATATTTTAAAGCAGTAACTGTTTCACAGAGTGAGACAGAGGATGTAGCATTTAAGCTGCCTTCATTTAGGCTTCAAAATCAGTCATATGGGACACAAGGGGTCCCTCTGGAAAACTATTCGTTTAACTCAATAAATTACTCATTTTTGCTTGTTTATTTTAAAGGACAACATACACAGGAATGTATTCATGGCAGATGAATTAGCTCCTATATTATGAGCATGCAGTGTGGTTAGTGTGAAACATTTACACCACCCAGCTCATCAGAAACCAGTGAGATCATTTGTTTCATTCCAACTGTGCCCGTTGCATTCACATGGGGCCTGAGTATTTCAAATCTCTCTTTACTCATACATAAAGTTGTACTTTTTTTTCCAAGTCCCAACTGCTTTAACTTTTTTATTAAGAAGAGAAAAAAAACCCCAAAAATATTTTTAAAATCAGCTTTCATTCCTGTTGAAGAAATGACCACTGAAATAATCGGAAGACTTCTCCCCATTTCAAAGGACAAGGATAAAACCTGAAATTTTGGCTATTTCCTTTGACTGAGGAAGAAAATTTAGCCTTTAGCTTTTAAGAATTTTTGATAGGGGGACAAATACCAGGAATTTCTTACAAACTGTGTGCAGTGATGAAATAAGTGGAACAGAAGGTCAATAGGAAGGGTCTCAGACTTGAGAGCAATGACAGACACAGTTGTTGCTCCATGATGATACCATATACTGAATTCTAGGATTATCTAAAATAGTATGTCCAGCTCTAAGTTGCCAGCATGGGAAAGACATCAATAAACTGAAGTGTGTTTGGCAGATGGCCATCAAGATGATTGGGGGCTGGAGTCCTTGTCCCGTGTGAAGAAGTTATAGGAGAGGGGTTGTTCAGCCTGGAGCAAAGAGAGGTTTTGGGGGGTCCAACAGAAGCCTCACAGTTCCTAGAGAGAAGTCCCTGGTGAGACGGAGCCTCATTCTTGACAGTCATGTACGGCAGGAGGACAAGGCAAGAAGCCGTGGGCATAACTTGGAATGTAAGACATTCAGACCGGATATAAAGAAAAACAAATTTCACCCTCAGAACAGTCAATCAGTAGAACAGGGGCCCAGAGTATTTGGGCAGTGTCCACCCTTGAGGTTTTCAAACCTGTCTTGGTAAAGCCCTTAGCAGCCTGGTCTGACCTCACAGCTGAGCTTGCTAAGGACAGAGAAGTGGATTCTCTATGTATTGGTGTAAGCATTCCTGAATTGGGTCATTGACACAGTTTATGAGACACCTTTCATATAAGAACAGCTCATCTACATTTAGGGAAAAAAACCCCAACCATCCAGTAAAGCAAGCATTGATCCACAATAATCACTGTAAAATGAGATGCCTCCCAAATTCCGTCCCACACAAAATGAAGAAAAACACTATAGTCCGGTTCTTTGCCTTTCTATCTCCTCTCAGTTTTCTGGGAGCAACTTCTATACAACCTAGTCCTTTCTGTTCCTGATCCGTGCTACATTATTCAGAAGCTTCTACCTAATGATTACCAATTTCTGTTCCTATCTTCCCTTTTCTGTGCATAATGCACAGTCCAGGGTTGCAACATAAGGTTTACTGCCTGCTCCACCATTCCTAGAAAAAATAATTCACTATGCACTGTATCAAGCACCTGAGTAGATTCTTGGGCTCATGAGCAGGCTTACAATTAACTATATATAAAGATATATACTTATCTATATTTATAAAAGATAAAGATGGTATAAAATCATGTCTCTTCATTGCTAAATAGAAACTTTGCTTAATAAGAAGTGCATTGGAAGCAAAAAGATGTTTGCCTCAATATATTCAGCTTCATCTTCCATGCTTTAAAACTGCTCTCTCATCTACAGAAGCCAGTACTGTGAAATTGAAATACCTGTATGTGTACTTGAAAGATGAAGAAAGTGTTTCTGCAGGCACTTTCACTAGGAAAATGAAGGTGCATTTATATGTGAAATCCCTTCAAAATGTTTTCTGAGATAAACTTGTTCACAGAATAATTTCAGCAAGTCATTCTTGAGTCTTTTAGATCTCAGACTGAAGATTATTTTCAAACAGCCCTTTGAGAATGGATTTTCAGGATTCAGGCTGGAAGTATTGGTATTCCTCAGACAGATAAGCTGTATATGGTATATTCTGTCCTTGAACAGGCAAATGTGACTCTAATTTCAGGCTTTTTTGGTAGGAGTTTTCAGATGAAAGCCAGTATTCAGATGCTTTGTGCGTTTTGGCCTTCCTTCATGTACTGTTGATGCTTAGATGTTTTCAGAAATAAAGATACCAAGTATCTTAAAATATTTTTGCACCAGGAATGTATTGAAGAGCCTGCAGGAAGTTGTTTTAAGGAGCTGAGCAGTCCTTTTGAATACAAGAGGCTTATTTCATTTGCACAGCAGAACATATATCGGAGGTTAAGTAAGTCTTAGACACCTGATTTGGCAGTAAAATCCATCAGCTGTACTCCCTGCTCGTATTTGCTGCCATTCCTGTACAAAACCATTTTCACGTGATAGGACAGGGCGATGAGGAGATGACTTTGTGAGTTTCCTTGTAGTGGGTCACTCACCGGTCACTCTGCAAATCCCCCCTGAGTGAACACAGGTGTGTTCTTGAGGGGGGACTGTGGGACAGCAAGGTGAGGGGAGGTGAGAGGACTGGAAGGATTCCTGTGATAGCAGACTCAAGCCCCCCGTGCTCTTGGTAGCTGGGTTTCTACCTTTTGCCCCACCAGGTAATGGAGCTTGGGGAACACCAGGGGCTTCTTGATTACAGAGGAGATTAAAAGTGTGGTTGGTGGCAGGGTGGTGCTGTTCTCAGCAGTGCCTCAAGTCAGCGCATCATCCTTGCTGACTAGTCTTTATGGAAAATGATATGAAGCATCTTTTTTTCTTTTGTAACAGATTGTTTTGTTTGGTCTGTCTGTTTACTATGAATAGTAGGCTGGCTTCTCTATAGCACAGGTTTGTCAGGGAGGAATTTACTTGAAAACACATTTCTTGGCCTGTCAGGGAGATTTTACATGTGTATCAGTGAAGACAGAATTTATACTGTGCCAGGACTGGAAAAACTGCTTGACAAAAAGAAGTAGCGTAGTAAGAGAGATCTTGCTTTAGAAACAGAACTCAGGACCTGATGCATTGGTGCATATCTTAGTAGTCCTATTAAATTCAGTTTGAACTTAATGAAAGTAAAACCCATTAGAATATAATGGGATTATATTAAAAACATTTATTAGGCTAGGAGTCCAGACCTGAAAGTGAAAGAAGTAGCCAACAGACACCACATGCAATCTGTTGTGGACCTAGGTGCACAAGAGCATGTTCACTGCCTGTAAGCACACAAAATGCTGATGCTACAAATAAATTTACTTTCTGCACTGTAGTATAATAGAATAAGTTTTCCAAAAGCACATAGAAGAACTGCCTGACTCTCCTGGCTATCCAGCTAATAGCACCTATCTAAAGCCCTCAGGTGTTTCTGAGTAGTCCATCCTTTGACAATACACCTAAAAGTACATTTGAGCTCCTCTCCCAGAAATACAGGTGATGTTGTCTGTTTACATACATACACTTGTGTAAATTCTTACTGGCAATTCCTCCCCTTTCAGTCCTTTCATAAACTCCTCTGGTCCCCATGAGCTCACTTGGGCAGTCAGCAGCAAAGTGGCAGGACCAGCCATGCATTAGGCTCGGCTTCTACTCAAGACCACCCACCCCCATGATGCCGCAACCTACCCTAACCCCTCCCTGTGACAACAGACATCTGAGGGGAAGTAAACATACCTAGAAAGGAAACTTTTTAAATGAAGAGTTTTCTCTCCAGAGATGTGGAAAGCTATGGTCTTGCACAGTTTCTAAAGCCAGTGAACTTAAACAGGAATTTAAAAAAATGTGCAAACTGTGTTGCTGTTGTTCACCTCTGTGATATGATCTCCCAATGCAAGACTACTTACTGAACCACTGAATTGTCAGTGTGTAAAGGTGTAGTGTATTTTCATAATGTCCTACACCTCTGAAGTGAGCGAGAGTATAGCAAAAATATATGGGTTTAAAATGGAATTTTAAAATTACCTGAGATTCTCTCATACACAGAATTTAGTCTTTATATTTGAAAAATACTTCGAGTCTTTTAGTAATTATATTACCTTCTAGCTGGAAAGCCACTTCCTTTAAAGATAAAAAAAATCTGATATCAGAAGCCTGCTTGGAGCCTGGTGCACATCTAATTATCTCTCTCAGTCTTAATTATTTAGCAAGTGCTAATAAACTGCACGTATCATGACACTCATGTGTAATAAGCATATAAATTTAATTTATTTTTTTCCCCTCTCTTTGAAGACTAACAGACATGGAATTCAATCACAAGGCAATGGCATTATAACCTCCAATATAACATCAGGTTTTAATAAGCCTCCTGTTTGCTGCACACATGTGCTTAAGACTGCCTGGAAACCAAATCAGTAGAAAAAAGGGATTACTTTAGATTACTTTGAAATGTGCATTGTTTGAAATGGCCTCTGGTGACCAGCTTTCATGAATGGCTGATTTTACTTGTGGGGCACATCATCTGGCTCAATTATACCAGGCTCTTTTGTATGACAAGTGCACTTCTTGGCTATGTTGAAATATGAAATTCTAAAACAAAATAAATCAGATCATGAGAAATAAACTTAGGTAACTATGTTATTAGAAGTTTGTAACTTAGCAGTGGGCATTCTTACTGAAAAATATGTGGGAATTTTCTTTTGAAACTTTCACTTGAAGATTTGAAGTTAATATAAAACTTTCATTTTCATTTTCTTTAATGTTTCGTTCAGCTATATTAGCAGCATTAAAATAAAATACGTATTTTTCTTTTCTCAAAGGCAGGTCATTTCTCCTACAGTTGTGTATTTTTAAAATGCTATTGGAGCCTGTTGTTCCACCCTAACAGATGAAGTCTTGGGAACTTCTACCTACTAAGGATATCCCTTAACCTGTACAAAGTAATAGAAGTGAGTTAGCAAACCTGCATTATACTTTCAAGTCACTGCAAGCTTTTTCCTTTCCTGTCGGTAACTGTTTGCAAAATTACAATGTAAAAACATAATATAAGGTTATGATTCTCCCTACCTGCAATTACTTTAAATTATAGTTGCTTTAAATTAATCTAGCCTGAGGCACTGAGGATACATCATTAGAATACACAGATTACATTTGAAAGGGGAGAAGATATCCGATTGATTAGTTAAGTGTGTTGGAAATCCTATAGATAATGATTAGATTAGACCCAGATAGGAACTACATTCTTTGTGTTCACTGTAAATCCTGTACTTTACAACCTAGATTAGGGGATTAACCTTTAAGAAGAAGTGGTAAATCTTGCTTTTTCTTGGCTTCTGGTGTACTGTAAATGTGTTTCGCACGGCTGCAGGCTCAATATTCCCACAGGAAACTGACCTGCAGATTTACGCGGTCGTGCCTGGTAGTCTGAGATTGCAGTGTTTGCCTTTAAATACGAGATAGAAGGGTAAGATGTGAGAAGAGCTTTAACATTGCTAAACTTAAAACAGTCATCTGTCAACAGCTTTTTCCACTGAAGTGCTTCACTGTATTAGTGAAAGTGAGAGTTGTTATTGTTGTTGTAGGGTGTTACAACCCTCTAGTCATCAAGGCAATATAATTTAAGGGAGAGATTTAAGACCTCTGAACTACTAGGTTGCTGGGTGCAGATGAACATCTCGGCTCCCTGACCTTTTATTATATAGTTTCAATCTGTCTGCACAATCTTCATGCAATTACTAATCTTATGAAGTTGCTAATTTTGTTGAGTCTCAAACCACACACTTGTTATGATTCACAGCATAGAATACGTGAGACTTTGAGAGGTCCATCCACCCTTTGACACAAACATCAAAGATTCACAGAAGCTGTATTTGTGTGGCTGAGAAAACCCCTTTCACCTCCTTTCACCCTGGAGTTTCTGTGTATGCAAAATGTTCTCAAATACAGCAGCATTGCCAGGTGGACACATTTAAATTTAAAACGTAGAACTCAAAATGGTAGGTGTAAACCCAGAATCTGACATTTGCAGAGTCATGGGTGGATGAAGCCATCTCCGATTTACATGATGCCACTGACAGTGATTTCTGGCACTACGGGCAGACCGGCAGGTTTTCGAAATTATGCTGAGGAGGTGCCCAGCAATGTGACCAATCTCCAAGGTCATAGTGGAAATGACAAAACACTGACAACAGCAGAATCCCAAATCTCAATTAAGAGAGTTTTTCTAGTTGTCCTTTGCCTTACTCTGTATCTTACTGAGAGTCTGATTTTAAGGAAACAGAGAACACTGGGATCATATTCCTGTAAGAAAAGCTCATTAAAGCAAAAACTGTCAAGTCAGCAGGTCAGAGGTAAGATACATAGGAAGATGCTCTTCTGCCTGAGGTGAGGAAGGAAAGCTCATTTTCTTATAGTGATTGATATCCAAGGATTTGTTTTTTGAGAGGTTTTATCCTTTTTTTTATCAGAGAAGCCTATAAGAAAAAATTATCTTTTGCATAAAGGAAACAACGCCGCTTGACGCTTGCAATGACAAGGCCTTCTGCTTCTTTTCCATGCTTTTGATGTATTTTTGTGCAAGTTCCTCACACTTGTCAGAAAATCTAAAAAAATGTCCTAAGTTGCGAAACGTTTGTCTGTGGACTATATCTTGATTATATACAACTATGTCAATTTGTGGGGTAGGGAAATCTAACTACAGAGATAAAATCTGTAGGATGCTGGATAATAAAGAGGAACACAACACAAATAGGTACTGCATTAGGAGTTTATTGATGTAGCAACCCTGTGATACCTTACATTCTCAGTTCACTGGGCATCTTTATTACTAATATCTGGGGAACAGAAACCAGAATTCTCTTTCTCATGTTTCCTGATGAGACAAAACTGGGGGTAGCGACTGATACACCCAAAGGCTGTGCTGCTATGGCAGGAGGTTTGGACTAGACAATCTCTGGAGTTCCCTTCCAACCCTAATGATTCTATGATCCTTAAGCTCCACAATTACAGTCCACATTATTAACGGTATTACTGTTATTATTACCTCTGGTTCCTTTATTGTCTGATCCATTTTTGTTTCAAAGGAAAGGCCACTAGGACAGTGGGCCTTAACCTATAACTTTGGATAATATAATGCCTCTATGTTCATGCTCGAAAGAAAACACTAATGCCGATGTGCAGAGAAGACAAAGTTGTTTGCCCTTTGTTACCTCTTGGTCTTGAATTACTGATGTGGGGCATTGCATAGCACATAGTACTGGAGATGGACAAACATCCAGTATCATTACTCACTATCCCCACATTTGATGTCAGATTTACAAACAGGAAATGTGTTCATGTAAGCCAGATTCCCCGTGCAAGGATGTGTGGAAGCCACATTTGTAGAATATTAAATATGAACAAGTTCATATATCTTTAAAACTTTTAATGGAGTATTCGTGTGGAGACTCAGTGCCCTGTTTCATAAATGAAGTGCGTGGCTCTGGAGAGATTTTTATTGGCCAAACACAAAATGGCATTTTAAGTGAACCGAGTGAAAATGTGGACATGAGAACAAAGTGGCAAATGCTCTTTTTTGAATACTGGCTGTCTTTTGTTGTGTTCCAAACTAAGCGCTTTCAGTCAATGCCCCGAAAAATCTTGAACAGTTCTGTATCAAAATGAGTAACAAATTACAGAGTTTCAAAAGATACTGTTATGTCTTTTGCTTTTCTTCTAAGTCACTGAAAGATAATCTCTTAAGAGATCTAGAATAAAATCTTCATAGTTTTTTATGCCACAACACACGAAGTGGCACTGTAGCCTTTCTTTGCAGTGCTCTGCCAGTGTAATTCAAGTTCCATGGGTAATTAATTCTCCATGCTAGTTAAGTCCCCAAACTGCATGTTATAATACTAGCTGCATAGAAACAGCAAGTTTTCAGATTTTATCCCCTGGAAGATGATTGCAAACTATGAATTTCTGCTCCTGTGGGGGAAAAAAATAGTTTATTTGGATTTCTCTGGTTTCATTTATTTGCTGACTACAATTTGGTTAGCACAGGTATCTTCTGTAAAAGAGATATACTCTAAAATTCCCATATGGAAGTTAGATCAGCACTTATTTATTTGGCTAGAAAAAAAACATTTTGTAGTACCATCTTGATTTCTTAACACTGCCAAAAAAATTTCAGTTTCCTTCCCCACGTAACTTTGAAAAGGTCTGTATTGGTTTGGCACGGCCTGGTTTTGGGTAGCAGGGGGTTGCAAAGGTGGCTCCTGTGAGGAAGCTGCTGGAAGCTTCCCACCATGTCTGGCAGAGCCAATGGCTGATGGCTCTGAAGATGGACATGCTGCTGGCCAAACTGGGCCAATGAGAGAGGCTGGTAACGCCTCTGTGATTACATATTTAAGAAGAAAATCAAAACAAAAGCACGGGTTTTTGCTTCTGGTCAGAGAAGAGGAGGAGGTGAGAACATGTGAGGGAAACCAACATGGTGACACCAAGGTCAGTGAAGAAGGAGGGGGAGGAGGTGCTCCAGGCGCCGGAGCAGAGATGCCACTGTAGGCCATGGTGAGGACCATGGTGAAGCAGCTGTGCCCCTGCAGCCCATGGGGATCCACAGAGGATGCAGAGATCCACCCTCAGCCCGGGGAGGAGGTGCCCATGCCAGAGCAGGTGGATGCCTGGAGGAGGCCCTGTTCCAGTGGGAGACCCGGTGGAGAGAGAGGGCCCTTCCTTCCAGGCTGGAGCAGCCTGTCCTTGGAGGACTGCACCCCGTGGGAAGAGAGAGCCACGGCGCAGCAGTTTTGTGCCCGTGAGAGGGGCTCATGCTGCAGCAGGTGTGGTTTGGCTGCTGCTCATGAGAGTGGACCCACGCTGGGAAGTTCACAGAGAACTGTCTCCTGTGGGAGGGCCCTCACGGCCTTACAGGGAAAGACTCCTCTCCCGGAGCAGTGGAAGAAAATCTTGGTGATGGATTGACCAGAATCCCCCTGCCCTGCCTCCTTGTGTTGTTGGTGGCAAGGAGGCAGGGCCTAGGGGGGGGAAGATGTTCTAAGGGCTTATTTTACTTCTCATTATCCTCCTCTGATTCTGTTAAAAAAAATTAAAATTAAATAAATTTCACTGAGCAACTAAGGCTGAGCCAGTTTTGCCCTTGAAATATTTCTCCCGCTCTCCTTATCTCACCCATGAAGCCTCTGTTAACCCATTTTCTTTTCTTTCCCTCTTCTCTCCTCTGCCTGGCTGTGGTAGGGGAGGGTGAGCAAGCGACTCTCGTGGATGCCTGGCTTTGGGCCAGTGTCAAACCATGACAAGGTCCTTTTTAGAATTTCTCCTATTTTTGTCTGTTTCTCATGACAAATTGCAGTATCTGCAGGGGCACTTATATGCTACCAGCCAGTATCCAACACAAACATTGCAGCCTTGTCTTCCCTATCAAGCCTGTATTTTGACAGTTTTCTTTACTTCATTTCCTTCTAGGACTGGGAGACAGGCTGTAAAAGGACAAGTTGTCAAAGATCATGTTTAATAAAGATTTGCCATATGCAAATGAAATATGATCAACAAAACATGGCATTACTGTGCTCTTGTATAAGAACCATTCAATGAAACTTAGATAATTAATTTTACGCATATAGATCTGTCCCGATATTTTCCTTTATCCTTCTAGGAGAAAAAAGTTAGAGCTGGAAGAGAAACTTTCATACTCTGATTTCTAGAAGAGACCTGCCTAAGGTGCCTCATGCTAGAGAAAAGAGGTTTTTTTAAACTAACTAATGCAGACCAGACAGGTTGAAATGAGGAATATTTGTTAATGTCCATTTGGATCAGTGTAAATTTTACTAGCACTGAGGTGTAATTGTCAGGAACTTGCAGTTTCGTATGGTGGGGGATACCTCAAACACGTTGGTGCCAATGTTTGCTCAGCGCAGTCAGGATGACTGCACTTTCTGGGTCAACATTGTCTGAAGAAGTTTGCCATACAGCTGAGGTACGAAACTAAACATTGAGTCTCACTTCACACAGCCTTTCATGCTTTGTGATGCAAGTCAAAGTTTCGCTATTTAAAGATCAGACATCTAGAGACATTGTATTCCTGCTTTTGCCCCAAGAGCGTGTATTTGGTGTCTGTCAGAAGAAAGCTGACTTCTCTGGTAACCCTGGTCTTCAGGGCTCTTGTCAGCTTTTATGTGACTTAAGAACATATACATGGAAATGGAACTATTTTTAGAAGTCCATCCAGACTAATTACAGACTTCCAGTTACTTATCCGAACGTTGTGTAATCACTGAAATAGCATTTGCCATTCGATGGCGATCCCCTGTATTGACTTTGCAGTGCTGTAATGTTAACGGAAGGCTGGAATGTTGGTTGGTGCAGAGACAATGAAAGACAAGATTTCTCTGCCACAGACACTTGGATTTTCCTTTTAAAGATGTTCACACTCTTCTGGTGTAATTACAGCCTGCCAGAGTGAGGAGCATGAAACTGTTTAGCTTGCTAAGCTTAAAATAAAAGGTGTATGTGGAAACAAGAACACGATCCTTTTTCTAGCAGTCCAGCACCAAGTCCCATCCCCTTTCCTCTGCTGTGGCTTCTTCCCCTGAAATTTAGAGCATCTCCCTATTAACGCATTTTAGGTGAGTGATTGGGGGACCCTTTTGTCTTCCATGTTGCTCTCATTATTTCTGTTTATTAATCTGTTTGTGGCTCATATTGCATGTCTGAAGTCTCAGGTGTGGGTGCACAGATCTCGTGATTTATGCTCCAGTCTAATTATATAAGGCACACCCCAGTTCCCACGCAGCCTTCCCCTTGGGCAGACCTCTTGATTGTTCTTGGGCTTGGGTGGTTTTGTGAGGTCTTTTTTAATTGACCAATATCACCATGCTTTTATCCACAGTCCCAGAATAAAAACAGAAGAAACGTATGTGCCAGGTCTATACCCTGGAGGGAACAGGCATGACTCTGTGGTTTCTTTCCCACCCCCTTCCTTTTTGCCCCCAGATATTCCCTCCCTTCCCTTGTGTTACAGACGGGTTTTGCAGAGCTTCAGTCAGTAATGCCAAAAATGTTAACGTGTAAGTGGCTACCCCTTCCTCCCCAGACCAATCAGTCATTTTCAGTCACAGGTTTCAATCTGCTGCAGCAAAGCCAAGCCTCTGTGCTTGCAGCAGGTCTTACAAAAGCAAGGCTGTTTGAGTGACAGGCAGGGAGAGAGGGTTCTGATAACGCACTGAGACAAGTCTGGAAGCGGAGTATCAAGGACGAGGCTGTGGCAGAGGTACTGTGCATTATGGATGAGGCACTCAGCTCTGTCGTTGATTGATTGAGGGATGGTTGTGCTCTTTCACAATGCTGGGTAAGATCATTTGGACTGTCATTTAATATGAGCTTTCTTGTCAGTGGGAAGATGACTTTTCACACAGTGATCCCATGAAGATTGCAAATGACAACCATGCTCTCCGCTCTGCTTTTTAAGTGTTTAGTCTCTCATGCAGGTGGGTTAACTTAAAACAGCGTTAGTGCTTGCCAGGTGGCATATGCTGGAATTAATTCTTATTCTCAGATTCTCACTATAAATCTGACTATAAATATTGGAAAAGCACCTGTGTCTGATGATGTGAGATACATGTCTTTTAGCAGCCAAGGTGCCATCCACCTACCCTGCGTAGGTAGGGTATTAAATTAAGTAGGGGAGCTATGGGGAATGCAATTTTCTTCTCTTTTCTTGCAGGACAGAGAAAGAAGCTGTAACAAACAGTTCTGGAGACTTTGAAACACAGCCACAGTACTGAGGTCTCTGACTGACAAGCCTTCTGCTTTCTCCTTCTCGCAGGGCTCCTCCTACAGATCTTCTGAGCACGTCTGCATCTCAGCAATTTTTTACTGCACCCAGGTACTGAATGTAAGGAACCAAGCTGCATGAAAAGAAGCGTGGGGTGTAGGAGAAGGAACACTGTGAGGAATATACCAGAAGTCATGTCTATACAAAATGCAGGCATGACTTCAAGCAAAAATTATTTGTGAGAGCATAGTTGCAGAATGACCAAGTTTATTCTTAGAAAACTACAGAATAAAGCTCTCATTCAACAATATGACTTATAATAATGTTAAATGGTATGTGTCAGGCTTAACTTCCCTAAGTGTCATCGTTTCAGTGTATGACTGGAAGTTTATCTATTGCTTGAACAGAATCTCTTTTCCTCCCTACAGGTCTTGAAAACTAGAGTTCAGGAACTTCTGGATCAGCCTTTTCATTGAAATACTGGAACTACTATGAAGCCTTCTTGGTTTGCACTCATCTTGGCAGTGCTCAGTACTGAATTGATAACAAGTCGCTGTTCCACCATCAAGTCCCCGAGGTTCAGAGGACGTGTGCAACAGGAGCGAAAAAATATCAGACCAAATATCATCCTTGTACTCACAGATGATCAAGATGTGGAGCTAGGTGAGAAGTAATTGTTGTTTGCTACTACATTTTGTCATGTGTCTTTCAGTAGTATATGTCCAGCAGAAAGAACTTTAATTCAGAGAAGGTGCTGGTCCTGGAACAGTATCAGAATGTGGGACAAGTTTGGAAAATGAGTTAATAAATATTATTTAATAGCATTCATCACATTTAATTATAGACTTTAGGAAAGATATGGTTATCAAAATCCAGCATGGGAGGCTTTGATCAACACAACAGAAGGATTTAATAATGCATGCAAGGACATACAGATAAAAAACTTGCATCAAAAGCCTTTTCTCACTCTATGACTTTTTGTAGCATTTAAAAATTTGAGCCTTATGAGGCCAGCCTTTCCCTCAGTGCTGTATTGGTGTCCTTATCTCTACATATTTGTCACAGGGATGTATGTCATCTGACATGTTCATGCCCACAGAAAAACTGGTCTAGTTACAGGGCTTAATAATCTTAATATTTGTATGAGTTACTGAAGTGTTTAAAATCCATCTGCTTTAAAAACTATGCTATATGTATAAAAACATGGTAGTTTTGCTTTCACAAGTATATTAAATATCTGAGCACATACCAGTCAGAAGTGATTTTCACATATTTTTCTTAGGGTGGAAAAAGTAAAAACACTTGGATGATGTTCC
This sequence comes from Oreocharis arfaki, assembly GCA_013398015.1. Taxonomy (NCBI): domain Eukaryota; kingdom Metazoa; phylum Chordata; class Aves; order Passeriformes; family Paramythiidae; genus Oreocharis; species Oreocharis arfaki. Next base: position 185,724 of record VZRR01011642.1, read on the forward strand.
AGGAGGCCTTTGAATGTTTTCCATTAAGTAAGTTAGAAAGATATTAATGGTAGTTATGCATATAACTGATTTTTTGGTTCACTGCCCAAAAGGGAAAATCAAGGAGAGAAAGAGGATCATTTTAGGCTACCCCCAAGCAAATATTTTGCGTTGTGAGATCAAAAAGGTGAAAAAATGGCAAATTAAGTTGAAATGAAATCGTGCATTCTTAGCTTTTTTTTTTTTAATGAGAGACATATTTTTAGTAGAAGTGTATAGACAAAATGCCATATGACATTAAAAAATAAAAATGCTTCCTTCTAGAAAGCTTGATTTTGTTCTAAAATCACATACTTTCAGACTGAAAACTGTAGAAAAAAATGGTCTGTATCTGAAAGCAATTCTTTGATTGCTAGCATTTTTATATTTGCCATGATGCAGTAATAATTTCATAGTCCTTCAGGGTTCTGAGAAGATAATTAATAAACTATATTTCGTGACTGAGGGTTCGTGCTTTTATGCAGCAGAATTCCAAACACAGGCCTTTAGATCTGAGTGGTTCTTATCTTTTTTTATTTTTCACTCTTTCAAACCTCTGCTCTGTTTAGCCATGCTGCATAATGAATAGCTGTTCCCAGCTCTATTTCTGGTCTAAAATACAGCTCTTACAATAGGAGTGCATTTCTTCTTGATAGAGTCGTTCTGAAAAATTTTGTTAAAAGGGTCAAGTCAAGTCTTCCTTTTTGTGGTCTGAAAGAGCCTACTCTCTCCAGGGCACTGGGGAAGGTAGGTCAGCAGACACACATCCCTGAAAACAGTGTTAGTAACTTGCCATCTTCAGTCTTGCGAGAAGGTTTGCGAGTGGTGAAAAAGGAGGAAGGATGTGGCGAGTCACTTTGTTCATACTGTGGAGCTCTTCTCTTTGAAAGCTGCTCTGAATGTTCACAGGGCGCTCTGGCTCCTATTAGCAGGCAGCTGAGCAATAGCCTGGGTGTGTATGCTCTCCCACTGCCTTGAATGAACACACAGGTTTCTCCTTTTCATAGATCATCTCACAGGAAGCAGGATTCAGCCCCAAGATTTACTGTACTGCTTTATTCACACTTCTGCTAATAAATCATTCTGCTTATTTGAAAAATAAAGCCAAACTGTTTTCCATGTGTGAATTTTCCTCTTGCTCTTCATTGATTCCTGAGAAAAGTCTTAAATTTCTCAAAGGTCGATGGGAAGTAACACTTTCTGCCACAAACAGAATAAAACTTAGGCATTGGTGTCCAAAAATCACGAGGCTGAAAGTCACTCAATATGGATTATTTGCTGTTGTATTCCCAGCATGAACTTTTCTAAAAGCTATTCTAAATGAATGCTTTAACATAAAAGCACATAAGGTACATTATAGACTTCAATCAGGAAGGATTTGTCTCCAGAGCATGTGTAAGCATTGAACCAAAGTGTTTGTCTGCCTGAGTGCAAATTATATACAGAGGAGTTATCCAAAGCAAAATTTGCAAGGGACAGGGAGTTTGCATTTAGTTAGTGCTCAAACCATAAGAGTAGACACATCTTCCTATTGATCTGCACCATGCCCCTGAGTTTTGCATTCTGAGTGCAAAGAAATTCAGCAGAGTTGCTGTCTCATTCACTTTATTTGATAAAACCAACAAATTGCCCCACAACTCCAGTCACTTCCTATAGGTGCAAGGAGGAAAGATATTATAGATCAGCTGGTGGATTGCAACTTAAGCTGTGTGAAGCAGCCTGGCCCACAGCTCTTGAAGAAACTCAGCTAGTACTTGGGTTCAAAAGCTGGGAAATTACTTCTTAAATTGGGCCGCTGTGCATGTTCTTTTCCCTACCAAGATCCTGAGGGTAGAGGACTCACTGCCCAACAAAGAGGCCAGTGGCATCTTGCTCAAGGCAGAGTACCAGCTCCCAGAACCCGGAACTTCTCCCCTCCTGGAGACAACGTGCTGTGGCTCTTCAGGGCTCTCACTGCACTCAGGCCTGTATTCTCTTCAGTCCAATATTTTTCTTGGTTTTTTGTCTCTTCCCCTGTCCTCCCAATTCTCTGTTATTTGCACACATCAATACCTCAAAATATGACACCCCAATCACTCTTATTGTCCTCACTGTAGAAAATGTCTTGCGTAATGTCAGAAAGGAGTAAAGCCTAATGAATATGTTGGTAGTTCCAGTGTTTCTGACCCTTTTTTACAGCCTAATGCACCACCCAGTGAAATCTGTATAAACCATTCTCTGAATAGAGCACTGAGTGAAGAGATCGCAGCATCATCTAGACACATCGTATCAGGCATAATTTGCCTGGTATGCTTTCCATTTTCAGAACTAAAGAGCTAAATTAAGAACTTTATAACTAAAGCACTAAAAAACATAAGCTGAAAAAATAGGGATGTGTGCTGAGAACTGAAAAAGTCCATTACCTCCCTGGGGACTTGCATACAGCCCATATAAAGACAGGGTGGCTTCTAGCTATCCCTTTGTAGAGATGCGCACCCACGATGAAAATCCATAGCAACTTTAAGACTTGATATGAAACCTTGGTTGCCAAACATATTTCTTGAGCTATGAGAATAGACTGAGAAGTGGCACTGAATGTCTTGTCTGACAAAACTTACTAACTTCTGTGTCCATAGTGGCCATTCCCTGTTATCTGATTGCCCTCAGGTGCTCCCTAGTCGGTCATGTAGAGCGCGAGTGTCCTGCTGACAGACAGCGCCCGAGTACATGTGCCCTGAGGACTGTGGGCCAGATGGTAAAAAACACAAGCTGTGAGGAGACCTACAGACAGCAAAGGATTATAACTTATATCAGCAAGTTTTATCTCCTGCTTGTGTTTTGTTTTCCAAATGAGGAAATCTCACCTGCTTTGAAGTGCCTGTTCCAGAATTTCCAGAGGGGCTTAATCTATTATCAGTGTCAGTAAGTGCATACCTGGAGGGAAAACTTAGTCATAAACAGCAGGTTTGCAAGAGCAGAGGGCTGACCAGCTGGAGGAATGAGGAAGCACTCTAACAGCTACTCATTTATAATACATGGAGGCAGGAAAGTGCAGATCAGCTCTGCTGCAGTTACTGTGCATTAGGGTACCTGAATAGCCCACTTTCTATCTGAGCACCTCTGAGCACTTTACAGCTGAGCTCTCAGGAATAAACCATGACTTTTCAAAAGTGGAAGAGCTCTGGTGAAAACAAAACTAAACAAAATCTAAAAAGTCAGCCTGGGGTCTGACATAAAGGCATGTAGAACGAGGATGATCTCTCATTTGTCTTTCACTTAACAATTCAGTGAAATGCTCTTACCCATGCAAATGGAGATATTCTGTGTTCAGGAACCTCTCAGTTACTCTTCTACTTTTCTATATCCCTGAGCACATGGGGTTCAGGAAAGCACAAATGCAGATGTTCTGCATTTAGGAAATAAGGGCTATGAAAGACAAAGAGTCTAAAGTGATAGTGACTCTCATACACACTATTAAATATATCCTTAAAGACAGAGACCCTGGTGTTTTAAATGGAATGCTGAAGACCCTACTGCCTCTTCCCTTTTTTTAACAATTTTTTTAAATGCAAAAGACTTCATATTCAGCACTGATTCCTTAGCCCAAAAACAAGACAGAGCATGCTTAACTTCAGCTAGTAAAATAATTTTGTGAGGTTTTTAGGTCTATAACCTAAAGTTTAGTCTCCTTTGGAGTTTTATGGTTTTACAGGCAGGTTTGCAATTGCTTTAGAACTTCTTTTAATTTGATTTTCAAGCAACGTAAACAAAACCATCAAGAAAAATTCTTGTTGTATCAGCAGAATCAACAGATTTAAATGTAAAGTAGGGACAGTCAACTGTGCAAAAACCAAAGGAAAAAAAAAAGAAAAAAATCCCAGAAACCTCTTTTTAGCACCAAAATTGTGTGAATTCTGCAGTTCACAAACTTGTTTCCTGGGCACATACTGACATATCCACAGTTCACCCTCACCCTTCAATCTCTGCTCTGTTGGTTAACATAAAGAACAAACTTTGGCAGCTGTCAGCAAATACTGACAGACTCTATCCAGGGCTGCTCAGCCTTTCTGCAATCAGAAATCTGCAAGCCCTGCCTCTCTCACCTTGCAGTTCATGAAGATGATTTGAAAGATGCAAAAAACGTCTTTATTCTTTAAACAGTATCAATACAATTTCTTGAGAAAGGTGCTGCATTTTGCCTTTTTTTTGCATACTTTTTTAGCCCCAAAAACTGACTTTGAGCACAGTGCTTTAGCATCAGAATCAGACATGCTGCTCTTGTGTCCACAGAAACTTTCCTTTAGAAAAATTGCTACTGAATTCTCTCCTTCCTTCCTCCATTTCTCACTCCTTCCTTTAGCCCCTTCCTCTCTCTATTTTTCTCTTTCTTCTGTCATTTGATAAAATGGAAAGAGTATTAACATTTTCACTGGTAATCTCAGCATTTTACATATTTTACTGACATATTGACTAGTACTTCAGCCTGTGTAACATACTGCTTTTCTACAGCTGCATTTGAAGAAATATTGACCTATGAATTTGATACAGCTTTGACACTATTTCTAGATTAGTCTATATTTTAACTTTGTTTTGAAGTCTGAGGAAAAAAAAGAACTCAGTCTTTCTGGAATCCTGAAAAATATTTTTGTTGGTATAATAAAAATGTGACCTTTCTCCTAAAATTATGAAAGCTACAGAGGGAAGCATACTGATGTTCAGAGGCAAGCTAATCCCTGATACTTTACTTTTAATAGCATAATAACAGCCAATATATTCAAACTATCTTTTACAGCACAGTGATGATCAGTACCTCTTATTACAGGGTCCATGCAAGTGATGAATAAAACCAGGAGGATTATGGAGAATGGAGGGGCCTCTTTCATCAATGCCTTTGTTACTACCCCGATGTGCTGCCCATCGCGTTCCTCGATGCTGACTGGGAAGTATGTGCACAACCACAACATTTACACCAACAATGAAAACTGCTCTTCTCCCTCGTGGCAGGCTACTCATGAGCCTCGCACCTTCGCTGTGTATCTCAATAACACTGGGTACAGAACAGGTAAGACAAAGCAACAGCAGTTCTTCGTTTAAACGGAAGGTGATATATTCAGCAATCGGTCTTAAATCACTGCCTAAAATGAAACTAATCTTGGCTGTGATAGAGTTCCTTTTCTTCCTAGTAGATGCTATAGTGTTGTATTTTGGATTTAGCATGAAAATAATCTTGATAACACACNCATTTAAATTGTTAAGCTGTTCATATCTCAATCCATGGATTTTACCTTCTTTCCTATTCTCCTCCCCATCCCACTGTGGNCTTGATAACACACTGAAGTTTTAAGTTCTGGCTAAGTAGTACATATATCAAGTCAAGACTTTTTAGTGTCTCATGCCCTGACAGCGGGAAGGCTGGAGGGGCAGAAGGATTTGAGAAGGGACACAGCTGATCCAAACCAGCCAGTGGTATATTCCATACCATATGGCATCATGCTCAAGACATAAACTGAGGGAAAGCTGGCCAGGGGGTGCTGCTTGGAAGCTGGCTGGATATTGGTAAATGAGTGGTGAACAATTCTACTGTGCATTACTTGAGGGTTCGGGGGGTTTTTGTGGGGTTTATTTCTCTGTATTTGTTGTCTCCCATTATTATTATTATTATTATTATTATTATTATTATTATTA
>VZRR01011642.1:192877-328793 GCA_013398015.1 Oreocharis arfaki
ATATTCCATACCATATGGCATCATGCTCAGGACATAAACTGAGGGAAAGCTGGCCAGGGGGTGCTGCTTGGAAGCTGGCTGGATATTGGTAAATGAGTGGTGAACAATTCTACTGTGCATTACTTGAGGGTTCGGGGGGTTTTTGTGGGGTTTATTTCTCTGTATTTGTTGTCTCCCATTATTATTATTATTATTATTATTATTATTATTATTATTACATTTCATTTAAATTGTTAAGCTGTTCATATCTCAATCCATGGATTTTACCTTCTTTCCTATTCTCCTCCCCATCCCACTGTGGCCGGGGGTGGGGAGCGAGAGAGCAACTGAGTGGTACTTAGTTGCTGCCTGGGGTAAAACCACAACAGGAGCAATTGTTGTCCCAAACTGGCTGTGCAGGGCAGAGGTTGAATGTTGTGGAGAGGGAGGGTAGTACTGCCTGCTGCTCCACATCTGCAGTAACAGCCAGGTAAACAAACTCACTGGTAGTGAAGCAGCATATTTTCGCATTTGGATGTCCCAGGTGGGAAATAAGCTGTTGGGCAGTTACACCTACTGTGAAAGAGGTGCATTTTAGTGGCACTGTGGGTCTGAACTGGCAGTTCCAGACGTGATTATGGTCAGTATTACGGCCTGCTTGTGGACAGCTGCTAGCAGTTATGGAAGATGTCAGGGCCAGGCTGGGAACTGGTGCCAAAGACCTCACAGGAGTGGAGGGACTGTCATCGGAGCAAAACAAGGTGAATGGTATAATTTAAACTTTGCCATGGGGCGATATTTCATCTGCATTTTCTGAAAAGGAGTAGAAACATGCCTTTAAGAAGGATTGTTCTACTGTGCACCAATAAGATTTGATAGTTTTCTTGTAAATTCCTGGTGGTTTTCTGTAGTCAGGAGATCCTTTTCCTGTCTACAAAGAACTCTTCTTATTCCTCTCGTCTGCGCTTCAGCTTGATGTAAAACTCGATTCATTTCTGCATCACCTATCCCCTAAGATTGAATCTGTAGACACGTCAGGCTCCAGCCTGACTTCCCCTTCGCAAGGTACCGGAGTTGTGCGAGGTCGTCAGAGGGCAATTTGTCCAGAAGTGTCGTTCAGCTACAAAGACTCCCCTTTACGGAGCCAGCGAGGCACAGATCTCCTGCCAGCTGCCTTCCTTACAATGTAACTGGCAGCAAAGAAACTTGTTTCTATCGGCAGTTTAGCACAAGAAGGGATTGCTTTCAAAACAGAGAGCTGGCAGATGTCTCCGTGCTGTCTGCTCGTCCTAAATCTCTTAAAGCCGCTACCTCCAGTGCCTCAAGTTTATCTGCCTCTTTCTTCACCACACAGACAGTTCACTCTTTTTTCTTCCGTCTCTCTGCATCTCTAGTTCTGGAGAGCTTCTGCTTCCTGTATTAGAAACAAGACTAGACAAATCTTTAGCTTTTTTGGACCTGGTGTTGGCTCTGACACATGAGCTGAATAGTACTTCAGTCTCTGTTAAGTTGGTCTCAGTGAAGCTGCCATCCGAGTACAGCACTGCTAAGCCTGAGCAGGGGTCAGCATCAAGGCTTTGGAGGAGAAAAGGAAGGAAGAGAGAACTGACCCTAACTGTTAGAAAAGGTGCTGAATTTGACCTAAAATATGAGGTTTNTCCTGTCTACAAAGAACTCTTCTTATTCCTCTCGTCTGCGCTTCAGCTTGATGTAAAACTCGATTCATTTCTGCATCACCTATCCCCTAAGATTGAATCTGTAGACACGTCAGGCTCCAGCCTGACTTCCCCTTCGCAAGGTACCGGAGTTGTGCGAGGTCGTCAGAGTGCAATTTGTCCAGAAGTGTCGTTCAGCTACAAAGACTCCCCTTTACGGAGCCAGCGAGGCACAGATCTCCTGCCAGCTGCCTTCCTTACAATGTAACTGGCAGCAAAGAAACTTGTTTCTATCGGCAGTTTAGCACAAGAAGGGATTGCTTTCAAAACAGAGAGCTGGCAAATGTCTCCGTGCTGTCTGCTCGTCCTAAATCTCTTAAAGCTGCTACCTCCAATGCCTCAAGTTTATCTGCCTCTTTCTTCACCACACAGACAGTTCACTCTTTTTTCTTCCGTCTCTCTGCATCTCTAGTTCTGGAGAGCTTCTGCTTCCTGTATTAGAAACAAGACTAGACAAATCTTTAGCTTTTTTGGACCTGGTGTTGGCTCTGACACATGAGCTGAATAGTACTTCAGTCTCTGTTAAGTTGGTCTCAGTGAAGCTGCCATCCGAGTACAGCACTGCTAAGCCTGAGTAGGGGTCAGCATCAAGGCTTTGGAGGAGAAAAGGAAGGAAGAGAGAACTGACCCTAACTGTTAGAAAAGGTGCTGAATTTGACCTAAAATATGAGGTTTACCTCATGGCTTGCATCTCAGAAATCCTTTCTGCTTGTGTAGGGGTGCTTCATGTGGGACCTGGGTTTAGTGCTCCTAAAAAATTAGTATTTTATTGGTTTGTCACCTATGCTTTGCACAACTAAATGCTTCATACATAAACTGGACAGCTTTGTCACTAGCCCTCTCTGCCCTTCTGGGGGTAAACAGTGCTTTGAGCGTATCTCCTGCACTGCCTTGTATTATGAAGGCATGTGGAGATGCTTACTAAATGCAGACTTGACCCTATTACATGGCAATGAAAAAGGGGTCAAAAGGAAAGGAACAGGAAAAAAGTACTTTTTCAAAGGCAGGCAGAGAGAGCATAAGTCCTAAAACTGTCAGTATAGGTGAGTTTTAACAAAGGGCAGAAAAGAATAAAAGAAAATGGAAACAAATGAAAACACCTGCATGAATCTCCTATTCTGACTGAGGTACATTGTTCAATCCTACAATACTATGGCTGCAAAGATTTATCTTTTTACTCCTTGTAAGATGAGCCTACCTTCTAATTTAGCCACAATTATTTCTGAGGTGGTAGCCTAATTAACAGCAGGCCTTATAATACATTTTTCAAGGATAGTGTTGCCTTATTAAAAAGTCACACAAAGTCTGCTCACCAAGTAATAATCTACACTTCACAGCTAGAAAGTTTAGTAAAATTATAATGACTCAAAAATACCTGGGAGTCAAAAATAATTGGGAGCAAAAATGAGGGAACTGGGGATAGAGAGGTTACAGATGTTATGGATACTTACCCTGTGCATTTCTACATTTTTTGACAGTAAATCAGTAACCTCCTCAATGGGAAACTGAGACACAGAAAGAGAATGACTCAGGCCAGTCACAGTGTGGTGACAGTCCTGATAAGGCACTTGACCAGAGAGCTCCCATCTGGATGAGACAACGCACAGTATCTCCAGCCTGGTGCTCTGAAATGATGAGAATTTAACTCTCACTTTTTCCATAGGATCAAATTATTATATGTCAGTGGAAATAAAGGGGTGGGAGAGTGTCTATATAATGTCCTTACTTCTGTTCACTCCGAATAGTTTTCAATATCTATAAAGCATCCATTGTCTAAACCTGCAGCAGCCTTAACTAAATCCTCTGTATTGCAATTGATCACATGTGGGCAGGCTGTTATGAGGGGAGTTCTGCTGAAGCCACGATGACTCCACACAAGCACAGCAGGCCCTTTAAAGAGAGGTCTGAAACGTGCTCTAATAAACTGCGGTTATAATTAGAGCCCACTGGGGAAACCTGGCAAAGGACAGAATGGTTTTTTCTTTCCTTTCTCTGTTTTATTCTTCTACTCTGATATGACCTAAGGGCAATGTTGCATTTCAGGGAAACATCCCTTTTTGGAGATTGTATGTCAGTGCTAAGGCATAGGCAGACACTGTGCCGGACACTAGCAGGGCAGGCAACATTCAGAAACAATACTGGGCAGTAGCAGGGCAGACAATATTCAGAAATAACACTGCCAAATCAAAATAACTTTTGCTTCTAATTATAATTTTCCAAAACTATTAAGCATGTTTCAATGTTTACAGTTTCCCTTATTCACAAGCTGTATGTTAATGCAGCAGTGAACCAACTGCCCAGCTTCTTGATTGTCCACAAAACTGGTAATATTAAATTCAAATTTGTAGGACAAAGCAGAGAAGGCACACAGTAAATAGGTAGAAAGAGAAAACGAAGTAGCTCTGGAGAGTTTCAGAGATGACATTTGTTTTAATTACGTAGGATCCAGGCACTCATACTAGAGAGGAAAAAGGGTGCCTCGCTTTCAAATTTTGTGGAAATGTTGAGAAAAGCTTGAGAAGTTTTCTTTCATCTCATAGTTTTTAATGTCAGCAGATATTCCTTCAGCTATTTAGATTCACAAGTTTAATTCATAAATTTATTAACTGCAGGAGTTAGAGATTTTGTCTTATGCTTTCCAAAGTATTGGCTGGGCATCTGCTGTTCTTTCAGTCTCATAATTTCTTTACCTTGTACTGCTCTGTCCCAGTCCTACAGCACATAGTCTTGCCTCTCAGATGTGCCCTTTGCTGTTGCTGGTTGCCTTTACCATTCACCTACGCAAAGGAAAACTCCAGAAGTGCAACCTTGGCTTCCTCAATAGGAAAGGGGGATTGTGCTATATTTTAATAATTGAGCAGCAGCCAAGCATAATCTTGGAATTATTTTAGAAGACAAAGACCGCTACATGAGAACGGCCAACATCCAGAAGACATAAATAAGATAAACATTTTATTTTTAAATAATGGGTCATACTTTGCATACTGCAGGATTTTACATTTTTACCAGCCGAAGTTTCATCCCTTTGCAAGTATGAGAAGAAGTATAAGTTTAAAATTCTTACCCTGACTTAACACACCTATGCATTCTAAACCCTCTCTGCTTAATGTTACTTTGTAGAATTACTGCTCTCTAATCCTCACTCCTCTTAGCCCTTCGCAGCCAGTGTAACTGTGCAGGAAAGAGCTGGGCTCTGCCTTGGCTCAGCAGCTGCTGACAGCCTCACAGCACCATGCCAAACACAGGACCGGTCTCTCCCTTCATGGAATCCCACCTGAAAGAACAGGGATCACCAAATTAGGCAATTGTTTGCTTGCACTTTTTAGAATTTTCTTTGGGAAGATGTATTTCCCAGTGTTTTATTTCTTGCTCAGATGTATGAACTGATTAGAATAACATTCAAGATTCATGCATGTGAGTGTTCTGATGGCATTTTTGGGGCAAAAATGGTAACATAGCGAAGTTAAGCAGCTCAAACATTAATTCCTAAATGGCTTCATTTGTGAAACTCCAGGCTCAAGAAGTGACACCAAGATGTCCCTATCTGGCGTGTTCTGACATTAGTCACAGACTTCTGTGCAGTGATGAACAGAAATGGTCACTTAGTTGACAACTGGCTAATGTGTTCAACAGCACACGTCAGTGTGTCCATTGACATGTGTCACTTCTGGGTACATTTCTTAGTGTAATGAGCAAAGAACTAATAAAACATTGAGATGACAGGAAGCTGAAAGCTAAGGAGTATTTAAACTGTGCACCATTCCCTTCTGACACACAGGGACATGTTAATCTTTCATAAAGCGAGCAAAAGCTATGCCTCCTGAAGGTGTGGGCAGACAATAAGTTTCCTCTGGAGGCAAAGCCAGTGTGCTTCCTGTTCACAGCCTTGCAGTACGAATCACTGCCAGCACATGCTATTTTTAATCTGTATCATTTCAGTGACCTAATTTATATCCTGTCTCATGCACCCTTTCAAAGCAGAGAGGGTGGCACGATATGATACAGTGCTGGGAATGAGTGAGCGGAGAATGAGTCGTGGTTTTCAGATTATTTCTAAAGTGAAAATAAAGAGAGAGAGAGAACTCTGAGTTTTCAGGTTCATTCTTAATCGGTGTGAAGTATTCTGGGAAGCATCAAACGTAATTTAATCTGTAAATATTTTAAATAATTTAAAGTGTCTCACTTTTCAGAATAACTTGAACTTTCTGTCAATGAAAAAATTTATAGATGAAAGTGAAATATGCCAAATGTATGCACATAGTCCACAAAAAGTGAAATGCAGAAGAGGAAAAAGGCCAAAAGGATAACATGCAGGATTTTCTAGTTCTATGGCATCATGTGAAATGAAACTTTTTGGTTTCTGTCCAGGACCTCATCAAAAACCACAGCATATCTGCCTACTTATGCTTAAAGCAGAATTCTGTACTATTAAATATCACAGAGAAAACCATACACTAAAAGAGTTTTAGCAAGTTTATGTATTCAAGTGCTTCATTTAGGAAAATCTGGGTAGTACATTGTCTATGCAACCATTTCATCTCTTGTTCACATGGCCAAATTATAGTCTTTAACTACATAACAACATACCACTTTATGGAGGGTGAAATTTCCTTGGTTTGAAAAGATAGACCAGTTCTATCAAAAGACAGTGCTGGCTTCCAGATCAGCAAGGCCAAGAGTTCTCATATCCCATCTGCCAAGCTAAGCAAAGTGGGGTTTTATCACATACATGGGGCTGGACACGCTGCTATAGGTTTTCAGATGTCTTATGAAAGGCAGGTACCAGTGACACTCAGGAGTCCTTTCAGACATTGTTGGGTCCTCCACTCTGACCAAAAGCACTTCTGACTCCCTTCATCCTACCCCATTAGGCAGTACAGTGTCCACTCCTCAGTTTTCTCATCCCAGTTTTCTGGCCCTTCAAGGCATCACCTTGGCCTCTTCTCTGAGCCTTGCCCCCCCTGCTTGTCTGTCCTCAAGTCATTCCCTCTCTCCCTCTCTCCCTCCCTGCTCTCTCGGGTCCGGTCAGTTCTTGACAGACATGTCCTGTTCCCACTGCTTACCATTAATGATATCCTTTTCCAGCCTGATCAGCAAACCTGCTTCTCCCACCGCCCTTGTCAATCAGCTTCTTTCTCCTTTCTGCACTCATTCTCCCGTTCCTTGGTTGACATTGGCAGTCCAGGGCCCCCAAGCCCCCACTGCTTCTTCCCCCCCTTAGCTCCTTTGCTGGATTTCCTGCCATTCCCCAGACTGCCTGTCCTTATCGGGTCACCTCCTGCCCTCTGCATTTCAATCAACTTTCTCCCACCTACTGACACCACTCACAGGTGGACAGGGAATAAATGTCCTGAGGTGTCCAGATCTCTAGCACATGCAAATTGCAGGGTTTTTTTCAAAGGATTCTAGTAGATGCCTCCTTGACAGGAAGTCCATCGTGCCTTTGACAGAGTTCCTGCTCTCAGTGCAGAGCATGTAAGTGCTATCAAATGAAATCTCACATAATTTTTTTCAGATGTTAAGCGTAATTCCTTTTCCATTTCTGCGGTTCTCAAAGATGGCTACTGTTTGGGCTAAAAAGTTTCAAAAAATTCAGCCTGAGGCAGACATCCAGTGTGGAAAATTTAAATCCAAGTATAAGAGAGCTATAAGCAGCTGAAAACAGGGTCTTATAATGAGAAATGTCAGACAGCATCAATATTGGAAAGTGCTACCAGCTTGGCCCATAATACAGGCTTTGTTAAAGATATCACCCAGGCTAACAATTGCTATATCAAGTTATGGGCTAATGCCTTTTGCAACTGCTGAGTTATAAAATCCTTAATGATCTTTTTGGTTGCAATGGTAAACCTGGCAGTGACTGGGAAAGACCCACAAAGCTGGAGAAAATGTAGAAAACCTGGGGTTTTCTACTGTGTTTAAGTTACAAGACTGGGAACTGTGAAATCTGAATTATATTCTTGGCAATGTCGCAGGCTTCCTGTGTGACTTAGGTCTAGCTGAAAGTTAACCTCTCGGTGCCTCAGTTTCCTCACCATATTTTTTGGGACAATGCTTATTTCATTTCCTAGGCGTGTTGGCATACTGAACTGGCTTTCTGCACTTCAATGACGTGATACAGTAATCTTCTGCAATTTTTCAACAGAAGGGAAAAATCAAATTTCTTGGGTTTGAATCTATGGCTTGCATAATGGGAAGAAAGCAAGAAAGAATGTACTGGAATGATTCAGAAGCTCAAGTTATGTTGGGTTCTGTCCACAGAAGCATAGAATCACTGTGTTTGAGTCCTGAAATGTCATATAAACAGTGCTTTGCAACCCCTGTAAATGGTTTCCTGACTTTGTTAAAGGAAGTGGGCTGTCTCCTTAAAGCTCTTGTCTGGGTCACGGTGACTAAACCTTTCTGCAGCTTGGCTTTTTAAAGGTTTGCGTTTGTTTTAACTCGAAAATGTTCCCCTAAGCCTCAACAAATAACAAAGGTGCAGAACATAATATATGTCCTTTGATCTGTGCAAGTGCAGAGATGTCTCACTGGTAGATGTAGCCCAGTTCACCTGTACACTAATCCACTTGGGCTGACAGGAGTTAGAGGACTAACTCTGTTGTGTAATACTGTAAACGTTAGTCATAATTGCTTGTAAAAAATGCTGGGAAAAGAAGTCCTGAGAATTATGAGAATTTGAATCATACTCACCTGTAAGTATTAGAGATCCCCTGGATCAAATTATATTTGTCTTGCACCCATTGCAACCCCCTTGATCTCTCAGTCCAGTACAGAAATCGTTAGCTAATTGTAAAAGGGAAAACAAAACCCTGTCTTAAGGCATCCCTTCATGTCAGGTACCAGGCATGTATGTTCTGCAGCCCCTCCAGAGACACATGGATGTCTGTATAACTGCTCGCCATGCCATGTGTTGTTCTTTGCACAAACATAATTGAACATACTAATACAGAATACAATTATTCTGATATACTAAGCTGCACTACATGTGATTAAAAAATAACAATGTGTCCTGGGAACAGTTAGCAAAACTGCCAGAATGCAGATAAAAATTGTCTTATTAAAATGCAAAAGTAAGCATTTATCTTTCCTGTTATCCCTATGGGGGCCATTACACATAATAATGAAAAGATGTCCCTTGAAATGGCATTACTTTTTAATGAGGCTTTTACCCATTGAGTCATAATCTCCATTTTACTAATTGCAAGCAGAAATGGCTTCCTAAACCCTCCAATTGCTGAGTACAGGCGGCTTCTAAAGATGAGGCTTCCCAGTCAGTTCTCAGACTTGGGCAGTTCAGCAAGTGTTGGTCTACAACTAAGCTGAAGATGGCTCTACAAGCCAGGCATGTGAAGACCCAGCAAAGACATCTGCAAGTCACAGTGTCAGTTCCTGGGCAATTCTGTGACATATTCCACAGTGCTTTGTTGTTAACAATCCTCTGGTTAAACAAAAAATAACCAGGACACCCATCATGATTACTTGTTGATTGTTCTTTGGCCCCATGGACACTCCTGTGATTTCCTTTTACTCTGGAACTTGTCTTCACTCAGAGCCTGAAGAGCCAGACACTGACTGCTGGTGCTGGGCCACAGTTCTGACTCACTTGCCCTATCCTATTCTCAGTAGTACTCAAAAAACCATGTGGTGCAAGGACTCTTGTATTTCAGTAAAAGCCTGGCTTTTCCCTTCATCTGTCTAGTTACTCATATCCTCTTCAGCTTTTGACCAACAAACCATTTTTGGTTAAAGCATTTTGGCAAATATGATCCATTATCACAGCCACTGTTTCTTCTACTAGTATTCAGGGCTTTGCTACGCATTTGACATGGGAACTGCTTTACACAGCAACAGGGGCAAACATCTATTTCTGCAAACTGTCGCTCAGGGAGCTGCTTAAAACCTGACAGCACTGAGATTATTTTTATGATAAAATACTAAATCATTGCCAACACAAAGGTGAATGGTTCAGGCTGTCAATCCTAAGTCTCATAACATGCACTGAAATATGGGGTTCGGGGGGCCAAAAGGTATCTAACAAAACATTATTAAAGTTAGAAAATTAAGTAATCTAAAGGAAGGAAATTCCGAGATGATTTGGCCCTCCCCAGCTCCAAGCCATCCTTTCTTTTCTAAATTTGGTTTATATATTCTCGTATTTATGCCCCAGGTCATTTCATCTCTTCATTTTATGCTGGTGGCTTTCTCTCAGGTAATGAATATCAAAAGAGAGAGTAGAGAAGGAGTGAGAGAAGCTGATGGCTTTTTGTTTTAATGTCAAAAATTAAATTCTGGGAACATTCTCAGGTCTGTAAAGGAATATTCCATTATGACGTTAAAGTAAGAAGCCAGAGTAATCATCTGTGTGCTACAGTTTTTCTGAGCTTGGTCATTTTGAGATAGATTTTCATAGCCACCTCTGTTATTTACGAAGGCCCTACATCAAAACCTACAGACACTAGAACTTCTTAGAGAAAAAATTGACTATTATTTTTAAATGGGTGAACATATTTCTTTCCCCTAGTCTTTTTCTTGGAAATTACTGAACTGTTTGGCTAAAAGGTTCCATAGAGCAAAATACAGCCTGAGTCAGATAGCATGGAAACTATCACCACTAATGATTGAAGTTTGGCAAGACTGTAAATAGCAGAGTTCAGGTCTCTGAGAGAGTCAGTCTTAATGATACATGGGGCAGTCAAACCATCCTATATGATAAATTGTCATAACTTCCATTTCTCAGTTTGAAAGCCTCTGATGTTTGTGAGAGGCAGGTTGGTAGTAGAGCCTTTTAGTGATGAGCACAGCACACAGAGGTTCCCCAAAATCATGAGGCAGCTGCTGTTAGACCTAGGACGACACTGAGAAGGGCTGACCTCAGATTGCCCCAGGAACCACAGACTGTCCTTGGTTTTGTTTGGCTCAACAATGCTTCCTCTCAGTTACATCACTCTCCCATACATTTCTTCACTGTTGTCTGTCTCTGACTTCTCTTCCCCTTCTCCTCTTTCACTGGCTTCCCTTCTCGCAGTATTTCAGCCTTTACCTGTATACTTTCCCATGACATCTGGGAGCGTAAACCAGTTTGGCTGCCTTGGATGAGAGGTACGGTTTCCATTCCAAGAGACAACAGTGCTGGGCACATATTCCCTGCCCCCTGTCACCCTCTTCACCTCGCAGTTCTTGATTTCTGGTAGGCCTCAGGATAAAAAAGGAGACAGGTTGTATTGCTTTCTTGGTGGCTGTGGGAAGAAGAGCTGGAAGCCTGGTCTAGTATCTTTAGGACTTGTTTATATGTCACATTCCACATGGTATAGGAAAGTAACACTATAGATAACTGTATTCTCTGGATACTGATATTTGTCAGCTCCCTGGTTGAATTGCATCATATTTATGCTGCCTCAGACAAGTCTTAATTATGAACATTTTGATTTTTCCACCAGTTTTCCCAAGAAGCTCACCATGCCCACATCGATCAGATCTGAATTATTTGAGCCCTTCCACATATTTTTTGGTTAGATTGAATTTGTCTAGGTTGGATGTGAGGTTTTCCAATGTGACTTCATTTCCTAGTAGGAAACAAGTACAGGGATCCAAGGTATATCCCACTGCCCAACTGGGGTACAGCATCTCTGGGCAGCAGCTCTTTGCAGACAGGCCTGACTACTGAGTTGAGGCTGGCAGCAAGGGCAGGGGCTGGGCACTGTGAGGGAGGCAGGGAGGGGAACAGCTATCCCCCAGAAGAGCTCTATCCCTGGAAAGGGAGAGGTCTCTATCATTTCCTCCTCTTCAGTGGTGCCTGATTTTGTGAGCACCAGGGCTACCTCTGTGCAGACTGCTGGGGACACAGACAGCAGAATTACTGGCACAGGTGACCCTACAGGGTCTTGTAAACCTGAAGAAAATTAAAAAGGAAAGCAGTGAAGACACTGAGACACCCCAGTAACTTGCTGGGACTGAGCTGGTCATAATAAATCCTGAAAAACCCACATTGCAAACTTAATCAAGTGTTTTGTCACTGCACTTCCCAGGCAGTGGAAAAGAAGGATAGAGCCATCCAAACTGACTATTCTGTGTCACAGACCATACACAAGCAGCGGAAGACCTCCCATACCCCTCTCTCCCTAGAAGCAACGTGGCTGCATTTGCCAGGGTGCCATGCTGGCATTAATGCTCCCTCCCAAGGCCAGCTAGCTGGCTTCTGGTGTCTGTGTATCTTTGCCATAGGCAATCCACAACTCCCAGATAGCTGGGAGCCAGCTGCGTTGGGAGACTGCTTCTCTTCTTACTTCCTTCCAGAGGAATTGGCAGGAGCACCTATAAACCTATGGCAAAGGCTGAAATTTTCAGTCTGAGTGGGTTCTTACTTGTCACCTTGGTCTAATGGAAAAACATAGATGGAGTTTGGCAGGCCAGGTAGAAGAGCTGGACTTCCAAGCCTTTGTCTCTTTTTGGCAAGTTTTGCTTTAGAGAAGATGTGGCAGTAAAGCAGGGTGGGGATTCCTTCTTACTTTACCCGAACATGTCCTAATGGGATGGAGATCTGTCCTTCCCAGACCTTTTATCAAACCAGCAAATGTAGCCAGGATAGCAAGCCTGAACTTTCAGAAGTCGAAAGCCAAGCTCCAAAACATCACAAGACTTGCTTAAAATCACAAGGTGTTTCTCAGATGCTTCCTCTGGGCACTGAGTTTTTATTTCATATTCAAGTGGAAACCAAGAGGAACAGAGCGCTTCTAAAAAAAAAAAAAACCTGAAAATATTTCACATGAACACTAGATTCCAGAAGATTAAGAATAAAACATAGAGTCACGAAGGCTTTCAACTCTCATAAAACTCTGGAAATAACTTATTTTAGTTTCAAAACCCTCTAAGCTATAAAAGGAAGATTTTTGGTAAAGCAACTCTGACTCATTCTAACACATTTTCTCTTCATTCATACATTCTTTTGACTCAGACTAAAAGACTTGGATTGCAAAGCCTCATGCCTGTGTGTTCTTTTTTTTTTACTTCACAGCTTTTTTTGGGAAATACCTCAATGAATACAATGGCAGCTACATCCCTCCTGGGTGGAGAGAGTGGGTTGGATTAGTGAAGAACTCTCGCTTCTATAATTACACCATTTCTCGCAATGGTAACAAAGAGAAGCACGGATTTGATTATGCAAAGGTATTTTCCAGACATAAATGCCACATGATTAATCCATATAAAAATAACTTTCAGATAATTAATTAACCAGCTAATTAATTACTTAACAAATTACAACCACAAAATTGAGATGTCATTTTCTCTCCAGGGCATTGCAGATCGATTTCCATGTGAGAATATTAATTGTTCAACAGAAGAAAAGTTCCCAGGGCTCTTCAGTGGAGCCTGGTGATTCCTTCCTCCCTCCCTCCTCCACTCCCTCCCTCCCTGATAGAAAGTCATGTTTTGGTGGCAGAAGCAAACAGTAAATAAAAGCCTTTCCCCAAAAGGATTGTGCCCCTTGCACCACTGAACTTGAAAGTTTGCTGAGTGTTGTCAGTTATTGCCCGCAGAGGAACCTTGGTTAATGTTGTTTTCCATTATACAGTGCACACCAAAAGGCTGTATGCCTGTGGTGTCAGACTCCGGATACGACTATGAGAGTAGATAAGGGCAAGAGCACGGCCATTGGAAAAGTCCAGAGCTTATTTGTGCTCTTGACAAAGTGTGGAAAGTATGCCAAGGTGACCTGCCCACTGCCATGAAGTTTCTTGGAAAGGCTTAGGAGCACAGATCACAGACTGCAGAAAGCAATCTGGAATTTCCTCGGATTGTAGCTCAAGGAAGATGATACAGATGTTGCAGCTGTGGTTTCTGACCCATGTAATGGGTTTTTATTGGAAGCTAGTGATGCCTGTTTCTGATTTTCCCATCCATAGAAATTACATTACACTGATTATATATTTATAGAGTAAAAAATAGAAAATGTAGAAGATTGGTTAGTCATACATTCCTTACACACCCTGTGTATGTAGCTAGAACGAACAGGGAAACAGGAGAGGAGTAGATGCTTTGGGAGAGCAGTCATACAGGCATTTCACTTAAACAGGCCACAAACCCAGAAATTATCACAACCCTGGTGCCTCGCACTCATTATCCATTTTGGAAACTGAAGGATCACTCACTGTCTCATCTGTAAGTTTGCAGGGTTTGTAGCAGCCAGGGCTACTGTGTGTGCTCTAAGTGTGCTGCAGGAGAGGGGAAGGGGCAGGGGGACAGGGAGCGGGTGAGCGAGGAGGTCACAGCTGGCTGGCTTGTCCTAGCACTGACATGTGACACAGACCTTGTCCCTCAGGCTCTGCTTTTGCAGCTGTTCGGGGCCTCGAATCCACAACATAAGATTAGTCATGCCTGGAAGTGCTTGAAATTACAAACGTTGTCTCAGCACTTTCTCAATGAAGCTCGAGCTAGACCTCCAGGCCAACAGTGAATACTCCAAGGTGGCAGGTGGTTTAATTTAAGTTTTCATCTTTTTTTCTTAGTTCCATTTCCTCCCTTTTCCTTGTAGGCTTCCATTTGCCACCTTAGCTGTGGGTTAAGCCAGTTTATTAGCGAGTCACAACCTTAATCTCAGCAGCTGCACTGCTTAAATTTGCACAATTAAATGAACAGAGCCCTCAGGAATTCAACTGCTCCCTGCATTCTCATTTGCAATTTCTTTGATTAAGATTTTTTGCAATCTCTTGCCTGTTGTAGCTGTCTTCCGCTTTGTACATATGCAAAAGTACAGTCTAAACAAAGAGTGTGCAACAAAGGTTTATGTAAACATAAAACCAGATTAAGATTCAGTGTTATTTGGGAGTCATTACCTTGTGAAATGTTTTATCAATGAAATTTAAGAAACACATCTTTGTCAGTACAGTCTGTCATTTTAAATGTTACTTAGCATTATATTACCACATCTGGTAATCAAATTTACTTAATATTTTTGGTTGTATCGGATTTGCAAAATACTGTCTCATTTAATGTGTCATTGCCTGCTTAAGAATTGCTGCTCAGTCTCCCCTATGCTCCCTCAAATCATACATCTCTTTGATGGTATGTTTTTGCTTCCTGATCTGATCTTTAATGAGGACTTGAAAAATAACATAATAACATGATAGTATGTGATCTAATTAATCATGCACTTTGTAACTTTTGCTTTGTGTTAATCATATGTTCCAGGACTACTTCACAGACCTAATCACTAATGAGAGCATTAATTACTTCAGAATGTCTAAGAGGATATATCCCCATAGGCCCATAATGATGGTCATCAGCCACGCTGCACCCCATGGCCCCGAGGACTCTGCACCGCAGTTCTCAGAGCTCTACCCCAACGCTTCACAGCACATGTAAGTCAAAACCACACACTGCCAGACCTGCTCCTTGTGCCTGCTTCTGTGAGGGGTTTGTTTATGGAGACATCGCAGGAACAGGGAATTCAAATATGAGACACTGGTGTAAGCAGAGAATGTTTGCTTGTTTCTTTTGCTGTGCTTGCTCGTTTTGCGGGGGAGAGTGACAGCTCTGGCCATTATTAAAGCAGAGAGAAGCTCTTTTCCTCCTGGGAAGTTGTGGGAGATTAAAAGGTCAGTATTTGGCTTTGTAAGGGCAGCTTCTTACAATACCCTGAAAATATGTAGACACAGGTCAGGATCTGTTGGAAAGATATTACTTCCTTCGTTTCCCTCTAAGATATGTGCTTCCTGGGCTCTAACTAGCTGAATGCATTGAGAGTGAAAACACCCTTTTGAAGCTTTTGAGTGCACCAGATTTGTTTATAGACTAGATGCTGACAGATTCCCAAAAATCAGACTGCCTTTTTAAATAAGAAGCTTAATCTTTTCTGGTGATTAAACTATAACAAAAAACCCCAACTCTTCATTTTGTTTCTAGAGCCAGAAACAACTTCAGGTAAAAATTTGTGGATAGTCAACATCTGTGGTTTCCACATCTTGCTTCGTACCTTGAATATTCTGGGTCCTTTTCCTTATAGTGAGAGGCTATGGAAGATTTCCGTTGCACTTGGGTCTACCATGGGTTTGTAGACCAATCTTTCCATTTGTTCTG
Source organism: Oreocharis arfaki (assembly GCA_013398015.1). Lineage (NCBI taxonomy): Eukaryota > Metazoa > Chordata > Aves > Passeriformes > Paramythiidae > Oreocharis > Oreocharis arfaki. The sequence goes on from VZRR01011642.1 coordinate 208,648, forward strand.
AAACAATGTGTTTGCACATCTCTAAAAAAAAATAAAAAACAAAAATAAACCACCCCACCAATCACAAAAAACCACCTTAATAAAATATTTCAGCTGGATTGTACATTTATTTGTCCTCTCAAAATGAGGATAAATCAATTTAATTAGACAATGGGAAAGCTGCTTGGTCTAAAAATTGTATTTTGGATACTCTGCAGTAGTTCACATACAAGGAACAAGGTTTTTCTACTTACATCAAATACATTAAAATTTAAAGGAGTAGTAGTTACTGCATGAACTGTGTGCATAAATTGATCACTAGTTGGGGCAGGAAAGAGATTTGCTGTTCATTAGCACATGGTTACATTTTTGTCGTTTTGCATCTTTTGATCCTCTTACTGGCTACTACTTTCTAAATATGCCAGTTTCCCTGACCTTATAATCTTTTATTCTCCATGATACCACATTCCTGAGAATAGATTTTGCAAGTAATGCAAACCAGTCAGCAATGTTTCATAGTTATGTAGATATTCAGACTAATTTCTACCTGTACAGGGAACTAATGAAGATTTTAGTTGGTAAATGAGGTAGACACGAATACATGAAACCTGTTATATTGAGTTGTGTGACAGAACTTTCTCAGTCAGTATCCTGAATTATGTGCTCCATAATGGGAGCGAGGTGGGGTGAGGGGGCGCGAGGGGGAAAGTAAAACCACAAACTTTTCCCCCCTGTTTTTCTAGCTTCAGAAAATCACCAGTTTAGGTGAAGCATCCAGATCAGTGTGCCCCATTCTCTTTGCATTGATTTGATCTCTTTTGGAACTCTGGTGGCAGCCCCACCATCTTGTGGCAACAAGTTCCAAGGCGTCACCCTGTGCATGGGGGACAAAGGGCTATTTTTTCTTTCTTTCCAGACATGGAGCTTGGTTATGCCACCTGTGTCCCCTACTTCCCATTCTGTGAAGGATAATGAAGAGTCACTATATCAAATTGAGTAGATTTCTCCCATGTCTCCTTTCAATTGCCTCTTTTCATAGCAAGAGAGTTATATCTATTTGTTCTCACCCCATTCAACAGATTGCTTCCCATTTAGTGGCACAGACTGCCTGGCCTCAGGCAAGCCATCCTGTCTGCTGGGGGACTATCCATCATACAGGAGGGCAGGATTCAAACCGTTTCCGCTTAGCTGTGGGGACAGTGGAAGAAAAGCACTGAATCATTGCACCTCACCCTACCCCTCCCCAGGCCAAAGCAACTCATTTAGGCTCCTTTCTCCCTGTCTTCTGACAAGTGCTCATAGAAACTTGCTTTGGTTTATCATGCTCTTGACACTTTCTACTGCTTAGTGTATTCAGCTTGCCTGTTTCCTAGCTTGTGCTGGTAGAACAAATGGCTTTTGTTAGCTCCAAATTTTTAACTGCATCTGCACCTTATACAGGTTATAAGTTACCTGCAAAGATTAAGCAAAATCCTAGCTGAAATTAATTTTTATTTGCGTGGACTCCTGGGGTCTAAATACCTTGCTCTGCTAGGCTACTTGTGAGAGCACTCAGCTGTGCTTCTTCTTGTCTTCTGGTGTTGTTGATTTCTTGGCAACCTTCTTACAAAGAGTTTTTTCTCCAATGACCTCAAGAGATCCTTGCTGGCTTGTTTTGTTTCTTGATGCACTGCATGTGTTAAAGTTCAGTCTGCAGACTGAGAAATGAGACAAATTGAAGATAAACTGCTAATATGGGTTTTGGTGGCTGAAGATTCCAACTGATTTCTCTATCAAAAATATGAGCAATGTGCTCTGAAAGATAGGAGAAGTTCAGTTCTCACAGAAATATCCAGTGCTCCCTATGAAAACAGCACAAGAACAATAAAATCCCTCCTGCCAAGGTTTGTGTAATTTGAACATTTAACCCTTAGGTTTTCTTCCTTGGTGGTCAAGCACCATTTGAATCTCTTTCGTTCTGACCTTGGGTGACAGCCATCTGACCTTGGATTTTGTTTTTAAAAATGTAGTTGCTGTATCATGTTACTGTAACGCCTGCCTCCAACAAAGAAGGGAAACCAGGTCAAAAGCTGCTTGCTGGCTTAACAAACTGAGATGGAAGGTTATACCTACAAACCAAGGATTAAGATAGCCTGTCAACCACATGTGAGAAGTTTTGCTTAGAAGAACAGTAGCTGAAGCAGACCCTTAAATTACATTATGTCTCTTTGCTGGTAAAGTGCCTGCTAAAGATTGAAATGCTGCCTCTATAAATTTAAACAAAACGAAAGAAAACAAAACAAAACTAACATCAAAAAAACAACCCAAAAGTTTGTTTAGAAGAAGTTTTCCACTGGCACATATGAAGACGGGAGTGGCTCTGGCAGGAAATACTCCAGTTCAGGGAGAGCTCTGCCCTCAAGTGTGGGCGTCTATTGGTCTCATTTCCTCCCTTATCAACATGGCAAGAATAAAATCAAATTAATGCAGCGGCGAAGTCCCTTAAGATCTATGAAAAATACATCAAAGACAAAAAGAAAATGAAGAATTACCTACCATCATTATGTTACAGTCCTGTCCTCCTCAGCACAAACAGGCTCTGGAGTGGCATGGAAAGTCTTACAAAGACAAGAACAGTAATGATGTGTACATTGTTTACTTATTAAGTGATTCCTGTTAATTCTTATTAACTCCAGTTTAAAATTAAACACAAGCTATATCACACTGGAAGCAGCAGACTCTCTATTGTTTTTAAGCATCCATTCCCCCTCCCACTTCTCCTCTCCATAAAGTATGTCCTATTTCTGACATCTAAAAATATTTCTGAAGGTTTATCCTGGCTGCTATCACCATAATGAGTGATATACTTTCTGAAAATAAATCATACTAATGCATGTACTCTAACTATCCCCAGACATTATTTCTATGAAGAAAAATGGTACTGGAGAAGATGTACTAGATGAAAGCAGTACAGAGATTTTTGCTGTGGTAATGAGCATCGTCTGTTAAGGAGCAGGGTTGTTAGACCTTTGGAAATGTTGTTGTTAAATATGAAGTTATGTTACAGGACAATCTTGTTTCATCAGACAGCTGAACAGGAAAGCTCTGACTCAAAGGATGCTCTAATGAAAGCCTGAATTATCTGTCATTCTCAGGGCCTCTGGCACTTTAACTTCCCTTTACCTTCCAGTATGAACCAGTCTTAGGGGAACTGTGAATCAGACCTCAGCTGTTTATAAGCTGTGAAGTAAACAAACATTAGAAGCAAAAATCTGCAGGAGGCAGGTTTACTGAAGAATGTAAAAAATGGAAATCTGAACCACTACTGGCTGTGCTGAGTTAAAATCCTTGGGCTGGCAGAAGGACTGACAGCCAGATTTTATGACTACCTGGAAGCAATCCTATTGCCAAGCTAGAAACATTAGGAGGAACAGATAGATACGATATCTTGCAATAGATCAGAAACCTTCACAAGCTAAGAAAAGATAGGTGATAAGAAAGGCAGAACTTTGTATTTCCATTTAAAGATCATATGAAAGGTGCTGATATACCAGGTGTGTAGGTCGGCCTGTCTGCAGTAGGGAAAGAAATGTTCTGTATCAAAAGAAATGCAGTATTAAAAGAAATGTCGTTGTGGCTCTGGATCCCCGGAGCAGTCTTCACTGTGAGTTTGGGGTGTGAGGTGGCTGCATCTGGAGTCACTGAGGCCGAGTCTCAAACACATGTCCATAACAGTGGTATATCTTGTCATGTGGACACGGGGCCATTAGAGTGGGATCACACATTTGCATTGGCAATAAATCTTGACATGTCAGTGTGTCACTGCTGGCCTGAGGCCTGCTTGGACTCCTGACTTAGAGATAAATGAACAAAATCATCACAGGCATCATTGTGGGTGTGATTTTAAACAAGACAAGAAGAAACGGTGTGAAACAGAAAGGTAATATTCTAGTTACACAATTAACTTCTGCAGAAGCAACAAATAATGTTTCCTAAATGAAAAAGGTGTTGTATTTAACAGGAAATAACTGTTTTACTTCTTTGTTCTGAAATATAGCAGTTGTGTTACACTTTGGGATGTAAATTTGGAGACTTTCATACCCCTCATACCCAGATCTGTAAGTATCACTGGGTTTAAAAGATCCCCCTTTTAAAAGGCAGCAAAAGAACTCACCAGAATGGTGAAATTCAACTTGACATTAATACTGACCATGGCCACTGGTTCTGAGGATTTTTTTTACTTTTAATTTTGCCCAGAACCTAGGCTTCCTGCTTTCCAAGAACAGTGTCTAAACCTGGAAGTCTACTTTCCCTGGAAACAAAGAATTTGCTTCCTTTGCTTATTTACACTTGAAGAAACATGACCACTTATGCCATGTTTGCTAATCACATTTCAAAGAATAATAGAGGTGCTAATTCTGTACAGAAACTATTCATTTTTCTCAATCAGTTTACCGGAGGTATTACTTTAAAATGTTGTTGGCTTTTATTTTCATGAAACGAAAATGTTCTTGGGGCATCTAAGTACTGTATTATTTTCACTAACTGGAGGACTCCCAATCCAAACAGAAGATTAGCCAAACACTTTTGGGATAAAACCCCCTGAGAGCTTTATGGAGTTATTCAAACCCAACATTTTTAGGCAGTATTTTTGTGAACATAATTTCTTTTGTTGAGTAGAAACAGGAGGGAATTAGGAGGTTGTAAATAGGGGCAAACACAGATTTTTACTCTGAGCAATTGAACAAATGTTTGGAAACATGCTTGTTTCTTTCCACATTATCCCATCTGTTAGAGACATGTATATATTTAGATCAATTTTTAAGAAAGCAAATGTTAGTTTAAAGTTGTACTAAATTCTTGAAGCCCTTAAAACATGCTGTACTCTTGCAATCCTTTCTTAAACTGTAAAATGTCTTTTTGTAACAATGATTTGCAAAAGGGCTATATTCTATTTATTTCACTGAGTATCACTATTCAGTTCAGTTATTAGTAGAAGCTAGTCATTTCTGAATTATTTGTCTGGGGATGCCATTTTAATAGATCCTTGAGTACAAGCATCCATTTTTTGGGTTGTTGGGTTTTTTTATTGTTTCTTGTCTAACTTAAAGTTATTGTGGTACCTTAAAAGACAAATAAGATGCGTTCTTAATTTTAAAGTTCAAACTTAAATATATAGATATAGTAAGTATGTTGTCAGAGTTACTGAGGCCTTTTGATTACAGCAGTGACTGCTAATACTACTCATTTGCTCTCAACATAAGTATCTATTTGAACTGATGTTTACAGACAAATAAATTATAAGTTTTGTGGAGAATCTTTCCTTAGAAGTGCACTAGTGCTTATAAATATTTATTCTTTCCATAGTCTTTAGATAATTTGATTATCACTGTAAATTTCTCTGTAAACTTATTCATGTAGGTGATTGATTACAAAATCTCAGGGTGAAATGTTCTCATTACGAGTATGCGTTTATAGGAAAGTACCTGACTATGTTCAGTATTTGTTATTGTTAAGTATTTGGAATTTTTTTGTTAGTTTAACTGAGGGTATCAATTAAAAATTTTATGAACCTGACATCTTCCAGTGCCAGAACAGATCTGTTATGGAGTGCCAAGTGGTCTCTGTGTATTATGTATCTTCACAGTATGTGTTGGACAAATAAAAGTGAGCAGCAGAGCAATCTAGATTTGCCCAAGTTAGTATATTCTACAAGAATGACAAGTACTACAGTAGCAGCTTGCCAGACTTAGAGGCCATGAACAACCTGAAAATACTGGGCTACCTGGCACTGTCTGCTGATCATGGCTGAGCTAATGTACTCAACACAAGATGGACTCATGACTGAGAGGAATCCATGGACGACATGGTACATGTATTCAACTTTATTCTTCCAATGCAAAGAGGAATTAAGGAAATGGAGATGTCAGTGTTACTTTACAGCAGTACTTGTCAATACAGAGCGAAGTTGTTCCCAGAAATGGAAGGATAGAAACAGTGACAGACCATGCCATAATGACTTTCAAGGACTTATAACAGCTGGACATTTAAATGGTATCACCAGCTGTTTCAAGAAAAAATTCTGGGATAAAAAATTATCACTGACCAGGAAAACGTGTCTACATGGGAAAGTTTTCAGAAATCAGAAATATTCTCCCTAGGATTTACCTCTGCAGTGGTTGGTTGGTTGGTTGGTTGGTTGGCTGGTTGGTTGGTTTACACCAAAAAAACAAAAGGTAAATAGATTTGAGGGCAGTGTCAGATCTTTTGCCTGGCGACAAGTGCCATTCTGGTGGGTTTCTGAAAGGCAAAAACCTGGGGTACACAGGGAACATATAGAAGTGGGGTTTTGGAAGTGGGGTTTGGGACACTTGGACACAAACCAAGTGGAGTTTAGGAATTCCTTTCTGTCTCTTCCTTAGTACTCTTTCTCTGACATTATGGACCCCTGTTTCACATTTATCCATCAGCCAGTGACACTGGATATTTCACAGGGGGTTCCTGCTCCTTGAATTGTCTGGGAGGAAAATTCTGCTCACTCTCTGCCTGCTGCATTTCTCACCCAGAAAATTCAAAATGCATTTGGGAAGTGTCTGTGAAAGGTTTTAACCGCCCTGCTAAACCCTTGAGTGCCGCTTTTAAAACCTATCCATTATGTGGAGGAGGCTTCTCACAATAGCCTGGGAACATAAGACCTGAGCCTGCTTCAGCAGCTGGCTCTCCTTGCTGGCGCAGCAGCAGGCTGTCACCGCGCTGCCGGCTGAGCGCAGCTCACAGCCACCTCATCCCTCCGTGGCTGCGGCACTCAGGACCCTGCTGAAAAACCCCCAGAGTTTTACTAGGAAATGCTGATTAATCAAAACTGAGCTCTTTCATGGGAAAACGTCTTGTCTGACAAACTTCCAAGGAAACAGAGAAAAATTTGCACTGGAAATACCCTTCTTTTCTGTCTGATAACTGATAAGTGGTAGGTGACCAGTTTCCTAAGACTTGCTTCTTCAGGGTCTGGGTCTCCCTCTGCTAGGACTGCTGGCTAGCCAGCAATACAGAGGGCTGTGCTCCTGGGATAAATCTTATTAATTTTATGACAGTATTCATTTTAAAAATCAGACTTCAACCATGGGAAATTACAAAAACTTTGACTTTTCAACAAGAAATAAGAGATTTTTCAGAAGAAAAGGAATTCTAGTATGTGCTTGTCTTTGCTCAGTAGGGAGCTAACCTTTTCATACTCCTTAATCTCTATCAAAGTCCTGTGATACTGTTGCCTCAGTTCTCTTTTCCTTTGAGACTAATGATTAAGTAGGTTAGTCAAAACTTGCTGTGTGTACTAGAGGCATACTTCTCAAATTCTACCTAGCTTCTCATATAATGGTCTTCAGTTAAAATGTGGACTCCACTAATTTATTGAAGTTGACTATCAGTTTACTACATTATTCTTTCAGCTGATTTTTATCCCCGGAATATGTAGTTAAAGGTCATACATACGATATATGATACAAAAATCAACTGCCTCCTGTAGTCACATGCAACCATGTAAAGAAAAATGAAAGCTAAGTGAGGGACTGGTCAAAGATATGACTTTAAGTTATACAGCGTTCTGAAATTGTTCATTTTAAGAAAAGACAACTATACATATATATTTCAGTGGGAAAAATGTACCTTTTGTTAAGGTACATGTTATAATTTTCTGTACCTAAACAGTAAATTAATACTGAAATTTTATTCTAAACTCAGAGGAGAGTAATAAGAATCAAATTAATCTAATCACACAACAGTATTTTTTTCACTTTCTCTTTATGTTTAATTTTCAAATGTAATGCTGCAATTCCTGTATCATGTACTGCAACGTACTAGGAACAGGGGAAAAATAAAACCCGAAGAACTTAATCAAAATGACAAAGCCTAGATTCCTTCTTTCTAGAGGAGGAAATTGCTCATATGTAGGTGAAATCATTATGGGGCATCAATTTTGCTTGGTTTCTCTTCACCTTGTAGTTGCCATGTATGCTAGGTATAAAAATAAGACTGATGGAGAACTTTTATAACATGCTTCTCTGTAGAGAAAATTTACTTGACATATTTTTTACTACACCTTTTCTTCCAAGGTGATAACTCTGGGAAAATATTCTTGTTTCTTATAGGATATCTTTCAAAATACACTGGCTGTGGATAGAACATCTCTCTTAAATATTTCTTTTGATGTTTGTACAAAGTCCTAAAGCATCATTCTTTTCTTTAGATACTCTGTGCCATACTTCTTCTTAGTACTAGTATTGAGAGCACTGTTAGCTCAGTTTTGTTGTCATGGTTCATTTTATGCTTGTAATGCTCTGTGCTTTGCATTCACATAGAAAATAACACCTCAACAGTATTTAGTGTAGAACTAACTGTAGCACTGGTGGTGTTCTTAATACTGACTACTCAATTTCTCTATCCCACTGGAAAATGCCTTTCTTTGACTTTTATTTAAAGGTAATTTCTCTACTGGAAGCATCAGGGCAATATACTTTAATATTAAGGGGAAGCCGTCATTTTTGATCTCTGACTTCCTTATTTTTTCTGCCTATCCATATGGGATGCATCATTCAGATAAGCCTTTTTAATGATTACAGGTTTGTTTGAGAAACAGATTTTGGCAAATCCCAAATATTAGCATGAAACTTGTAGTGGTCTTTGAGTCTGAAAGAAAGCTTGGTAAGGAAGTGGTTAAAATATTTTGAGGAAGTGGTGCATGACCCAATGAAGCTTGGGAGACAGTGAAGTGATGTTTGTTGATATTTGTCAGATACCACATGGAATTTGTGATTTAACTGTTTGTTGGCTATTTCTGTGTTGGAGGAGTTCCCACCTCCCTCTGATGACTGTCATGCCGCACAACTTTTCAGATCTGTTCTTTTCCTCCAGCACTCCCAGCTATAACTATGCACCAAACATGGATAAGCACTGGATTATGCAGTACACGGGGCCCATGCTGCCAATCCACATGGAGTTTACAAATGTCTTGCAGCGCAAAAGACTTCAGACTCTGATGTCAGTTGATGACTCTATGGAAAGAGTGAGTGCAAGAAACTGCTGTGAATACAATCTTATTAGTCGGTAACAAAATTAAATTAATTAATTCTTTCTTTACCTTCACCAAACACATTCTGGGGAAAGTCATTGTGCTATGAGGAGTCACTCCACTTTGTCCCTGTAGAACTGAATTCTGGTTCTCTGCAACATGATGCCAAGATCCTGGCTTTCTTCTTTCAATTGCTGGGTTAAAAAACTACTGGGCTTTTCTAAAGGGAAAAGTCACTGGGCCTAATATACAGCCTGGTATTAACAGAAGATGCATCACCTGTGTGTACACATGGATAGACACAGGTGCACACATGACAACTTCTATTCATTTCACACACTCCCTTCACAGTTTGTCCTTCAGTTGAAATCTGGGAACTGGCAAATCACAGCGACTCAGGTGTCAGTCTATGAGTGTTTGCAGAAGTTAGGCAATGCCGTGTACAACTAATTATATGTAACATGATACATGAACTATTAGGTGTACTTTGTATGACTTTTTGTTCCAAAATCAAGCACCATGACCAAAGATCTTCCCCCAGAGAGATTTCTTTAAACTTTAATAAAAATTTACAGCTTTTTCCCAAGCCCACAACTGTAAGGAATGAGAAAGTTGTAGACTAGCACAGTAAATCAAATCTGAGTACCTTTTTCCCTAAAGCTGTACCGAACTTTTTTCACAAGCTGTGTTTGAGTACAAAATGAATTTTGGACATACTACCCCACCATTACCATATTTTTTCAATTCTAATTTTGTGGAGCTGTTTAATTGTCCCCTCTGTCAAGTGTGAAATAGAACTTGTACGTTGATTTTTTTAGCGGCACAGTAAAGGCAAGAAATAAAAATGCCAATGCCCAGAATCTGTGTCAACAACCTCGTTGATGCTGTGTTTGGTCCTGTATAAGTAAGGGTTATAAACGATTGTTATACATGATTATGCACGAAGCATGTTTTCCTACACTTAACTCAGAGTTCTTTCTGTGCTGGGTTGCAGTTACACCAAATGCTTGCAGAGATGGGAGAACTGGAGAACACCTACATTATTTACACTGCTGACCATGGATACCATATTGGGCAGTTTGGACTGGTCAAGGGGAAGTCAATGCCGTATGACTTTGATATCCGAGTTCCTTTCTTTATTCGTGGTCCAAGTGTGGAGCCAGGATCAGTGTACGTTCCCCTATGTCTCTAGCACAGCTGTTGAGCCTAATGTAAAATGTTTCTGAGAGCATGTAATTATCACTCTGTCTAGTTTCATGTCATAAGGGATGCCCTATTATTGCAGAGCAGTGAGTCTCATAAAGAGGCAGTTCTTCCACTTTGCATATTATGAATAAGTTATAACGTAGATGAGGATATTGTAGAATGCATAGTCCTGTAGGGTTAGACTTGGGTTTTGCTTTTAAAAACCATGTGCTCATCTTTACCGCTCACTCTGAGATTTAGCAGAATGGGTGGCATCATGCCCTCATTGTCAGTGAGATAAGAGGAGGCTTGCTGCTGCACCTCCTTGTTTTATTGTGCTTAACTTTTTCTTTGTGATGTCAGTCTGCGGTTCTGGCCTATCATTCTGAGTTGTAGACTTCAAAGGGAGTTTTCTAAACTTAGCACTTCTGTAGAGCTTTACATCTTCAAAGTCCTGATAAGCATTAATTATCATTCTATTTCCGAGAGAATGTGAAGACTTACACATTGAACACATGACAACTGTGACCTTTTCTGTTGATTTGCAGAGTGCCTCAGATAGTTCTGAATATTGATCTTGCTCCAACAATTCTGGATATAGCAGGCCTTGACACACCTCCAGATATGGATGGCAAATCTGTCCTAAAGCTTCTGGACTTGGACAGACCAGGAAACAGGTGGGTCCCAAGACAGTTTTTTAGCCAGTTCAGAGGCAAACACCTTAGTAAATCAACAACTGAGTGGAGAAACAGATTCTGTGAAAATGAGCTGTGTCATGGCAACAACCACAGCTTCCCCGTTTGAAGGGTCTCTCAAGTAGTAGATTTATAAAATTGCACATATGTATAAGTGGAGAGTTGGTTTTTTTCAAAAATAATTTGTTAATGCTTACAGTGGTATACCTCAGTGCCAGCAGTAAATATTATTGTTTTACTTCCAGGTTTCGAACGAACAAGAAGACCAAAATTTGGCGTGACACATTTCTGGTGGAAAGAGGGTAATTATTAGGGGTGAGAGAGTTTTGGGAGAGCCTGCCTGCTGGGAACACTCCCTTGTACATGCTTTCCTTTCTGCTTCCTCCTCTTCTTTTTTATGGTCAGAGAAGCAGTAAATTTTGCAAGCAAACTGACAGGCATGACTTTTTTCCTAGTTTCCCACCACTGCCTTTGCAAGCTACTGTGCTCTCAAATCCCTTTCTCTGAAGAAATTTGAAAGCATGCTTTTCTGGTGATTCTCCTAGCCTCTTTCTCTAACATTATGCTCGTGCCCAGTTTTGTCATTATCCAAATCATTCTCTTACTAAATCTCTGTTTCAAACCAGCTGTGCATAATCCTCCTATCAAATGATTTTGTATTTCCCATCACATATTAGAAGCATTCTTCATTCCAGCTAAGACTTACGTGTATTTGGGATTCATGACTGTAACTGCTCCTCTCTTCACTGATAACTCCTTATGCCTTCTCACCTTGCCAGTTGTTGCTGTGAAAATTTTCTCTGGGTAAAAATTTTACAGCAATTTCCTTTTGGCACTTTAAGACTTTACAGATTATGAAAACCTTGTCTGATGTATTACAAAACAGTGCATACAAGACACATTGTAATATGCCAGATACAGCCAAGCTTGTGCTGAGTATGAAAGTCCTGTTGTGTCTTCAGCTGGGTTTTTCAGCCAAAAAGTACTGCTTCAAAGAGTTTTGCTTTGTGAAAGAACCTACATTTATGTATGAATGGTGCTGAACTGTACCAGTTAGACATATTTTAGGAGCACTTATTTATCTTCTGACAATTTTCAGCCAATCACCTGAGCCTTTTTTTTGGTATGTGACCTACATCAAAGGTCAGTAACAGAAATGTGAGGATTTTTTTTCCCTGAGAAGACATTAAACCTTAAAGTAGCTTCATTGTTCAAGTTACATTCATCCTTAGAGCTTAGAACAATATATCTAAAACATTCAACTTTATTTTTTTAATAAGCAAATTTCTACGCAAGAAGGAGGAATCCAACAAAAACACTCAGCAATCTAATCAACTACCAAAGTATGAGAGAGTAAAAGAATTATGCCAACAAGCAAGATATCAGACAGCCTGTGAGCAACCAGGACAGGTAAGCCACAAGTAACTGCAGTTTTCTAGGTGTCACAGGGAAACAAATGTTTTACACTATGAGGTGAAGGAATTTGAAGAATATGGCATTTGAAAGGTATCTAAAACATCACTGTTATTAATATCTTCAGATCAAAAAGAGCCAGACAAATTTCTCTAAGCAGTGGTCCAATTTAAGGTATTGAAGACCCAGTCCTTCTTTTACTGTCTTAGTACAGAGCTTATAGTAAAACTCCCGTGCTCAAACATAACATGAAATGACTACTCTTTCTTTGATCACGTGTATTGATAAATATGCAAGATAGTTCAGTCATAATTGTTAATAAGAGAGAGAATTTTTTTGAGCAGTGAAAGTACTTACTGGGCTAGTCCAGGATTACCAAAGCAAGCTGGTTAGTCCCAAGGTCATATGTGATTTCGTTTGCTGGGATGAACAACTGAACAGCACACTTAGTAATCATCATCCTTTATTATTTATTGGAACACCTTAAATAGAAGGCTCCCCTTACTCAGAAACACTCCCTGTTTCAGGTCACTGTAAGGATTCAGGCAGTGATAACCATACCCAAGCATTACTTTTTCTTCTTGCAGCCTTAATGATTTCAGTATAACACCTGACTCTGATACAAATTGTCTGCTCATAAAACCAGAAATTACTGCACCCCTGGCTGTTATGCTTACACCTGCATCTCTGCAGTGCATGCACAGGAAGAGAACTAAATTAAGAAAAGTGATTCTGTCTCTAAATACTCTGCAATCCATTCTAAATTAATGTTATACCTCTAGTAACATATGAAGATGGATTTACTGGGGAGATGTGTAAGCGAGCTGTATGCCTTCTCATTGACACCACCTCCAACCGTGCTGGGGCACGTGCTGGGGGCCCCAGGCAGTGGCTTGTGCCTGCCTTGCCGTCCTTGTGCTCCGTCCCCATCCCCACACACCTCTCCAGAGAAGTGTGAGGTGATTTCTCCCAGGCAGGCACTTGCGCTTTCCCCTCAGATGTTTGCTCAGAGCACTGCAGCCAGCCGTGGGCCTGGCGCTGAGATCTCGGTGGGCTGGTTTGAACGAGGGCACAAAGCCTTCTCTGTGCTCCGCTCCCCTCCGCTGCCACCTGTGGTGCCTCGCCCAGAGCAGGTCGCGCTCTGCACGGCCAGGCCAAGGGTGCTGCGGAGAGCTCGTCTAGAGAAATGCTCCGTCCCTACCTTTCCCCTTCTCATCCTGCAGAGTGTAGTGTTACAGTAGGTCTTGGTTAATCACAGATTGGACTGGATTAATGTTTTGGCTGTCACATCCTCTGTCAAGTTCTCTGTCACAGCTCTCACACATGCTTGTTAAATGCAGCCACTTTTGAAGGGATATACACAATATCGCAGTCTCACCCAAGGGCAAAGTTTCCAGGGGTTCAAGCACTGCCATTGTAAACAGAGATTAAATTTGAAAATCTAAATGCTTTATAAAAACTAAAGGAGATCAATGAAGTCATTTAGACTGTTAGACGCTAAGATGTTTCGTTTTAAAGCAACAAAATATTTTCTTTGCAATTATTCCTGATATTTATTACCTCTTCTGCCAAAATCCCGGTTTGGAATAACTGCTTTTCCACATATGAATAGAAAAGGTTAAGTGTCCTGAGCAGACACCACACCTGAAGCTGTAGAAAACACTGCTCACAGCCCTGTTCTCAGCCCAGGGCAGTAGACCGTCCCATATTGGTGAATCCAGTTTGATAAAAGGGTGAAGGAAGAAGGGCTTCAGTCAGCAAGGAGGCTACAAGAGCAATAGTGTTTGACAGTGGGTCTCCCACCTACCAATTCTCATCGAGGTCTTTTCAATGCAGAAGATATGTTGGCTGCACAAAGCCCAGCAGCCATCCCTCGCAGCTGAATGAAGGACAGGGCTAAACTGGCCTCTTTAAGACCAATTTTCAGACACAGCCATTGGTGTGTACTCATTATTTTCTTAAACAAATAGATCGAAGTTGATCTGATAATTCTAACATCCTGATGGCTTCCTGCAGGGGTGCTGAAGTTAAATGTGCCTACGGAAAGCTTCTGTTAGGCAGAGCATCAGGAGGGGTGGAGCATCTTCTCTCTGGGCTTGTTCGGCCCATGGGGCACAGACCCACTCCTCCCACTCCATTTGCCCTCATGACAGCCCTAGGAAGCATGGCCAGTTTCTCTCTCAAGGACAAACTACACATGGTGCTCACAGGAAAGCCAGCATAGAATAGGTAAGGTGTGAATTTAAAGACCAACACTGGAATGATATGAACTTCAGTGAGGCACTGCAATGTGAAATAAGTGTCTGCAGGACTTTTTCCGTGTAGAGAAGTTCTTAAAATAAGTTAGTAGGTAAAATAAATTTACTTTAGTCCAAATATGTTCCAATGTGCACTTCTGAGCCATCGTAGTTTAATATGAGGTTCCTGCAGCAGATTTGCTCTAGTCATTTTGCACCTCTTAGAAAAGAGAAAATATTGCTGTGCCCGTCTTAACTTTGTTTTATCTTTTGAGATTAGTATATTTGATTTAAATTATGTAGGTGCATTTATAGAAATAAAATCTTCCTTTAAATTACGATGGTTTATAATACTTCCTACGTTTACTCTAATCAGTTGCAGTTAACATCAGTTAAATTAAAATTACTTTCACAGAATGAGTGATTGCTGACAGATTTTTAAATAGTGAAATTACTGGTCTGTGGAAAGCTGCTGCTAAATGTCTGAAACTCAGAATAAGCATTTGGGGAATTAATACACCACTAAAAACTTGTTCTTAATTTAAATTTACTCTAGTCAATATGTAGTTTATTTGAAAAGGAGAACACAAGGAAGCTGAAAAAGAAAAAAAAAGTTTTTTTCCTATATTAAAATGAGGTGCAATCATGAGACCCGCTAGTTCCAAAATCTCCAGGGATGTGGTACTCAGGATAATAATTGCTTCAGCTTATTTTCTCTTTAAAAACAAAGGAAAATAAAGGAACTGTCTTGGTTTGAAAGACAGGCATCTGTTTAAGTGAGGCAGAAACTTCCTTTGAAGTGGGAAATGCAACCCCCTTCCCTCTGAATTATTATAACTTTGAAATTAAGGGGTTTTCAGGCAAGGATATGAGAAATAGGAATAACAGTTCTTTACTAATTTATATATATATANGGCTCCCGGTGAGCAGGGTGGGTGCAACAGCTCCGGTGAAAACAGTGGTCCTGTGGAAAAGGGTCTGGTCCTCGCCTGAAGGTCCGGTGGTGTAGCTTCTCGTCCTCTGGAAGTCCAGCGGAGAAAAGCTCCCTTCTGCCTGAAAAACCTCTGATTATATCCAGGTGGGAAATGTTCAGTGCCCCCTCCCAGGCGGAGCATCTCACAATGGGGTGGTGAGGCACTGATGAGGCCATTAACAGGAGATAGTCCAGAGTCCGTTATCTATGAGTCCTTTGGCAAGGCACAAATGCTCCCATTAACATAACAGAGTCCGGAGGGAGGAGGCAAAGAAACACTGCCTCACCTGGTTTCACAGCTCATGAAGATGGTAATAGAATATACTGCAACCCAGGACAGGAACCTAGCATAGTAAAGATAATTTTTTAATAAAAAGTTTCAAAATTCCTATTTCTTCTATGTCCAATATGTATCTGAAAATAGATAAACCTAAAAAATGTGGGGGAAGAAGAGAAAATACTAAGCATCTGTAAAAAATAAAATACTTTCACTGGTTTTTTTTAATGCGTTTAGATTTTCTAGCACCATTGACAGATTGCATCACTTTCGTTGTAGATCCCACTGTAGATCACTGTCCCCTTGCTGTTTTTCATAATCCCCTTTATGGGAGGACAGTTTCCAAGAGTTCACCCACCTCCCTGAGAACATCTCAGAAATGAGATGTGTGTCGGATGTGTTCACTCCTGAGTCATGCTCCAGCAGTCATTAACGTGGGAGGGGAGTGCTCCTGCTGAGCTGCATTAGCAAGAGCAATGCTAACAGGTCATGGGAAGTGAGTGCTCACCTCTCCCTGGTGCCTGTGGGCTGCAGCTGGAATGCTGCATCCGGGTTGGGATCTCCATGAGCAGCGGGACTCTGGTGCACTGGAGCAAGTCCAGTGGAGGACCCCGGAGATGGGGTGGAAGTACTGAGGAGGGGCAGAAGTTTGTTTAGCCAGGGGAACAGAAAGCAAATGAGGAAGCTAATTGTTTCTTTTGATTAACTAATGGCTAATTAGAGAGAAGACAGACCAAGGTATGTCATGGAGGTGCACAGCGAAAGGGCTCTCAGTAAGAGACAAGTTGCAGCAAGGGAAATTGTAAATAGATCCATGGAAAAGTGTTACCATAAGCATGATTAAGAACTAGAGCCCAAAGAGGCTATGGAAAGTCCATCCTGGGATACTTCCAAAACCGAATAATGTTGCTGCTTTGAGGAGGAGCAGCAATGACCTCCAGATGTTCCTTCTAGTACATGCTCTTGATTTTTTGCTTGCTTAGTACCTGGACATGAGGATTTCATGTTTTCTTCTTCCTCCTCAACTTCATAACTTGAGAAGTGCTGTTAAGTTTATGAACTTGTAAGTGAGTTATGTGTCACCTGCCCATGTCATATTTGGATATAGACCAGATTTCAGCTCCCACCCTGCCCCAGCTGTTGATCTGCCCTCACCCAAAGCAAAGGCAGTCCCATCATACCAGGCCAGGTTCACTCCCCCAGCAAAGGGAGCAGGAGCGGGTGGGCTCCCTGCTCAGCTTTGGGGCTTGGAGCAGGGTGGAAGTTTCCTTTGCGGTCTCTCCACATCTCCACATGAGAGAATGCTCAAGAAATTATGATGGGAACTGGAGGTTTCTTGCATAGTTTATATGTCAAATTTGTCACCAGTGTACATGGTGTAACTTACTGAGGTCACCTGATTGAGCCCAGTTAGTTTAGCAGTGGATACTGATGGGTTTTAACACTCAAATTGTTTCCAGGGTATTTTTGTATTTCATTGATATATATTTACCCTCTCAATAATAAGCTACACAGTACGGAAATATTGATTCATCTGCAGCATTGCTATCCCTGCTTTTGTTTTAAAATGGAAAACAGTTGGTGTCAACTTGTAACAAAGCTTTGTTAATTTTCCAATAGAGCAGAAATAATAACACATGAACAAATGTTTCTCTGGATTAATACAACCTTATCATGACACAAATCTCTTCTCAGCTTTCCACTGGAATAACCTGAGACGAGAATATATGTTAGTTCAGGAGGTTTAGAGGCAAGCTGCTCTTAAATCCTCCAGCAGGTTATTTTTCTTGAACTCATTCCATCTTCTCACTCATGAAATTCTTCTGGATACTTAGCAAATATCAAATAAAACCATGTTAACTGTGTTTTCATTTATACTTTTTCTTTCTCTCTTCCCTTACCTAACTGTGTAATTAAGAAGTTGAGTTAATTCATAAGTATTTATTCTTTTTCTCTCCAGTCTGAGTCATAGGAATTTTCCTAAGGCATAATTTTGACTTCTGGGACCTAACACTCTTTCCCAGATCACAGTTACCTTGTGAAGTCTGGTGACTGATAGGCTGGGCGTCTCCAGTGTACTGCTCAATCCATTATTTATAATCAGTATCAAATCCATAGCCAAACACACATTTTTGTCCTCTTAGAAAAATTACACAAACCACAATTTTTTTCTAATTTTCCCAATAGGGTAAAAAAAAAAGAACCACCCTCCCAAAATGAGGACTGTGAAGCACTGTGTTTAAAATTTCAGCTCTTAGATTGGATGACTCAGCAATGAAACCCAGACATGGGTCTGTTTATTTTATGGGCATACATCTCCTACCATCTGCTAGGCACTACCTGCCAGTATGTGAACAGCAGAGGTCTGAAACTTGTAAAGATCCGTGGTCTTCTGCCAGCTCCAATGAGCACTGACAGTGGGCAGAACAGAAAAATGCATCATGCTGCCCGTGTTGGTGTGACATGCACGCACACAAACTCACACTGTGCTAGACAGGTATAACATTTATCTACACCTTCCATGCGCTCTCTTTTCAGGCATCTCAGCTTTAGAGATGCATAACATTGTGTTTCCTCCTGAGGAACTGTATCCCGAAACTAGCCAGAAGAAATAAGGTTTATTTGGAGAAAATGCCTGCAGACTGTACAGGGAGATTTTAGTTAGATTAAGTCTCAGTGTATTTTACAGTGATCTAAGGCTTTACGGGTAGTCACTGGAGACATGTTGCTGAATCCAAACATCAGCTCTGTGGTCAATGTGCAAGATTCTTCTGGATCTGATCCAAAAAGCGTGCTATGTAGCCTATACTCCTATTTCTCACATATTCTTCACCCTCTAAAAACCTAGCATAAGAATTTAATTTTATTATTCATATTCATATTTATCAAATTATCATATCAGCATTCAGTTGAAAGCACGTCTATTCGTCATAATAAAAGAACACTTGCCATCAATCGGCTTACAGATAATATTGTAAAGGAAATTAGAATGGGGCTTATTAGGTGTAGTCTGGTTTGGCTCGAGTACCTATGCTCTCATAAAATAAATATCACAGACCATACATTTGTATAGGTCAGCTTTATGACCAGCTGCAGAGTATGAATAAAAACACATACACTGGTAAGAGCTGGCGGGCCAGCCACCGACAGCCAGACCCTGAGCACCCACTAAAACTCAACTAAAATTATGCTATGGCATATAAACATCACTCATGGATTCTCCAAATTCCAGAACTATCTCCTGATACTTGCAGGAGTCAAAAGGCACTGGTGATCAACCTGTTTTACCAGAGCATTGAGTCAAAGCTGTCTCTCCTTTGCCGTCTCCCCATTGATACCATCTTTCCTTAGCAATAATTCAGTGGAGCATCTATACACAGACTTAACTGGAAGCATGTGTTTGAGACCAGTTATGTGCTTAAAACTAAGTGCATACTTCATTGCTTTTGTGAGCAGCTCTTGTAGCTATTCCTCACTTTAGACCCTGCAGAGTCATCCCTCATAGCTGACAGAAACATGCCTGCAACTTAGTTGCTCAAGAATTCGTAGGAATTGCCAGAAGTTATGATACCTCTAGTTAAAATACCACTCTGTTTATGAGTTGAAACCAAATATGAAGATAAGTTCCTTTATCTCTAAAAATAATCTTTCAAGGCATGGTATTTCATTTTTCAGCCTAAATAGTTCACATTTCAGCCTAAATATTTAAGTTTTTATCAAACAGAGAGCAGCTCTTCCCAGATTTGACAATTCTTTAAATACAAGCAATTCTAAATTGGAAGTATCAAGTCTATTCTGGATAAAATCCAGAGATATTCCAGGAAGATCACTGCATTCACTGGTTTCATCTCTTTCAGTGCACGACTATGTTGAGCATTTCCACTATCATCTTACTGGTGTTCTCTAACAGAAAGATTTTTGGTAGAATGGCACCTTTTTTTAACAAAGCAAATTCTTTAAACCTTTCTTGAAGTAATTCTATGTACCAAAATGGTCTAGATAGAAAACATAGTTTATGCAAGAATTATTTTTAATGCTTTCTATAGTACTCCTTTGAGGTTCTCTTTTTGCAGAGTTTCCATTTTAAAGTATCAGATGAAATAGAGTGTAAGCTAAGTCGTCTGCAAGTTAAATGTGTATGATGCAATAGTAACAGATTATTACTGGTATTACTATTTATAGCTAAAGGATTAAATTTATCCTTTTCATTGGCTCCTATTAGCTTGCACCTGAGAGTGGATGTTTATTGGATAACAACAGAAATCTCTTGATGTTGAGTTGTAACTACAGGCAAGTTAATAGACTTGGTAGAGAATGCTATGCAGGTGAAATATTTGCTATCTTGACCTACGTGCCTGCCTTTCTAGAGCTGACAAGGCAGTTCATGCATTTGTTATAACTAGAGAGCTGCGATAACTGTGACACTTAAGATCAACCTTGTCTCTACAGCAAGAATGAAAAATTCTGTAGTCTGTAAAATTCCTAGGCAATTTTCTCTCTCTTTCTTTTCATAAACTTGTGAAGTAGCTCAAAATTGCCAGGTTTTATATCGTTATTTCTGTTGTCCAGTGATTAATTCCTTCATTCCTTTTTTCCTCCAGTTCTGTCCTTGTACATTTATCTGAATGTATTTCTAAAGCCTGTTGTTCATTTCTGCCCATATTACATCAGATATTATAGGACAAACTTCTTCTGTATCTGTTGAGCCACTGACCATTGCATTTTTCAGGAACATTTCTCAGGGGCTAAGCCTGTATATAAATAACTATCTTTGAATGGTTATCTGTGTTGTCAGACTCTGGAGCATGATTCAATAGAAAGTGGTTCAATTGGGAGAGAGTGGTACAAGAATTGGGATCTGCCATTACAGGCAGCATCAACTCAGTTCTAAAATGGAAGAGATTTTTTTTTTCCACAAAAATGCAGCAATTCCAAATTCCCTGAGTGAACCTGGCAAACTATCACTGTTAAACAGCTGCACTCATGTGCAATGTTCAAGTACTGCTGAGATGAAACAGCACAGATTAGTGTTTCCAGGGGCATTTAGGAGACTTGGTCAGGACCAGGGTTCAGTTCTGCTCTATGGGAATGCATAGAGGACATGACCTTAGCCAGTAAACATTTCTCAGTATTCAGGTCCAGTTCAGCAGAAATGAACTGCTGCTACTCTGTGCTATTTACCATAGACAACTAATTACAGGGCACTTTTCAATATGTTGTGCGACATGGCCTCTTTTAATAGCCCAGAGAAAGCAAAAGCAAGACAGTTCTGATTGCAGTAGCACAGCCCTGAACCAGACTCCTTTTCCAGCATTGTCACATCGAGTCCCCTGGCACTCCCCCAGATCTGGTTACTGCTAGTGAGGGAAAATGGTACACACATACTCAGCCCGTGATGGTATTTCCATCTAAACTGTTTTCAAATTTAGAGCATACCTTTCGAAACAGGAAAAAACGGAAATGAGATCTTGAGGACATGTTTAAATTCATGAAGTCTTCATTTTTCAGGCCTTATCTTAACATTCCCTAGGCCGAGCAATAATACTCAAAGTCAGTCATACATTACAAAAATGAAAAAGCACCTGTAAAAATATTGCTGCTATGTTATATTTCCGGTTGCATGTTTTTCGAGGTTTCGTAACTTTGTGATAAAATCTGACAAGGTATTTAACACTGATGTGTCTACTGCAAATACTGGGTGCTTACATTTCATAGAAACCTTTAGCTTGCCTTCTGTTGAGACACTTTTCATGACTTGTCTAATTCTTTTCCCCTCTATCTAAGGGGGCAGCAACTGTCTCAAATCCGTCACAGTCTATTAACTGCACAAAGCTGATTTGAAGTCCTGTCTAAGTAGCTATTTACAGTGGAGCACGTCACAATGATTCATTCTGAATGTATAGTTGTACGCCTTATTTTTAATCAGTAATGAAATAGACTTAATTTTAAGGCTGTGGCACAACTGATTAATGCCAGGAAATTGAGACCCCAGGTAGTTATGAAGTCGATTGGTGTTGTCTCCCTTATGTAGCTCTAAGTCGCAACTGGAGGCATAACAGTAGCAAGGCAAAACAAAACCACCAAATACAATCCCTTTTAACCAGCCCACGTTCTACCTTTTGTCTTTGAAATATCTTCATGGGGGCAAACTTCTACCCCCAGAAGAAAATTCATCATGCTAGTGCCATTATCCAAGGAAAAGCTCCTGCTGCAGCACTGTTGCAGTGCTTGCCTCAACCCTGAGGAACAGGCACCGGCACTTACATGTTTAAACTTCAGGTTTGGCAGAGAGTAAAGCAGCTCGACTTCTGAAGGGTAGGATAGGATAGGATAGGATAGGATAGGATAGGATAGGATAGGATAGGATAGGATAGGATAGGATAGGATAGGATAGGATAGGATAGGATAGGATAGGATGAGATAGGATAGGTATAGTGGTTTGAGCCCAGCCGGCAACTAAGCCCACACAGCCACTCACTCTCTCCCTCACTAGTGGGATCAGAGGGAGGATCAGATGAGTAAAACCTGGAAAACTCATGGGTTGAGATAGAGTTTAATAGGGAAAGCGAAAGCAGTGCATGCAAGCAAAGCAAGAGGGAATTCATTCACACCTTCCCAGGGGCAGGCAGGCGTTCAGCCATCTCTGGGAGAGCAGGGCTCCATCATGTGTAACAATGACTCGGGAAAACAAATGACACCACTCCAAGTGTTCCCTTCTTCCTCCTTCTTCCCCAACTTTATATACTGAGAATGATGTCATGTGGTATGGATAAACCACATCCCTTTGGTCAGTTGGGGTTGCCTGTCCCAGCTGTGTCTCCTCCCAACATCCCAGGCACCCCTAGTCCCCTCACCAGTGTGGCAGCAGAAAAAGCAGAAAAGGCCTTGGTTCTGTGTAAGCCCTGCTCAGCAATAACAAAAACATCTCTATATTATCAACCCTGTGTTCAGCACAAATCCAAAACACAGCCCCATACCAGCCACTGTGAAGAAAATTAACTCTTTCGCAGCCAAAATCAGTACAATAGGATAGGATAGCACTATTTCTGTTGGAAGGGACCTACAGTGATCACCGAGTCCAACTGCCTGGCCACTTCCATGGCATGATGTTAACAGTAGTGTCCAAATGCCCCTTGAACATTGACAGGTTTGGGGCAACAGCCCCATCTCCAGGAAGCCTGGAGTACAGTGTTTGACCACTCTCTTGGTAAAGAAATGCAGCCTTACATATAGTCTGAACCTCCTCTGGCACAGCTTTGAACCATTCAAAGCTTTGAACTGGACAAACCCAAAGTCCTTAGCTGCTCAGTCCTTTTACAGTTGTATCACTCCTAAGCTGCTCTGTAATTTGCTGCCAGGGGCAGGGAAGGTCCTGGGAAGAGCTGGCAGCCAGCACACACAGACCCAGCCAAGGCTCCCAGTGCCTATGCAGAACAAACCCTGCTTAGTTCAGGGTGGCTCGCAAAGCTCCTCCCAGTGGGGTAAGTTCCATCAGCTCTCAGGTGTGGGGCTTCAGGACTCCACTGGTGGGGATGCATTAAAGATCCTCTTTCACTTTTGCTTCCCCTCTGAGCCTAAATTGAGGAGGAATGTGAACTGAAGCTGGAGAGCTGAGGTGAGAGGGAAATAGTTGCTGGAGGGTAGGTGATGAAATGAGATGAAAGAAGGAAAAGATGAGTCAGTGACAAGGAAAAAGGCTGACGCAGATGAAGTTTCACAATGTGACTGAAACGATGTAACAGCTTGTTGCAGCCAAATATCAGGGTCTTGGTTTTTTCTCTACTATTAGTATAGAGTTTTTAATTCTGAGTTAGTTCTGCTTGCTCCTATCGAGGTGAGAATAAATCAGTGCAGGGGTCCTTAAATCAACATGAAGACAGAAGCAAGGACTGTTCTCTATTCCTATGGCAACAGCAAATTGTTAGATTAGCTTAGGTGTCTAGTGAAATATCACCATAAGAAAGAAGATAAACGTGGGGAAAATAAGAAAATATATACTAATTAAAATTTAATGAAGACATATTTAGTTTGTGTATATGCTAATGGCATTATTTAATTGATGGAGAAATGGCGATCCAGAAACCAAAACTAATAGTCCTGAACTTCAAAGAATGGTTTGATATTCATAGTGGGAAAGAAGGTAGAAAACAGGGGAAGGGAAGAGGCAGTGCATTCAGTCAGAATCTTCTTTTATGTGCACTAATGCATTTTATAGATCTAAAGATGAGCAGAAGGACCATTATGACAACTGCATAATGCATGCTCAGTGCCTGATTACACTGGCATGGGCAGGGATTCAGGAAAGTTAAGCTGAAAATTCCATCTTAGAACTCTAAAGCATCTTTGTAATAACACTTTTTAAAGTAAAATTAAAAGAAGAAAAATAAAAGAGGAAATGAATCACATCTAATCCCTGTTTTGAATAGGGAACTATTATTGGCTTGTACTAGACACAGAGCGTCTTGTTTCAATGTTAGTCATAATACTGTTAAAAATGATCTAAAAGGTTATTGAAGCCACTCCTACAACCTCTTGCTATAATTAATGCTAGACAAAGAAAATACTTATTCTACTTTAAAATGCTGCTTTTGAGACTCTTTAAAAACTAGTGCCATATGTTTATAACTCTAACTCATACCCCATAAACACAGGAAATATAGTGGTGCAGTCAGCTCTTATCCTGTAACAATCATCTCTTGCTGAGGGAGGAAGAGTGCACATGCTATTGCAGAACATAATCTGCAAAACTTTACAGCTCTTGGATGCCTTTTCTCGTAGAAAGTTACATTGTCACTTGTAGACATACCTTTACACGGCAAGTCTGGGCACGAGTGCAGTTTCTCTGCCAGCCATCAGACTTGGTCAAATTAGTGTCCTTTTACACATGGTTTACTGTTCTCAGATCAGAGTCATGCCAATCTACAGAAGGATCTCAGCATGGAATCCATCTTTAACTCAGCCCACATGGTAGGCCAGAAAGTGCTCTCATGGTGCTGTGGTTCAGACCCACATCAGCTCATTCCTCAGGTTATCAGGTCAGCAAATCTACCTGAGGCTTAGTTTTCTTTCTTCATTCTTCAGTCAGCATGACAGCATCTCCAAAACAGGCCAGAGCAGCCATTAGTTAATGGAACTGACTGAAATACGTATGGTCTGATAATAGTGTCCATTCCAAAAATTAAGTTGGAGACTCCATTAGGACCAGCATCCATCTGTCTTCTTATTATTAATGAGGCAAGAGAAAGCTACTTATGCTATTCAGTCATGGGAACCAAAACAAGGACACATTATAGAGAAACTTTACTGAAACTGCAGCTAAAATGTTCCAGTTACCAAGAGCATTTTTGAGTTTTGTTCTTTGCAATATCCAGCCAAACTTAATTGCTTTGTGTGCAAACTCTGGTCATTGTGGCTTAAGATGCAAAAGTGAACAAAACTCACTGAGTAATAGTCATTTATGGTTGTATTAAAATTGTAAATAAACATAGCTATTTCTAGTTCTCCCTATTGTTATTCAGACTACCACTGACTTAAAGTCTTCACAGATTTCTTATTTTATGTAGTGTATTGTGGGTGCCATGTATGGCAAACTTTGGGTATGGGCAAAGGAGCTCTGATCTCTCAGCACCTACCCTTTTTTTATTTAAACAACATTTAGGTTTTTTAAGACAGTGTGATGTGGAAAGGAAATTGAAGTCCCAGTTGCTCTTTAATTTCAAATGTGAAGGCGGTGGGATCCACTGGAAAAATCCACCTGGAATCTTCCATCTGGTTCAGTGATGTTGATAATTAAGTCAGACAGATATTGTGCAGACAAACTGGAAAAAAGCCTGTTTCCTCTCATTCTCCCACACTTGCTCTGATACTCAGCATACATGCAATGCATTTTACAGGTACTCCTTCCAGACTTTTTTCTCCCAAGTTTCATACAAATCTCATGACTTATAAATCCAAAGGAGTTTATCCAAGATAATTTCTTGTTTACTGCCCCTAAGGTTCTTTCCCTTGCTTGCACCTGCTGGCTGTATGGAGTGGTTTATGTATTTTTCTATAGATTACATCCACGATTTGTCATTTTCTTTCGAAAAAACTCTACAACTGAATCAGTTCTTCTTCATCTGTGGGTTGGGGTTTTTTAATTTTTTCCCCAAACCATGCTAGAAAATTCAAGTCACAGAACAAACGAAAAAAATATTTTTTCAAAGAAAACAAAGAGTTGGTGAAAGCTGCCTTGCCAATACTGCTTGACTCAGTAAATTAAGGCTTTTTACTTGCTCTTTTCAGGGATGTGTGTAGTCTAGGTACTCTTAATTTTTGTATCTCTTTTTTTCTTTTGTCTAGGTTGTATTTTTTATGCAGATTAGAAGTGATTTCATTCAAGCTTATGTTTGCCTAGCATGAGAAAGACATTGTGAAGAATGTGACAGAATTTGTGCCCTAAAACATTTCCCTTCTCAGTTTGCTATTGAAGGGACTGTTTAAATTTTAAAAGAAATTTACCTCTCCTTTTACTATCCACATGAAAGCAACAGGGGTTTGGAAGGCTGCTGGGAAATCATCTTCATGTCTCTCTCTCACAGAAATGGCAGTGCACAGAGGATGCTTCTGGCAAACTTCGAATTCACAAGTGCAAGGTGTCCAGCGACATCCTGGCCATCAGAAAGAGAACCCGCAGCATCCACTCCCGGGGATACAGCGGTAAAGACAAAGACTGCAACTGTGGAGATGCTGATTACCGGAACAGCAGGACCCAAAGGAAAAATCAAAGACAGTTCTTGAGAAACCCTAATGTGCAAAGTAAGTGTTATTTGGTCTCTTGGACTCTGAGGCAGAGAGCAGGGGAAAATGGCTACCAGAGCATTTTCCTACCAGAATGCTCTTGCTTTCACCTCCGTGTCTAATGAAGATGTCCAAAATTGGTAGTCAGGTTCTACATAATTGTCTCTGTAATAAGTACCTAAAGTGGGCCTAAAGCTGGAGAGGGACTTTTTACAATGGTATGTAGAAATAGGACAAGGGGAAATTGCTTTAAACTGGGACAGAGCAGGTTTGGGCTAGATATTAGGAAGAAATTCAGTACTGTGTGGGTGTGGAGGCCCTGGAACAGGTTGTCCAGAGAAATTGTGAATGCCCCATCCCTGGATGTGTTCAAGGCCAGGTTAGGTGGAGCTTTGAGTGACCTGGTCTAATGGCAGGTGTCCCTGCTCATGGCAGGGGTTTGGAACTGGGTTTTCTTTTAGGTCCTTACCAACGCAAACCGTTCTGTGATTCTAATAGCATCAGCAATAGCAATACTTACCCTTTGGATCGCGGAGAGGAGCAGCCTCCAGGCTGCGGGTGCGGTGGCGGTGATGCTCTGGTGCCACCTCTCGCGCAGCTCAGCCACGACAGCCCGGTGGCCTCGGCCGTGAGCCGGGCCGCTGCTTGCCCAGGAGGTCCGTGCAAGTGTTTTGTTGCGTGCTTTAGGCTGAGTTCTCGCTGTTTGGTGATGCCCCGCACCCATCTGCTCCCCGAAGCCCTGCGGGGCTGCTCTCGGACTGAAGCTCTGCTCGGCTCTCGCTTCCCTTCTCCCTTCCCTGCACGTCCGCAGCGGGATCCCCGCAGGGACACGCGTGAGATCACAGTGTCCTCTAGTGGGCTTGAAGGCATTGTACAGGAGGGGTATAGGACTGTAGCACTCGGGTTTGTTTCTGCTATTGGTTTCTACAAAAGAAGCCTATTTGAAGAAGCTGTTGTTTTAAATGGAGCACGGCTTTTCTTCTCTCTGCCCAGCAATGCAAGTGAATTTCTGTAGCAGTAGCGATAGAAGCAGAGCTGGATTTTAGAATTTGCTGAAGAGCAGGCTGTATTCCCCTGCTCTCTAACTAGAGTACTAGTCTGGGGAATGAAGTAGAGACAGGTCTTTAAAATAAGATGATAGTGAAGTAGTATGAGAAACACAAAAGTTAGAAGGTGCTGTGCAGATGTCTACAAAATAAGAAAATAATGTCAGTATCATTCAAAATATTTCCTGATTTAAAATCTCCCCCACTCTGGATGTGAACAAGAATCCCTGGTATTCTTTGTACATTCAACCACAGTATTGTCTGTCTTAAGTTGTCTCATTGTTCAGCCTAAATACTCTCTTGGTCTAATTTCTTCCATTTGTTTAGTGTGGTCTAAGGAACTTCACAGTGTGTACAGGCAGACCTCTGCTGAAAAGTGTACATGCCACAGACTGCCAGGGTGATTCTCAGACTGGGGAATGTTCCCCCAAGTGATATTTTCATAGGGAGATACCTTCTGTGTACCTTGGAAAGAGGTGCTGCCAAGTCACCAGCAAGGGCTGAAAGGGGATCGCAACTGGAGCAAGTTACTTGGAGAGGAAGCAGGGAAAGGGTGGAAAACATCTGAAGGAGGCATCAGAAAAGTTGCTCTGTTATGCTTTAATTGTTTACAATATTTTTATATCTCTTCCCTTCTCTGCCTCCTCCAAATCAGCCTTAACACTCCTCTGAGAGGAGCAGGGAAAGACTCATAATAATGACATATTTTTAAGGTAATTACTAGTTCAGGCCTGTCTTCAGGTGGCACACGCATGAGATGCTTATACATTCCGCCCTTTCAGTCACTTGTCTATTAAGTCGTATCATCAGAGGCTGTTAAATGCAAGAAATTGTCCCATCTGACCCTATGAATCTTTCTACATAATTTTATTCAGGAGTAATATGGTTACAGGTCAGAAAGATGCTTTGAAACTAGTTTTTCTGGTCATAAAAATGAATGTCCTCATTGCCTTGAATGAGACTTTTTCCACCTGACAGCAGGCAATTGCTGAAATGGTTTAGGATAGGGTGGTTTGCATGAAAAGTTCAGTGATATCTGCTCTTTTAAAAAATTCTTGCAGGAAAGGTTCTGCATAAGTCTCTCAAAGACACATAAAAACTGCGCTAGAACTGACACCAGCTGCCAAAGGCAGTACTTTCCTAAAGATACTGTTTTCTATTGCATAAATTAGTGTTAGGTGACATGGGTGTGCTCAGCATTGATGCAACAGATGGAAATGCCCTACAACTGACTTTTCACAAGGTTAATTGTGTATGCCTAGAGCTCTCTGTGTGTGGTTTTGCTAGACAGGACATGCTTTGGTGTGGTATTGACCATTGGTTTTATCAGCTTGGTTTGGGTCAAGCACATTTAGCAAAAGAAGTAAAAAGGGTAAGTGAGGTCTTTCAGACTGAGCCCAAACTGAGGTCTTCTTGTACATAAAATTAAAGACCCCTCAAAAGAGCTGATTGTCTTAGTTAGTCTTACTCACATACACAGTAACCACAAGAGCTATAAGCCTACGAAGCTCAGGGCTTTAAGGGGTAAAAATGACATAATAAATCTCACTGTAGCTCTGCAATGCAGCAACTTTTTGATGGCCTATGACTTGCCCACATAAATACAGATGACATGTCGAAGTAAATGTACATATATACATATAGATACGTATAGATATTGATATCTTATGGATTCTTACCCTTTAAATTCTTATGTTTAAAAAGAAAGAGGTGTTAACCTTTTAAAAATTACTTTTTTATTCTAAAACATATATTAAATATGTCACATGCCAATTTACAGGTGCTGACCTTGTTTCACAGTACTGAATGATTCAATTTTATAAAGCGGTTTCTAAGCCTGTGGTCTCTGGTTTTTTTTAGTGTCTCTTTCTAGATTTCTGATTTCTGAGGTACTGGTTTTATTTGAAGATATATATGCTAACTGTGGCATAAGGTCAGAATAACATGAAATGCAAACCCTGAAGCAATCGAAATTTCATGCTACTTGTGGAAGTGTGGGCCACAGTGTATCAAAACATCATTAAATAAGTTTCTCTAAAGTCACAGGAAAAAAAGAACCTGGTTTTACTGAACAGCATTCTTCTCTTTGGAATATGCTTTGTGTTCATGGCACAGGTCATGTATATACATATATATACATATATATACATATATATATTTGACTGTGAATGTTTCTTCTGCTTCAGAATACAAACCTCGATTTGTTCACACTCGCCAAACCCGGTCCTTGTCTGTGGAGTTTGAAGGTGAAATATATGACATAAATCTGGAAGAAGAAGAGCTACAGGTGTTAAAGACCAGAAGCATCACCAAGCGTCACAATGCTGAAAATGAGGAAGAAGCAGAGGAAACTGCTCGTGCTGCTCATGACACAATGGTCGCCGATGGCACTGATGCTATAGGTCAACCCAGCTCTGTCAGAGTGACACACAAGTATGATTGCTTTATCTGTATGTTTTTTTTTGTTTCTTAGAACAAAATCTTCATTTTCTAATTGTTCTTCGTCTCCCTCTCTACCATATTTAGGAAGTTGTAACTGTCATCAGATTTCAGATAAACCTTGGCTGTAATTTTTAGGATGTGGAATCATTTATATTTACTATGTGTATTTTAAATGGAGGCCTCTGGTTTAGGTTTTATTTCTGAGGAGGAGTAGGCATCTCCAGAGGGAAATTCATCCTTAGTATCAAAATATGCATGTTATGTTGGATTAAGCACCCTGTTAAGCTGATGCTCCCTCTGTTCATTATAAAATCTAGACTATCAGTTTAGCATAAAGGCCTAAATCTGACATGACTGAAGTCCTGCTCTTCACAGGGGCAGATGAGGGCAGTTACATCATGTTTCTTAATGCTTAGTTGTTTGCAGCCATTAGCATTAGCTAAGATGCATTAGACCTGTTTATTCAAGATACACTAAATCTGAATGAAAAGGCAAACATCTCAAAATAATTTTTGGTTTAAAAAGGTTAATATGACTGGTTTGAAAAGCCAGGAAGAGGCAGGCAACAAAAATCTTTGTATTACCTCTTTTATTATATTTAAAATATAAATAGATTTTCTCTCTCTTCTTCTTTTTTTCAATTTTTTTTTTAGGAAAACACAAAGGTTAGTTTTGAATAGTAAATATTATCCTTTCTTACACTGATGATTTCCAACCCTGGAATTAATAAAACTTTAAACATTTTTCCAGAAAAAGTTATTATTTCTCTGTAAAGTGTTTTGACCTTTACGGAACGGTATTGCTTTCAGAATTCTTTGAGTGAAGAAAAAAACAGAATAGGATAACATGGGAAGAGGCAAACATCTACATCTTTCTTTCTGTTATTCTTCTCAAAAATTTAAAGAAGGGTTCTGATGAAGCAAGACCCTAAAATAGTTCTATGTACAAAATTAGATTTCTCTAATTAAGGAATTTATGTTTCTCAGCATGGCGACTTTGAAAGCCCAGCCTGCACTCTGCTGGATTTTCTATCTCAGTCTACTGCCTTGGTCTTTCTTGTGCTTTTTTTTCCTCTTGGTAGAGCTGTTTTTTCAAACACTGTTGTGAATGTTTTTGTCCTTGCAATGTTTTTTAACTCAATGTTTTCTAACTCAAAGAACTTAAAAGTTCTCTGTAGACTTTTTTTTTTAACCATGTTTGAACTCCTTCCTCTAACTTTGGTTCTTGTTGGTCTTTGTTGATTATATTGATCTTCAGCCCTCTGACTGTATGTTCTCTTCTTGAGTGTTTTGCATGCTGGGAAGATGAGCTACATTCATGTGGCAAGAAGAATACATTTTTCAGCAGCTGGTGGTTAAGTAAACAATGGCACATTTTATTAACAGGAGGCTTTAGATTCTGAACAGATTTTTACTTCAGTTTCAATTTCATTTCTGATTGATTAAGAATGTATTTCATTTTTCGCTTAGCAGGCACAGACCATCTGTCATGGATGACGAGGTTTTTTTCCAGAGAAACCAGATCAAAGCAATTGTTATTATTAAGTCAACACAGGAAGACCTTGTAGAGTTTTTTTTAAATTTTATTTACTAACAGAATATAAAAAAATAATTGATTAGGAATGTTGGAAGAAAGAGAAAAAATGGGTGGGTAACTGGGAAATGACTGACTGTCTTTTTCCTATTTCTTAAACTCACTTCTACAGATGTTTCATTCTTCCAAATGACACTATTCACTGTGAGAGGGAGCTGTACCAATCTGCCAGAGCCTGGAAGGACCACAAGGCTTACATTGATAAGGAGGTAAGAGGTATTTTAAAATCTCCGCGAAGTCGTTACACTGCTACCTTTTCAAAGAACAATTCTAAGTCAGAAATATTCTCTGCAGATTGAAGCTCTCCAAGACAAAATTAAGAATTTGAGGGAAGTTAGAGGACACCTAAAAAGAAGAAAACCAGATGAATGTGATTGTAGTAAACAGAGGTGAGATGTCACTAAATACTGAATGTTACACTGATTTCTAAGGCTTATGCACTTTCCAGGGGTTTTCAGATGGAAAATAAAAAATAAAGCTTTATTGATATTTATAACCATTGTAGGCCCCTGTTTTAGTTAGATATGAGTAGAAGCTACTGTGAAGCACAAGAGGATAGATTTTAACATTTTAAGATTAAATATGTTTGTATTCTACTAACATGTTTGAATCCAGTTGTAGTTCTGCTATAACCTAGCATAGGATCACACAGATATAAATGAAGTGAAAATTTTAAGTCATTTTGTATAGTTCCTTAAGAAAATGTCAGTGATAGTATATTTCTGTTTTGGTTTTGTTTTGAGAATAATTTCATGACTTAATAATTCCTAAAATTTTCCCTGTAGCTATTACAACAAAGAGAAAGGGGTAAAGGCCCAAGAGAAACTCAAGAGCCATCTTCATCCCTTCAAGTAAGACTGTTTTTGACCTCTCATTCTCACAGCTGGCCTTTTGGTGACTAGAGACATACAGTTTTAGGGATTTGGCTCATCTTTTGGTTTGGATTTTGTTGGGTCTTTTGCGGAGAGAGGAGGGGAGAAGGGGAGGGGAAGAAAAGGTCACATGTTGCAAGCTATCACAAGAAACATTCAGTAGTCTTGGACCAACCTGTGAAAGTTTATGGATAATATTTTTTTAACCTATTGATAGAAAAAGGATGAAAATAGTATTATCAGAAACGGATCAATAAAAGATCCAGTAAAACCTAAATGCAGCAGTGCATCTTTTCTCATGCTTGCTGAAGGGAACACCTTATCTTAACAGCTGGGGAAGCTGAGCTAGAAGGTCACTTTCTCATCCTTCCACCTTTATAGAATAGAGAAAGATGTGAAAACTGCTAGTTCTTAGCAGTCAGAACAAAGTTCTTAGTCAGACATGCCCAACTTCCTCTCTGAACAGAGAAGCAGCACAGGAGGTGGATGGCAAACTGCAGCTGTTCAAAGAGAACCGGAGGAGGAAGAAGGAGCGGAAGGGGAAAAGGCGCCAGAAGAAGGGAGATGAGTGTAGCCTGCCTGGGCTGACGTGCTTTACCCATGACAACAACCACTGGCAAACAGCACCATTCTGGAACTGTAAGTCTGATGTCAAAATGCAGATGTGATCTAGGTTATCCTCTGCTGTATTACTGGTTTTCCACTTCATGCAATCAGTGCATTATTCTGACCTTTAATGCTGTCAAAAACTTCAGCACATAAAAGGTCTTCTTTAATTTTAACATTTTTATTTCAAAGTATATAATAAACAACTTATCGTGAACAAAATGCAGATACCATTCCTTATGAATTCTTCCCATTACTCCATTTTTTATATGCTAAAATAATTTCAAAATCACAGCTGCATTGCACTTGTATGTATGAACAAAATATTAGACGTAAAGGATATTTTAAGTCTCTTTAAACTTCATGGAATTTAGATTACTATCCTGTTGAGACATACTTCTATATTTCTCAGTATTCAGCATTAACAAACAACACTTTTCTCATTTTTGATGGTGGAGAAAGAAAACTGATTGAAACTTTATTTTCAAAAATTTCAAGATCAGATGATGATTAAGTTACATATTGGAGTCAAGCATATTTGACTCCAAGCTGAGAATTTTCATTTCGAGAAAGAAATTGTCTCCTAGTTATAATCTCTTCTGATTGCGCTGGGACTTCTGCTAATATGTAGTCTACATTTTAAAATATTCCTAAAGTAGTCATATGCATGATTTTTGTTTTAAAGACAGCAATTACATTGGCTAATTACTTATTAACTGTGGAGTAACAAAAAGTTATGAAAAGAGTTCTCATATTGCTGTGCATTCTGGTAATGCTCCAGCAACAGTCATGGGATAAAAAAACGTCCTTTTGACACAGTCCAAAATTTAAAGCAGAGGTAATGTATTATAATACTGTTACTATTTTTATTAAGTCTGTTCAAAATATTGATAGCTACTGTTCACAGCTAGTCAGGGTACCCAAATCTAAATAAATCTAAATAAAAATCTAAGGCAAGGCTAGCATTTTATTATTGTGATTTAAGGTATTAGTAGAAGAAACAAGCATATTATTTTTCACTGAAAACTAATAACTTGTTTCTTTAATTACAGTGGGCTCTTTCTGTGCTTGCACAAGCTCCAATAACAACACTTACTGGTGTTTGCGAACTGTTAATGACACCCACAATTTTCTCTTTTGTGAGTTTGCAACTGGCTTCTTGGAGTATTTTGATATGAACACCGATCCCTATCAGGTAAACCCATTCCCCTGTTACAAAATGTCATTCACCAGACTCCTCTAGGGAGTTTTAATTTTTGTTAACAAGTATCATTTCCCTTGGTTCCTCTCTTTCTCAGCTGACCAATACTGTTCACACAGTGGAAAGAGGCATTTTGAATCAATTACACATCCAGCTGATGGAACTGCGAAGTTGTCAAGGTTACAAGCAGTGCAATCCAAGGCCGAAGGGACTTGAAACAGGTACAGGAGAAATAGTAGTGTTTCTTTCCATTTTATTAGTATTTTTAATCTACTTAAGTTCTAATTGTATCCATGAAGTGTCACTCTCCTAAGCATTGCTCTGACCAATTTGGAATTATCCATATACACCATCCTGCACATCCACATGACCAGGAAGCTTCTTTGTAAGTTTGCACAGGTTATTCTGGACAGATATTGATGGCAAAAACCATCATTTGGCAGAAATGCTGCAGAGGGGAAATCATTATTGGAACTAATCAATAACGGCCACGTGCAGATCTTCACAGCCATAACTCTTTTCTCTGTTGCAGGGTTTATTTCATTAGTTTTTGCCTCACAGTATCGAGTGAGGAATTAAATCCTGTGTTTATTTCAAATGCTGTCTGCCTATGTGAACAACTTCAGGTTCCCTACCACAACTGAGACTTAACGTTGCAAACTTCTAATCAGCAGTATTCTCCTTCATTTTTGAAGAAAGCAATATTTCTTTGCAAGAGTCTCTGATTAAAAAAAGCTGGTATTTTTACTTCATGTCTCTGGAACTCGTTTCACTTAACTTTGGTTGATTGAACATTGTGATTTATTTTTTTTCACAGGAATGCTCCGTTCCACATAATTTGTGGTGTTGCATCTTTGTATCTCTTTCTACACCTACAAATGTTTCTTTTTTTTTACAATATCTAATTGTTTGGGGGTTTTATTATTTTTGAAAACCTGTGGGTTTTCAGTTCTTTTATGTAAAACTTCCAGGAAATCTTTGTTGGACTGCAGCTCTGTCTTTATTTAACACAGTACATTTCTTTTTAGGAATTAGATGCTGTGCATGGAAAACTACATTTTGAATGGTTTTACAAGTTCTAAACACTAACAAAAGTTACTCTTGTATTTTCCTATATCAGGAAATAAAGATGGAGGAAGCTATGATCCACACAGGTATCCACACTTTTTTATTCTCCTCAGCAGCTTCTTTCCAAATAATTGCATGACTCCAGTCCATTTCAACTAATGTCTGTATCCTGCCACGTTGCACACAGCATAGCTTTTGATGCATGCATTTTCTAACTACTCTACACTGAACTTGGCCATTGTTTTTTAGATCTACCATTCTGCATTTAACGTAGCTCATTGTCATAGCAAGACTTCATACAGCTCATATTTCATGCCTGTACTTCTTAGATGTTTGCCCAAGGAAAATTACCCAGAAAGAATCACCTCTTTTGGGTTGCTCTCATGTTATCATGTTGATTTTGGATGGGTTGGAGGTGTTTTTCTGGTTTT
Source organism: Oreocharis arfaki (assembly GCA_013398015.1). Taxonomy (NCBI): domain Eukaryota; kingdom Metazoa; phylum Chordata; class Aves; order Passeriformes; family Paramythiidae; genus Oreocharis; species Oreocharis arfaki. The sequence goes on from VZRR01011642.1 coordinate 244,488, forward strand.
ATTTAGTAGCTCTTCACAGCTATTTTCTAAATGTAAACCAAATATGCTTAAAAGGCTTTCTGAGGTACAAAGAACCTAATCAAATCTATGGAAGTAAGGCAAAATTTTCCCACTGGCTTTAGGAAATGTTGGCAGATACTGCTTTAAGCAAAACTAGTGCTCAGTATGAGCAGCCTGTGTTCAGAAGCCAGCAGGAGACTGTTCAATACAAGTGTAGCAGAAAGATGAGGCTCCTTTGGGCTGAGACCAGATCAGACAAGCATAAAATGAAATTTCCTGAAAAAGGTTTTATTATTTGAACTGAGGAAAGGCAACAGGTGAGGTTTTTTATACCTAAAAAAGTATATGTAAAAGGCTTGAACCTGAGAAATACATGACAGACATCTCTTTGAAAGTATATTTTTCTATTTAAAAGTATACTTATTGTACCTATCATGCAGAGCCCTGTGTCTCCTGGTGGAGAAACCAGTCAAACATAATGCAAAAACCCGAAGAGACTGAAAAAACTGCAGGCATTAACAGTAGTGCACTTGCTGTTCACTGAGCAGTACTTTTCCTCAGGGTGAAAAACAGATTAACATCTGTGGAGTGTCATATTTAGACTGGACTCCTTTTCACAGTTTATCAGTTTAATACATTTTCATTTCTGTGCACTGTGGAGGAGTAGCTCCTGGTATGCACTGCTTACTTGAAAAGTGAACAAGGGGTGTACAAGTCTACATAAAACCTTTTTCACAGGGCCTTCTGAAAAGAACTTTGTTACTTGTTTCCAGCAGTCAGAGAACAATAAAACTAATGTATTTCAATACACAGATTTCCAATTTAAGCAGCTAAATTTTCTTTTGCAGCCAATTTTGCATTTCTTCAACTGAGTAGTTTTGGGATCTAGGAAAAGGATCCCATTTTCCCTTTCATTTGGTTTATATCCCACTGTTTGCATTGCTCATTACAGCCTGGTGGGAACTGGTTACAACAATCATAGAAAGTAATCCCTGTAATTATGCTTTTAAGTCTTTCATTAGAAGGCATTTCTCATTCTAACTACAGATCTAACAGAAATGGCATTTTTGAATTGTAGGATTGCATTAAATAGTAGAGCACACAGGATTAGTCTTTAAATTATATCTTCCTGCACTGTTTAGTAAGAAAACCATTTTAACTTCTGATACCAAAGAACATAAAATAAACATTTTGCTATTGTGATAAATAGCAGGTGTAATACAAAACAAGCAATATTGCTCTGTGCCATGACATTCCAGACACCCAGTCTCTCAATTTACACAGATGCCTGGGTTCAACATTTTGGTTCAAGCCCCATCTTGGTGGAATATGTTTTTCTTTTCTTAAACAAAAAAACCCCCAACCAAACACAAACAAAATAAAACAAAAAACCACCACAACAACAGCAAAACAACAACAAAAAACCTCAAACAAAACAACAAAAAACCACAACAAAACAAAAACAAACCAAAAAATTAAATTAACAAACTGCATTTATCAGGAATCATTAAAACAATCTACTAGAGGTTCCTTCTCTTGCTGCCTGCAGAGAAACAAATGGAATAACAACAGAAAGTCATCTGAACTGCCCCTTAGGCTTCCTTCAGATCATGCAGATTCTCCACTCAGACCTGTTTCCAGTTCAAAATGCCCTGAAAAGCACTGCCTGTGTTGCAGTAAAACACTGGGACAACAGGCCCATATGGAAATAGCCAGTATAATATATATATATAATATATGCTGTTTGCTTTACACAGAGGGAGAGAGAGCTTCAGCAGGGAAGAACTGGTGTCACCTGTGTCCTTTGGTGGACAGAGTGTGGCTCTGCAGACATGGTTGATAACAGGATGTGTCAACTGCACATTCTTCTCTCCTCTCCTACTTGTCTGAAATTTTTCAAAGCCACCAAGGATATGATCATATATCTTTAGTCCCAAAGGAGACATATTCAAATCTCTTGTTAGTTTTGAGACAACACAGGCACTGATGGCATCATCCAGGATGCCAGGGCAGGATAAACGGAGAGTAAAGCTTAACTAAAGCTTGATCTAAAAATGAACAAACAAACAACAACATGAAATGAAACAAACAAATGAAACCAAACAACAACAAAAAAATTTGAACAGATAGCAACAATTTTTTTCTCTTTTGGATCTATGTCATAGCTGAGAAATTCCAAAATGTTGATCAAGGAAACTACAGCCATGCTGTTTCTCAAATGTAATTCATCTGCACTTTCCTGTTTCATACCTATTTGTAATGAAATTTCTTACAGGGCAAAAAAATCTCTTCTTTCCTCTCTTCTTCCCTCTGTATGCTTTGATTTCAGTGGGAAACTTTCCACGCTTACTGCAAACTGTGGGATTAAACTGTGAGGAAACTTGCTCAGTCAACCAAAATAGCTCTGGGACCTTAAGACTTTGCTTCCCTATTTGTTTAACATGTATGAATACAAGCTATCTCTGTCTTCAAACAAGCTATTTTCCTCTGCTTGACACAAAGATCATGGAACAATTCCCAGTGCCTTCCCAGCTGTGAAACTTCTCTGAAACTGCAGAAACAGTGCCACATTTAGAGGGAAAAAATAGATCCAAAGTGAAGGACCATGTAGCTCTGACTCAGACTTTCAGCTATTTTGTAGGAATAGAGCAAACTCCTTGCTGATCTTACTCCTGTGCAGCACAGCCCCGTTGCCCTGCTGCTGAGGCTCCTCAGAAACCCTGTTCCTCTTCACTGGTCCCCAGACTTCCCACTTCTCAACCTGCCACCACAGCTCAAGCCTCTGTCCCCCTGCTGGGGATGGGCTGCAGAGGCCCTTCTGGGCCCAAAAGCACCTTTCTGGCTCCTGCTTTGTCCCCCGCTCCCCTGGTGTGGCCCCAAACCTGTAACCAGTCAAACAGCATCACTTTTGTTTCAGCTCCTGCCACAACATACCAACCCACTTGACTGCCCCTACAATAGTTTGCTTTCCTATACAGGCTCTGACGTGGCAAAGATAAAGAAAAAATACCCCCCACAGAAATAATAACAGAAAAATTTAAATATTTATGCATTTGCATTGTGGTTAATATCTTAGAGGGTTTAGTGACTAAATTCCTTGAAAAAGCAACCCCCTGCCTTGATGTTTTCTAGGGCCCTTTATGCCTATAAGCACCGGAATAGTAAATCTTCTTTCTTTAAACCTCTGTGCTATTTAATTATCTTTTGTTTCAGGAAACAAATTATCCATAATTTGACTTACGAAGATGGCTCTCATGTGGCCATGCCATGATTTCATTTCTCTTGTCTACTTCAGGAAAGAAAGAAGATGCTCTGGCATAGTTGTTCTACCAAATCCAAAAAGCTTGTGTTTTTCCTGGAACAGGAAGATTGTCAAATGTTTAAAAAAATATATTTCAAGAATTTGATATTAAAAAAAAAAAAATTATATTGTGAAATATATCCAATTAAGAGCAAAGATTCAGGTGTTTTCAAATAAGGAGAGTGGTCTCCTTTTGGTGGGAACAGAGTAAGGCCCCACATTGTAAGAAAATCTCAAGGGTTTTTTCTGACCATAATGGTATTTTTCTGACTTTCCATATGATGGATTAAATATCGGAGAAATTCTTTTACTGTGAAATCCCAAGCTAGTAAGAAGCGAAGAATGTAATCTGTGATAGAGACAAGTTGTATTTTCTGTTCTACTTAAATAATGAGAAAGGGCAACTTAAAACACAAACAAATTAACAGAGATGCCAAGAACCATCTGCAGGGATGCAGAGCTCAATACAGATAAAGACTGGAGCTCAGTTCACACAGTGGGACTATAGCCACTTGAACTTCTAAAGTAATTGCTACGAGCCTACATAACTGCACAATTTTCAGGAAGAGAATAAATCATTATCAATGAATTAATTACTAAAGATTGCCTGCAAAATCAATTATAAGGACAAAACTGCCACTTTCCCTGACAGATATTTTCATTGCCTGATTCATCTTTCCTTGTTGACCACCTTGTTGAAGAAATCTTTTCAGTGAATCCATTCTGCCCAGTGAATAAAACAAAATAATGCTATTCTGTGTTACTTTTCAGTATAAAATGGGCTTCACACCACAGTTGATAATCTGAGTCACTATAGTTACTGTAGCAGAAATTTTAAAAATTTTGGAAATCGGTTTCTTTTGTGTCTTTGCATATTCTGGCTGTGATCAATAAAAAAATGCAGCTCCATTGTTACTTATAGACTCATATCTATGCCCTTTATTCAGATTCACTATTTGAAAAGGCTGTTAGATATTTTCTTTGAAAGCCTTTTTTAAGAAACCAAACCTCAAGAAGCTTCTCTGTGTATATTTTAACACTATTTCACAAAGTGGTGTGGTCCTATAAATTAATTCACACCAATTTTTGACAGCTTTTATTTTCCCTAATTGCTCCATGTAAACTAAAATGAATGTTTACAAAATAGATTAAAACCCCCTTTGGCTATCATTTACTAAATCAAATGTGTCTGGTTAGTTTGTAGATCATATTTCTTCAGCTACCCAGAAACAAAATTCATGTGGGCACTGAAGTTCAGGTCACCAATGGCTTTCAGATTAGTCCCATCTTTTATATTTAACCATTGTTTGGTTATTGCATATTGTGCTTGAGTGCTCAAGAAAAGCAAATGGATTATTTGTGTATTGAAACACTTTTCCTGCCTTAAAATATCAGAGGAAGGACTTATCTCTGAAGGCCATCACAAAGCCCCATTGCACCAGATTTTGTTCTTTTTTCACTCAGCCCAAGGATGTAGCAAGAGACAGGGGGGTTCTTGGAGCTGTGAACATATCCTAGGCCAGAACCACTCATCTGATGACAGAAGAGGTGGAGCATCTTACACTTTGAGCTACCTACTTTATGAACAGTGGTGCTTTCAAGCCAATTGAAGTAGAAACACACGTGGAAGCTTTGCTTGCACCTTTAATAGTGTTCACCAGTAGGCTTTATTCTTTGTTTCAACAGAGGACAGTTATGGGACGGATGGGAAGGCTAAGCTGCCCAATTTCACTGGCGACATTGACTGGCAAGGACTGGAAGACCTGTACAGTGTGAATGAAAGTGTATATGAATACAGACACAACTTTAGACTTAGTCTGGCTGACTGGACTAATTACTTGAAGGATGTAGATAGAATGTTTGCACTGCTGAACAGTTACTACCAGCAAAATAAAACAGACAAGGATAACACTGCTCGAAGCAACAGCGATGGGGACGAATCATCCACGCCGTTCACCCTGGTGGAAATGACTTCTGCTGAGGAGTCCAGCGGCCTGACTGCAGAAGAGTTGCAGTTTATTGTGCCAACAGACTTTGCAGCCCTTGCTTTGAGCACGGTGAATTTAAGTCAGGAGAGGAAACTTGAATTAAACAATGATATTCCTGAGAAAAGTAGTTTGAATGACGCACACTGGAGAAACAGTCATCCAGCTGAAAAATGGATGGAGGATAAAGAATCGGACCGTTTTGATATGGATTTCAGTGGAAATGGTTTGATAGAGTTGGAGTCCCGGCATAGCTTCATGCTACAGCCCATCAACATTCCTCAAAAAGACACTTATCAGGACAGTGACACTGTGGAAGATATATTTGAAGATCAAATGTATCTTCCCATGAGGTCTGATGAACCCTTTGTTCATCAGAGTGTAAACATATCCATTAGGGATTCACCTGTCAGTACCCAGGAAGCAGGAACTTTCTTAAAAAAACCCGAACAGAGTCTTGCAGGAGAAAGTTCACAAATCTTAAATGCAGAAGGCAGTGCCTCAGCTCCACTCTCCTTGGATTAAATCAAGTTGTAAACCGTTAAATAAGTTCTCCCTTTTCTTATTAGCAAGCTAATAAAAGTAACCACGACAACTGACATTCCATGTTTATTGTAGATACATTTTGCAGCTAAATTGAGCCCAGTTCAGTATTTGTCTCTCTGCATTTTTTTTATTCACATGCACATGCTGTCACTGTAATTCTCCACACTGGGAAGCAAGATTTCCAGTTTTCCATTAAAAGAAACAGTGTTAACTTTCAAATGCAGTAGCACACTATCTGAAAGCTAAAAATTATTTCTTTGAAGAGGATGTTCAAGTTACTTTTGCTATTTCCAACACGAGTGAGTGTTTCAGTTCACCCAATATGCCTGCATAATGTCTTTTTCATCAATTATTTTAACCACTGGCAATTCCTAATGCCACGCTTTCAAGTAAAATGCACTTTTAAAACCTGTATGCCATACCATTTATGCATCTAATACCTTACAGGTTCTTAGTTTGCTCATAGTCTTGTGAAATTGTGAAACCAATAAACAGACTGACCTGAAAGAGGTAAACTCCATGGATTGTGGAAAAAGATTCTTCAAATATGACTTTAGCAAAAATATTGCATGTTATTGTTGCTTTATTAAATTTACTCTCAGAAAGGTATGGCTAATTATTGTTAACCGCAGAAGGATTTGTTTAAATTGGATTGTTTCCCTGTCTGTTGATATTGTCAGTATTAAAATTCCATTAATTTTTTTGCCCTTTTTTTTTTTTTTTTACTGATACTGGTAGAAAGGTTTACATCAATACATAAATGTTTTTGTCACCCAGCCCGATTTTTATTATTCTGAACAGTATCTTGAAAGCATTCTTATCATTTTGAGTCTTAAATTCTTTTTTTGAACAGGCATTAAAGGGAATGATAAAATCATGATAGATTTCCATTATTTTAGACACAAAAGGCACATGAGAGTAAACAATAGTAGTTTAGTAATAATTTTTGTTGTTGTATTCTAAATTTTTTCTTGAACTTTACCAAACATTAAATCATATGAAGTATAATACAAAAATGACTCTGAAAATCTGTATTACTCAAAACTTAACATTTTCCCTTGGGTTTTTTAAAATAAATTTCTAAATAATTATGACAACAGCAACTAAACAGAATTACCTCAAACAGAAGTAATTCCACAGTGTCCAACTCACGGGTGTGTTTCCTACCTGTTACATGTTATTTTGTGTAGTGAATATTTTTTTGGCTATTGCAAGCACTGCAGGTTAAACTTACATTCATTACATTGTATTTTAAGTTGAACTTCTTTAAAAAGGAGATTCTTTTAGTAGGATTTTAATAATTTTAAGAAGCAATCTTTTTGATGGACTCTGTAAATATGTTAAAATTACTAGTTCTTTATCTGATGTATGTGTCATGGGCGGATTGATAGAAAAACGTATTTATGGTCCTGAATGATGCTATTTGTACATAGGTTTTAAGTTACTAGGATACAAACTGTGTTTTTAAATCTTGTATAATATTCCTGTGATACTTTTATAGTACAATTCTGGCTTCGGGAAAGTCTAGAAGCAATATTTCTTGAAATAAAAGTGTTTTACTTTACCTGCTTCAGAGAAGTCCAGATGATCCAGTTTTCTTCCTGAGTAAGTTTAATTTCAAAAATATGTTAACAGTCTCAGCTTTAAGAATCCATCCACATTAAAAACAGGTAACAAAATAACACACGACATTCTGTTAGTTATTAATTATTCTGTTCATTATAAATTATTGGAGATGTGAGTAATGTGTATTTTTTTGTTGTTTAAGACATGCCGTGATTTTAATTTTTTTTTAAGTCCAAATTCATCAAATCCTTTCTTGCCTGAACTCCATGCACGGAGCTGCACAACCAGCAGTTCCCAGAAGTAACGCAGTGTTTCATGGAGCCATGTCTTGCTTTGCTGCTGTCTCTCCTCCCTGCACAGCTGTCCCTGTGACAGCAAAGCACTGCAGACCAGACATGCAGGGCTCACCAAGAGTGAACCACAGGTCTCTAGTCGGGAGTTGTGTCTCCCTGGACAAGAGTCAGCATGAAAAAGAATTAAGCTTTCAAGGTAAACTGTGTCTTACTGGACTCTGTTTGATAGCCTGTGAATAAGATTGCCTTCATACCTAAACTCAGCCTCTGAATCTGTGCTTCTTTAACTCTTCTTTCTTTTACATAGCCCTTGGACTCTGATGGTCCTGCAGACAGGAAGTTACAGGTGATGTTTGTGGGTATCAGGAAAGGGGATGAATCCAAGTGTTCAAAAAGCAGTCATTGCAATGCCAGACACAGCCCTGAGAGAAGTCTACCCTGAAAACACACTAGCAAGCACGGGATGTATTTCAAAGCAGGGTGCAGAGCAGGCTGAGCCAGCGAGTTTGGGAGGAGTTGAAGGACAAAGGCAAATTGAAGCAAGGCCCCACACAACCACCTCTTGTATCTTTGTGCAGGGAATTATCCAGCACCAACAGTGTGCCCTACGCTCTTTGTCAGTTTCTCTCTTAACGCTTGGATAGAGCAGAGAAGGGAATGGTGCAGCAGTGTGGTCCATCCATTCACCCCACTCGTCCTTGCTCCTTACCAGACAGCTTAAAGTACTCATTCAGGAAACGGAAGAGAGAGCATCTTAGTTTGGATGTTGTCTACCTTCCTTCTTCTACGACAGTACTCCGTTGTCTAAACTAACAGCTAAACAGTGCCCTATCTTCTGAACTAGGTGGCAGCCTTTTTTACAGGTCACTTACAGGAGTGTGGAAGAAAGAAAGTATAAAGGACACTCATTTTGTAGGTAAGAGGTATGGGGAGCAATGAGCTCTGATCCTTGCTGACTTGGAAACATGCATCAAATATAAAACTATACCAAGTTAAAGAGGCCAAAATCTGTCACATCTCTAAGTATGCAGCCTAAGCAGTGTGTTGCTGTCCCAATATGTTTTGCATTTCTTTCTGCACAGTACTTCTTGTCCCATAGCTGAGGCAGTCGAGCCCATGAGCAGCCCATGGTGTGACTGTCAGGAAGCTTTTACAGGTAGTTGAAGGCTCAGGAACAAAACAAGTACCTAAATCTGACTTCATTGGCAAGTGCTCCTCACCCCAGGGAGGGCCAAGAGGATGACCTTCACAGCTTTTTGTGATGTGCAGAGCAGTGGCAAATGTGTCTATTCTAAAAGGCAGTACGTAGTTCATTACTTTCTGAAAGGCCCCTGGATCTGGACAGGAAGAACTTTAAAACCTGCACATCTTTGGGAGGTAGCAATATTACGTGAAAAGTTTCATCTGGAATTTAAAATAAGGCAGCCAGTACTGCCCTCACATCCTTGGACAGTGTGAGACACTTTCTGAAACCTCCTAGCAACTGAAAGCACTGCAGAAGAGCAAAGATGTGTCGTGCTTAATTTCCAAAACTAGACAGAATCACAGAATGGCTTGGGTGGCCTTAAAAATCTAGTTCCAACCCCCATGGGCAGGGACGTGACTTAGAGCTGTTATCAGTAGGTAAATCTTGTTGTTCCTGAGGTAAATGCACACTAGCAGCTTTGCAAAAAACAAACATTTGTATCAGAGCATTGTTGTGGAGTTCAGCCACCTGTAGTTTTTTGTGACAGCTGAGGGAAGATTTTTTAGAGTGCAGGTCTGAGCACAGACCACCTCCACTCTCCCAACCAAAATCCCTTGAGATGCCTGCAGCTGTCTACACTGGAAGTCCCACAAGCACAGTCGGAGAGGATATGTGTAAAACAGTCCGGGCTGAGAAGCCAAGAGGTGCAACAGCCCTGTCCAAGGAAGATCTGCCCAGGACTAGACTTGAGCCCTGAGCAGCCATGGGTGCCTGGTATAGGCGATGTTGTAACAAAACTTCTTCCTTTAGTTTCAGCAAAACGCAATCCTGTTTGTGTGCTCGGACATGATTTTTCAGTGAGAACCGATGTGCAGTGAACGGGGTACAAGGCAGAGAGTAATTTCAGACACGCTGCGTCACACGCGAGGGGACGCAGCGAGAGCCGGGCACTGCCCGCAGTGCGTGCGCAGCCGCTCGGGCAGCAGCGGTCAGCGCAGAGCCCCGCCACAAGCGCCCCTCCGAGAGCCCGCACCCCTCCGAGAGCCCGCACCCCTCCGAGAGCCCGCGCCCCTCCGAGAGCCCGCGCCCCTCCGAGAGCCCGCGCCCCTCCGCTGCCTCCAGCCGCTGCCCAGGGCTGCATCGGCTCGGTCTGCAACCTGCAGCGGCACCCGAGATGCGCTACAAATCTAATTCCATCCACCTTCCTTGGTTTAACAGCTCTGGTCTTGGACACCGGTGACGTGCAGGGGGATCTGAAAGATGCTTTTTTGTCGGGTTATGTGTATTGGAAATGAAAACACGTAAGTCTTACTTTGAACTTGGACATGAGAGAGGATGTGGACCCAATCAACACACATGATATGCTATTTTTTATTTCCAAGTATCAAGTATTCAAGAGTTTGTTTTGTAAACACATGTTTACAACAGATGCTGACAGTAGATGTCATTAAATCATGGGTTATACAACTTCAAAATTATTCTAAGCTCTGCTGAGAAATAAATATCAATTAAAAAAAAAACATACAGGAGCCTAAAGTATGCAAAAATACCCAGCATAAACCAATTATTCTCTTTTTACCACAGCACAGCACCCACACACTCATACGGTCAGACATACTCTACAAATTTCCTTAATACTCTACGCATTTGCTTAATAATGAGTTTTTTAAAAACTAAATAGTTACAGGCAGTGTGCCCACTCCATGCTCCTACAATACCACCCAGACTGTTGCTGTTCTGCACAAATCATTTGGTAGAGGCATGCACTGCAGCCAGGGGCCAAACTCCCGTGTGCTCAGCTGGTGAAAAGAGCAGGAATCTTCCTTCAGGAAAGCTTCCACTCAACTAGGGATCTCACTGATGCAAAATTTTCTTCTTTGTGCTGAAACTCAGCTTTGGATCATTTTGTACATATTTTCTTTTGTTTTGTTTTGAAATTTCCCTCCAAGTTTTCAAATACGGAGTTTGCTACAGAGGCAAAATTTCTGGCTTGTCAGTCGGAACTGTGATTAGTGCTATTAGTGCTTTCAGTGCTATTCAGAATACAGACACCTGTCCTGCATGAGCAGCCCAGGCACAATAACACCAAAAAAATTATGGTTCAGAATTCAAAATGGAGGGGAAAAAAATTTGTCTTCAAGATTTTAAAACCAAATCCCTCTGTTGTAAATCACAGCTCACTTCAAAGTCAACCAGATTTGGCCTTTTTCTATTCCTAGAGATAGAATTTCTTTCCGATATTCCATGAACGAACATATTTCAGATCTCAGTCCTCATTTTAATTCAAATGCTTGCTAACATTGCTTGGTTAAGTGGTTCCAGAATTTAGCCCAGTGTTTCTTATCATTACTATGGAATTGACTTTCTAGCCCCTGCTTAAGCAAAGGGAATAAATAAAGTAACATGCCACAGCAGGCTGAATACATCTTACATGAGACTTCTGCGGTCTGTGTTGCTTTTACTTCACCTATTAGTGCTGGGCCAGATCCTACACAGACTCCTGAAATTACTTTCCCACAGAAGAGCTAGGTAGGAATTGGCCCACCAGGAATTACAAACACTGTCTTTGTCGGAGCAGTCCAGACTTCAGGAACAGAAACACATGCACTTGCATCACTGACATGCCTTGAATATGTCATTTAAGTCATAGTGGATACATCGTAAAATAATTCAGTACCTATTAGCACCACAGTGTTGTTTAGTCATTTGTCCAGAGATTATCAAGCTGTCTCACCCTTCCTCAAGGTGAACAATGTTTTGGATGTTTCTGTAGCCCTTCATTAATTCCACAGCTTTTCACCTATTCTATACAATGAACAGAACATTGTTACAGAATAACATTGTGACAACAGCTTTGAGATTGAAAAAATAAACAAATACAATACACACAATGGATAATGCATTAATTAGAAGAGTAGAATGGTACCTGGATAAATAAGCATCTATTCTGTAACACTTGAAGTCAAGAAAACTTCGGAGCTACTTCGAAATTGCAGAGTTATGTCTGTACTTAATAGGCTGTACTAATAAAAAAAACCCCCTTAACTGAAGGACTGGAGGGGTGACTGCTAAAGTTATTAACTGTAGTTAACAACTGTAGTTTAATGTAATGGATATGGCCATAGGACATGGGTAGTGTTAACTTTCCTCCTTAATTTGCACAATAAATTGTGAGGAAAATACGGAAAAAATTTCTTTCCTGAGGATCAGGTAGGCTTTCAAACCTTTGGGCACAAAGTAACATGTGTTAGCGATACTCAGCATAAAGAAGACAAATCATGAGAACCCTGGCCATACCCTATCCTCACACTGAAGGTTCCATATCTCTACTCTGTGACAATGTTTACGTGCAATCTTTTTGAATTGTTATTTGTCAAACAAGATGCTAAAAGAAAAAAGAAGAAAGCCCTAATTCCCTGACAAAGAATAAATCTACCACCATGACGCTGACTGCCAATTTTCTAAGCACTCTAAAGAGATGAAAGTGTCCAAAAAGTCAAGTCCAGCATGTGAAGAACCTGAAATGTGTTGATTACAGGTTTAATCTACAAGTAGCAAACACTCTGTCCAAAGCAACGACGATGCAGGTCACAGTCCAGGTAAATCTCTGCTACCACGTGTTTTAAGCCCCTGGAAAGCAACCACAGCTGGATAGCTTCAGCTGGGAGAACCCAGATTCTGAAGCATGCAGCATGGCATCTCCTAAGCCATTGTAGAAGACAACGTTACTGAGAAAACAGAAAAAGATAAACTTGTTTAGGAAGTTTTTTGTCTTTGATCTCTGAAAATAGTAGCAATAACCAGTGAATAGAGTATAAAAGCAAAACAAGCACTTGATCTTCCCTAGTTCACACACACTTGCTAAAGCACCAGCTTGTTAACTTCCAACCCAAGGTATGGCCTAGTTCTTCAGCCTCAACACTGGACTGGTGAGGTCAAGAGTCTGGCTCCAAAATAGCAGTAAGACACTTTGGACCTATTTATCATCGGTTTTATGTCAATATAACACCATGAAGTGGTATCACATGCACAGAAAAATGTAGTAAGGCAGCAATTATTCAGGCATTTTGGGGGAAAACCAGGAAGAACAGTGCAGAAGGTACTGACCCCTGTCCCAGACATGCTCTCTGAAGCAGTGCTCTGCTCCATTTGTGCGGGATACTGACAATTTGTCATCTGAACCTCTAGGTCCAAATCCTGTAAAAGGGCACAACTCAAGTCTACAGCACTACTTGAGCAATTTCATTAGCTCTAAGGTCAGAAAGATGCCTTTTTAAAATTCATCTCCCCGTGTAACACACAGGTGGTGTTCAGCCAGAAATTCATAAAATAAGTGAATGGCAGGAAGAGCTAGAATGAATCTTAGACCATTCCCACAAAATATTTTGAATTTGAATTCCATTTGAAAATGGCAGCTGTCCTCCATTGCCAGATATGTAAGTAGCCACATGTGAATGCCACAGGAGAGTACTCAAGTGCTACTTTGTGCTGTTCTGGTTACAGTTATCACTGAATCCATGTGGAGAAAAGCTCATCATAAAAATACTCTTTGGATAAAGGAATTCCTTTTTGAATGCAGAGAGGATTCAGTCCCATACTTACATACGTGCATTATTTTTAAGTGCGTCACTTACGTATATAAATTTACCCACATATTTAAGTGTTCTGCTGGATCAGAGCCATAACGAATGCATAGCTAATACTACCAATTAATAAGAGATATTAGAAAAGAGAGGGAAGGTGGCAAAAATTACAACTTGATGGAATTTTATATTCTGTGCTGAGATAATTTCACAGTAGGAAGTCAGCACGGGCCCCTTCACTGGATGACAGGCAAAGGTCTTTTTTAGTCCTTGTGAAGCCGGTTCAGCACCAAGTGTCGACTGTGACTGCTGCTAGGGATGCACTCGACGTCTGGAGGTTCTGCTTCCTCCAGCAGTGACAGCCTCAGAACACAGTGTTCGTTCAGCAGGTCTCAGTCCATATACCATCAATGACAATGCTGGAATTGACATTTTCTAAGAAGCCAATGGGTTTCCCCTGCATACCTTTATTCGTTTAGACTATTACAGATTACTCACAAGAAACCCTCTTTCAGGAATCAATCAAAAACTGGCCAGAGTTTGAGTTTTCTTTCTTTCAGAGGACACTGACTTAATAGATTTTCTAGAAATTTATTTGCATTGCCAAAATTATCTATATTCAAAACCAGGAACAACTTTGTTTGAAAAGTAAAGAATTACACTTTTTTTTTGCCTATAATTATCAAAGAAAAAAAAATTTAATTTTTAATTAAAAATTAGAATTGAAATTATGTAAAGAAGGCTTTTTCAGTATTTCTGAGGTCAACATCTTTCCCTCTACATTCCACTTTCTCAACCATTTAGAAAATATGAATGCTCCTACAAGCTGAAGGACCAGGATATCCTAAAAAATAGATGGTCTCCATTGCAACAAGCTCTGAACTCCCTTGAAAGCGCAGAAGCAGCAGCAGCTACAGAAGTGTCACTTCTATCACTCTCATTCTTTAGCATCAGTGCCATTAGTTCCTGACAATCCTAATCTGCTCTCCCTCGGTTTTTGTATGGAACAGAAGCACACAAGGCATGAAATATAAGAGATCGGGATAGATGATTAATCTTCCGTTTTTTACAATTCCCTAAATGCTCTGTTTCTGAGGTATTTGAAAAGATTGTCCCTTTTCACTTCTCCCTGTGATGATTAAAATGGGGAAGTGATAAAAATGGTTGAGTGCTGGGCTGCAACTACACCTTGTACCACTACTTTACCAATTTTTGCCATGGTAGAAAATTCTTGGTGCAACAAGCATTTGAGACTGGAGCAAAAGGAAATATTCTTATCATCTATTCTGATCTCCTATAGCAAATATATATATACACCAATAACCTTTGAGCCAAGGAGATTTACTTCTTGAGATAAGGAGTATAGAAGCCAACATCTCAGAGAGCGTGCGCTGACTGAGGAAACATTGTATCTAGTGGCTGAGTAAGAGGAAAAAACATTCTCGGGCTTAACCCAAAAAAAGCTGTTAATATGGACAGAATAGTAGGAAGTGATCAAAAAATGTTTGGGGCAGAAAAATCTTGAGTTTCCAAATACAAAGACTACGAATTGTTACAAACTACATAAATGGACTGAGACATTCTGAAATAAGCAGCCTCATGGGTAGTCCCATGTGCTAGTCAAGAGGATCCAGGTGATGACAAAAGGCAGTTGGCAAAGGCAGAGAGGGAAATCTACTCTTCCCAGGACAACTAAATGGATGCCAAGGAGAGTACTGCCTGTATTTTCAAGGACTTGGTTCCATATAATGTTTAACCAATATACATATTCTAAACTGAAAAATTAAACCAGGAGTAACTCTGTTCAAAAATACGCAGAAGCTCTGCTCTTTCCTATTTATTTTCACACAAGTTCTCTACTCAGCAAAACTCAAACCAGACTATCACTGAGTCCTCTTAAAAGACTGCTTTTAATTTCCTACACTTCTAAAACTTCCCCTGCAGGGCACAATACAGCCTTGACTTCCTGATGTCCAACTGAAATAATTTTCTACCCTTTGAGACATCATTAGTACCTCATGAGCATGGCACCACAAAGCCTCCAGAGCAAGGAATGAAATGCCAAGCATATTTGATCAGAAAGTCTCAGCATCTCCCAGGGAGAGAACACACTACAGTGATTTGGAATAAGCAAAGGCCACATCACATCCTATGAGCCCACCCTTGCTGATAACTTCTATTAGCTCTTCACCTGGAAGGCCAAAGGAGAGACAAACTCACCCTCTGCCTTCACAGGAACTTTCAGAGAAGCTGAGAAAAGGAAAGGCAGCCATGTGTGGGACAAACCACAAAACCAGGACCTCCAGGCCTGTCCCACTAGCCTGCCCAGCACCGGGCAGCTGGAGAGGAAGAAGTGTGGCAGAAAGGAGAGGGTCTGAGCCAGCCCTCCCTTCCCAGCTGTCCTGGGTGTCAGGGTGCTCAGTGCCTCGGCGGTGCCAGGAGTGCAGGCAGAGCCTCCTGGCTGGCACCACGGTGGGCAGGCTGCTCACACCCCTCTGGAGGGGCTCCTCTGCTCTCTCCTGCAGCAG
This sequence comes from Oreocharis arfaki, assembly GCA_013398015.1. NCBI lineage: Eukaryota > Metazoa > Chordata > Aves > Passeriformes > Paramythiidae > Oreocharis > Oreocharis arfaki. The sequence goes on from VZRR01011642.1 coordinate 260,476, forward strand.
GTGGGAGCGGCACCAGCCTGAACTCTGCTGCCACTGGCTGAGAGGGACCCGCCAGACACCAGACCAGGCCATTAGCTCTCCCTCAGGACCTTCCCACTGAAGCTGAACTAGACTGGCACGCAATTCTGAAGGACAGCCAAACTCCCTATCAAGCTATAACCAGGTGTTTTCTTCTTCAGGAAAGTATCGATTTGGTGCTGGTAACAGCCACCCAAATAACACTGCAGAAACATGCACGTATCTGCTCTGGTATGCGTGTATGATTCCTACATCTTAATGTTACTATAAACCAATACTGAAGTTTTTTACTTCAAGCATTACAGTATCCTATATATTTTGCGAAGAATGACTACATCCCATCAAGTGAAAATTAATGCACATTTTGACAGGATAAAGATGTTACAACTCAACATTTGCAAACGTTACCTGATGCATAACTCTTGTATGGCTTGACATGTTATTAACAGTACTTTAAACCTTGTATTATTTTTTAATTTAATGATTACGCCTGAAAATAGCCCCTTTCAAATTCAGTTGCAGTTATTGTCTTTAAAAGCAAGCTTTAAACTTAATTTGCTGCACATACAATTACCCAAGTAAGTTGCATAGTTTAAATAAGTTCAGTTGTGCTTTGTAGCAGAACTCACAGTAATTACTCATCTCTTAAAAATACAATTTGGGGATATGAAGTTGACAATACATTTAAGCATTTTTGTGAGTCTAGACATCAACAATATGAGTTTTTGTCTCTCTTCCACTGACTTCTGCTGTTCATAACACCTCAACTTTACAATGATATTAGATCAGAGCATGGACATTTAAAGGACACATCTGAAATAATTACAAACACAATTTTTAAAACTCCATTGTTGGGAGGGGAGAAGTAAGAACTCGGGTTGGTTTGAGGTATCCAGCCCTCAGGAACATATTATGGTTGTTTGCATCGAGCTTTGTTGGTTTTATCACGTGTTACATTTAGATTAAAAATAGAAGGCACAGGTGTTTTACAAGGCGCCGTAATTAAGTCAACCAACAAAACTAAGTATTACATTACCAAGCCAGGGGTCTATATCTCAACAGTGACTTCTTCCAATGCATTTTCATTTGAGGAATTTATTGCTTCTGAAAAGGGGCCGGGGTAGGTCTGTGCTAAGCAGTTCATTCCTTGTGCCACACTGATGTCTCCTCGGGAACTGAAGGTAGGGCAGGATCTAGTCCGTGCATAGTTTTGTTGGGGTCCAGCTTGTCCAACCATCTCACTCACAGTGTTCACCGGCGAAGCCCTCCAACTCTGTCTCTGCAGTTGTTCTTCTTTACACTTTATGGAATACCAGGCCAGGAAAATAAAAAAGAATCCCACGAACTTGAGAGCAGCTGCCAACCCGAAGTAGACAAAACGAAACGAGGTGACATCGTATTCCCAGCAAGATCCTTGTACGCCGCAATCCTGCTGCCAAAGCATGCACGTGGTGTCAATAACAGCCCCAAAATAAATTGGAGTGGGAATGTAAGCTGAAGCAAAAATAGCAAGAGAAATAATATGTGTTAGCATATTGTGGAAAACTTCTAAAGAAACTATATGCCTCAGCTAAAGAGTGTAGGTTCAACATTTTTGAGATTTCTACGCTGCTGCTCTCACATGAAATGTAAAACATGGAAAACTGGTCAGCCGGCCTTCCCACCAACACTATTTAACCCACACATGAAACCTACCACAAAAGGAGAGAATTCAAATGAAGAAGCCAATGCAGCAGCACTTTACAACAGGTACTTCAATCTGCTGTCCCCAGACAGCTCTTCTTGAGCTACGTGTCTCCCTCAAAAAAAATCCAGTTTTGCTCTCAGGAAGTAAAACATGAGAGAAGGTGAAATACATTATCTCCATAGCTTTACCTGTTGAACATCCTTTGCCCGTGAGCTGGGAAAGGTGCTGGTTTAGATTATGGAGAAAAAACACCAAAGATCACAAAATGGTTTTGAAGACAGATGTAAGTGGTAAAACCATTAAGATTATAAATTTCCTTTTGAACAGATCTTCCTAAGAAACAGACTAATTTCTAAGGCAGCTAAAAACGCAGCCATTCCACTGAATGCTCCTACTTTCTCAAGAAATACAACACCTTTAAGACAAAATGGAAATGACCTTTCTCAAACAAAACCTGAAGATGCAGGTCTGTGGGCTTCTCTTGTTCTCTTAAAATAGACCTTGCTTGCTCTAGTCATGTATTTCATAGCAGCTGAACACCTGGAGTGTTCTTTATGGGCAGGATTTTAGAAATCCAAGAGCTTGAAAGAGAATGCCTTGAAAAATAAAGACTTCTAACATCTATTCATTTTTGCTTTGAAACACTTGAAAGACATTGAGTAATATTAGAAGAAAGACATTAAGACATTAAATACCAAATGCTTATTTTAAAAATTAACAAACCTATTGTTTTTCCCAAAGAAAGCAACAAAAATCTGTTTTTGAATGAAAAAAAATCCTTATAAAACAATTAGCAACTTAAATTTTAAATACAATTCGAAACTGTAAAAATTTATCTTTCTGCGACAACAGTGTTGTTCTAGAAAGTCAGTAACCAAAAAAAGTAAATTAACCACATTTGCAGATGCAATGTTTCCAGAAGCTATTAATTTTAGGTTCCTAATACAGTTGGAACTGTATTAGTTGAGCAATTAATTGCAGGTTTATGGAATTTTAATACTTTCCTGGTGCATTTAAGCTGAACATGGCCTTTATGGAAACACTGAGCTACTGTAAGACTTACCAAGAGTTCTTAATAAAACAAACTGCATTCCTAGTGCAAAGGGCCGCTCTCCATCTTCCACAGACCTAGCAGGTGAATAGAAAACTCCGGTGAAGAAACAGTCATAACTGATAATCATCCTGGTATGTTCTGGCTCTACCTCATGGCTTTTTTCTGAGCTATAGAATATCTTTGTCTAAATTTCTTCTCTTTAGCTTCTACTCCTATTGCTAGGAAAAAATACAGCCAGCCCCCCCTTAACCTGTTTAATCAAAATCTCAGTCATGGCCTTTTGACCTTTCTTTACCTGTGTAAGGCCTGAAGAATTTGATCCAAACCTGTTAAGGAAATTTAGAGAACCCACACAAAATGTTTATGGCTTCTCATGATAGCCTTCTATTATTTCATATGTCTTAATTTATTTTTCTTAATATTTCTGAGGTAAATTAGAATTAATGGATAACTAAACTGCTAAAAGCTGGACTCAGTTTCTGAATTTCACAGATCTTTTTGCACCGTAAGCATTTTGGAGTTACTTTAGGAAAAATATCAGTACAAACATCTAAACTGTCTCCTTAAATACCTTTTCAATTCAAATAATACAAGATTCCTTCCACTGGTTTTGAAGGAAAAATGTCAAGCTTACAAAGACTAAATACAAAGTAACAAGATTCCACACTACAACTATAATTTTAGTAAACCACAAATTACCTACCGCTTTTAAAATATTTTTAATTCTAAATCTAAAGGTCTTAAGATAGACAGCTTCTAATGACACTGAAATACACCATAAAAACACACAAAAAAGTCTGCAGTCAAAGGGATGCAGCTGTAAAATCAAGTTTTGAAGTCAAGAAATTGACAAATTGGAGAACCAACTTGGGCCACAGACCTTGGACCAACGCACAAAGCACAATATGTGGTTTGGGACAGCAGGTGTCATGGTCCAGGTGTGTGAGCCACCAATTTTGGTACTGAACATTACAAAATCCTGTTGGAGACGTCCCTTATGTACCTCACTGTTGTGAGACTCACTGCGATACTAATCTTCATTTGCCTTTGCATAATTGCAATGCAAGGGCAACATCTTTTTATCAGTATTATTTTACATGTGAAAAATCCAGAGACAGGAGAAATAAAGTCAGAAGGCTCTGAATTATAATGGTGCTGTGCACACAGTAGTTGAGGTAAGGCTGAGCAGCTGGAATTCTGATGTGCCAGCCCCAAGTGCCTGACTTCAATGTCCTAACAGTGATCCTTACACCCATTCTGTGGACTTTTTGAAAAGCAAACTGGAAGATGAAATTCCACAATGTGACACAGCACAGTCCTCAAGGTGTCAGCAGCAGGCTCCAGAATAAACCGCAGCCATGTGAGCTGAGAAAATGACAGCAAGAGAGTGCTTGTCCTTGGAGGGGGTGAGACAAAGATTCCTGCCAGAGGGCTTCTCAGCTGTGCTCATGACTGAGCCTTAGGATACCAAAGCTAAATCCTGACTTGCCTCATGTTTTCCAAGGTTCCATGACCTATTACAAAGATTTCCCATTACTATTATTTTTATAAGGGGCTAGATTTGTCCCAGAATATCAGAGTGAACCTCTAAAGATAACACTACCAGAAGGAAATCCCACTTGGTTGGGAGGACCATTCTCACAGAAATAAAAGGCCCAAGACTGGTTTAAAAAAAAGCTCAATTTGAAGATAGATTTTACAGAAAACCAGGACAAAAGCTGTCTCTATGTTAGGAATTAATGCAGCTAAACAGCTAGTGCTGAGACCTGACATGTACACCACAAGCATTTCAAGCATTTGTAGGGATTTGTTTCAGATCAGCTCTAACCAGGTCTCATGGACAGGATGTGCATTTGCATCTGGATCATTTTGGGTGTGCTTCTGAAGAGTACCTCAAACACTGGAAGAGGCTTCCTAGAGGGGTGGTCGATGCCCCATGCCTGTCAGTGTTTGGACAATGCCCTCACTAACAGGTTTTCATTTCTGCTCAGTCCTGCAGTGGTCAGGCAGTGATGCACTGGATGATTAGAGTATTTACCAGAGCATGTAACAGGACAAGGGGAAATGGCTTCAAACTGAAATAGAGTAGGTTTAGATTAGATATTAGGAGAAAATTCTTCACTGTTAGGGCAGTGAAGCACTGGAACAGGTTGCCCAGAGAAGTGGTGGATGCCCCATCCCTGGAAAGAGTTCAAGGTCAGGCTGGGTGGAGCTCTGAGCAACCTGGTCTAGGAAAGGTGTCCATGTCCACAATAGTAGGTTGGAACTAGGTAATTTTTAATGTCCCTTCAAAACCCTTCAGATTCTGTGATTCTGTGCTCATTGCAACTGATCTATTTTATTCTATTTTTTCTATCTTCCAACTCATCTTCATCTGAAAAGAACCTACTTCTTGAACTCTGAGCTCTTCAACTTCAGATCCCAAACCAAACAGACATCTTTAAACCATTCTTTGTCCTCCTGTCACCAGCAGAACCAATGCTTATGGGTATGCTTTGTAAATTCTAGTAAATAATTATATAATTTTCCTCTAATTCCTCCTTCTCTTTCAACAGTAGTAACATAGATTATACAAATACAAATTTATTTTAGCAGTAGACCACATTGTATTTTTTCAGCTCACTTTTCTTTAAAACGCAGCATAACTACACTTCCAGGAACTGTATTTTAAATGAACACAGATGTTACAGGGAATTATTATGTTTAACAACCGACATGACAGAGATGGGGAAAGCCAATCCAAAAATATGAACGCTTTTTTTCAAATTGACAAATAAATGTCACTGCCTTTTTCCTACAAAGAAAAAGTGTTGTTCTCTATCCTTACAAAGCAAAACCACCACTACTACAGTGCCAGCTCAAAATCCTTGTGAAGATAAGAAAGGAAGACCTAAAACCAGGCCTGTGGCAGGAATGAGCAATTTTAAGAAGGAGAAAAAGATACTTTTAAATGCTAACTTTTTTCATTTGCATTTGAAAATCCTAACCATTGCTCTAAGAAGGCTGAAAATTTTTCAGAAGTAATCATCTTCTTCCATGGTGTTTTGCTTGTTTTCTCTTCAGAGCACCTGGAACTCACTGTGCATTTCATGTTTCCTAAAATGGATTATCATACTACATATTCTAAATACAAAAAAGTTTCACCCACTCCCTGTCAGCCCTATTCTATTCACTTTTTATGACACACAACAAGCTTGACAGGTACTGGTGATAGCAGGCACGGCAAAAATACTCACAAAACCTAAGTGAGCTCTCACCTGAGTGTCACTATGACTGCTGATGGCTGGGCACATGCTGTTATCAGGGTTACAATGAAGAGAAATATGAGGAATGGGATGAGTGTGCTGCAGGTTCGATCACACTTCCCAGACACAGCGTAGCCGTTCTCATTCAGGTAGGTTTTGACAATCACCAGCCGGAGCTGACTGCGCTGGCCCACTGTTGGCGGAGTGATCACCTGGCGACTCTGCACACAGGCACAGTCTGTGTAATTTCTGACCTGGGAGAGCAAAAAAGAACATTTCCACGCAAAAAAATACGTGTAAGAAAGACATCGCACAGAGACATCGTACAACAGTCCCATGGTACTTCTCAGTTGAGAATCTTCTGCCTTGAGCATCATTACCCCAAGCACAAACAAAGTTACCTCTCCAAGTAATTTTAAAGCTGGCCAGTAATCTCTGTGATGAGGCTGTCTTTCCATTACTTTATTTAGTCTGAGTTTAAAAAAAAAATGGAATATATTTGGGAAATATTGATCAAACAATTCAATCACTTCTGACAGGGAGGCTGGAAAAAATACTGTTTCTATTGTACTACAAAAAGTGTGAGGAAATGCTCTTCAGGCAGCAGTGACAATGCCATACTCTGAAATCTAGCAAGCTGCTGACTTTCATATTCAGACAGTGTCTTCTGCCATGTTAATGGAAGGCCACCCAGATCTGACCAAAGAGCAACAAACTACTCTTCATGCTTGAAGCTCAGGACCTTCCACTTGGATACGGGTGTGGATCTGAACAGAAGCAAAAACAGAGACTAAAGGGAAAGCAGAGACTAAAACAGTGTGACTGGAGGATGTGAGAGATTCCTGAACGGACAAAGAGAATGAAACTAAGATGAAGAGACTGAATAAAGTAGCAGCATTTCACAGGCAAAGGGGACTGTGATTAGAGCAAGGTGAGCAAGAGCTAGATCAGAAATAGCCTTCTTTCACATTTATGCTACTTCTACTTTCACCTAATCTAATGGCAGCAGATCAGAATATTCCAGTGCTACAGAAGAAGGTCAGGACATATGTGATGTTACAGGAAGGAGTTTTTGTTACAATTTTTGCATTCATCAAACCTTGGACCGCGCATGCACAGAAGCTCCAAAAACATCTTCAGATTGTAAATTTAAGTACTTAGACATCAGGACATATCCTAATTATGGCTGTTTGTCAGTTTTAATGTATACCTTTATATGCATCCATATTATCATGTAGCCTCACACTTGTTTCCCCATGGGACTTAGCTGAACATCTTAATAATATACCTATTTATCCAGTATTTTACCTCCCATTTTCAAAATGTGATTTCAGGTGGTTTTTTTCTCACATTAAAAATACTCTACTACAAAGATGGAATTACTCATATTTCATCTGGATTTTTCTATAACACTCACCATTACAGTTTAACTCTTTTAAAAAGGAGTCTTTTATTTTCCAAACAGTTATGAGGTATTGATGTTGTTATCTCAGTAGTTAACTAACTGAAACAGATCAAAAATTTCACAAACACAGGCAACTAATTTGAGACAACTGGAATCCTTTTTTTCAGAACATTTTCCATTATTCCTAACAAAATATATTCTAAATGTAACTTCTCATGCCTTCAAATACAGATTTAGGCAGTGCATCTACAAGTGGCACTTCCGGTTATTGCTCATGTTCATCATACAGAACATGAAGAATACAAGACTAATGACCAACTGGGAGAAGTTCTGTTTAAGTGACTTGTCCAGCGTTGCTTAGAAACAAGGCCAGTGACAGATTCCAGTTTCCCAAGGCACCACTCCACTCTCATGTCACACGAGTATATGATTTCTTTCTACAGTACCCACCCTAAATTCCTTATTGCTTCCAAATGCAAATGCCAAATAGGCATCCTAATTAGTCCTCTCTACTACACAATCTCGGTTCATCAACAGCGAAACCAAGTCTGTGTATTGAGACAGACATTGCATGACAGAAATGTTAGAGTATAGAGATATATGAATAAATATACATACATATAAAACAGGTATGAACTGTCCACTGGTGTCCTTTCCTCTTAGTTCAAACTTTTAAATGGTGAATTTTGAAAACACTCTATGTTATAAACTTACATCCAAATATTAAACTCCAGAAACATTTTGTACGTTATACAGTGGCACTAACCTACATTTGTTGTTTTCAAAAGTACCCTACAAAAGGATTATTTAATCTTAAAAAAAGCCTTTTCCAAGCAATGTCAGCCCTATTCTATTCACCGTTAGCTACTGAGTTAAAACTTCAGGCCATGAAGCATCTTTTCTTAAATCACAAGATGCAATAGTATGTTTCAAAATCTGTAGCTAAGAGCACACACACCCAGAGTATTTCCCTACCAAATAAATCAATAGTGCCAGTGCAATATCAAGTGACACGCAACAAAGATCAAGCCTATGCGTCAATCCAGGAAAGCACAAATTAGATCATACAGACACTGAAGTTTAACCACAGGCTCACACTGCAGGCTTTCCAATTGGTCAAAACAATTTTCTACTAAAAACCAGCAAGATAATCTAAAAAGGAAAAAAAAAACCCACCAAACATTTAAAGGAAACTAATCTGTTCATGAACATGCTTTTTCAGACCATTATCCAGGTGACCTGAGAAAGCAGAGTGCTGGACCCAACATCCTCCTGCTTCACAGGCTGGCTCAGGACTGCAAATCAGGAGACTGATACTTTATAAGTAAGCTTTCTGGAAAGCACAATCAAGCCCTAAGAAAATCAATGTTTACATTACTTCTTATCTTTCCTACTTGTCCTTTTTTAAGGACAGTTCCATAACAGAAGAATTTAGGAGTTCATTTTTTTAAATGAAACTAATATGACCATAATGCCCTGTTGATACTTAAGGCAGATTCTACTTTTCAACTGTCTTCTTGTGCTCAGTCCTGGAAACTGCCAGATTTCCATGGTTTGGTTTTACCAGCAGGATGTCCTTCTCCAGTGCAGCATAACTGGAATGCCGGGTTGTAACAAGCAAAGTATTTCCAAGAAAGAAAGTGGATTATTAACATCTTTTAAGTTCTGGTTACTTGAGTTTGATGACAATCTTCATTCAGCCTGGAAGAGGTTCAGAAAAGGGCCATGGGACTGGTCAAACTGTTTCACAAGAGCAGAATACACAGGCTAGTCTTTACCTAGCCAGGCAAACCACAGACCTATCAGTGCACTGGTGGCAGGTGCAAGACCTACTTGGGCAAAATGATGAGGCTGACACAAACACCAGTGAATTTGAACAGGTCCTAACTAAATTTAAACAGGAGTTGAAAACACTTCCAACTACCTGAAAAGTTAAGTGTTTTCCTTCAATTCAGAGAGGGAGTCACAAAAAACCCCAAACTGCTCTAAAAGGTAAGACTGAGCTTGGAGAAAAACAGTTTGACATGGCTACCTATGTTGGCAGAAAGCTGAATTAGGTGACACTGACTCAAGGTACCCTCTCCAAGCCCTGCAGGAATAGCAGGCATGCAGGCCACCGCCACCAAGGTGCTTGGGGTCTGTACTGGAAACACCAGCCCTCCCTATCCCATGGCATTTTGCACTCATTCAGTTGGAGGATTCACTTATTACAAATGAACTTGTGCCTCAAATTGGTACATAACATAAGGAAGTGGGTTGGGACCATGCAGTAATAGCACTGCCAGTCTTTCAAAACATGGAAAGGTTCAGAGACGAACGAGTCAGCTGTAGAGAACTTTTCTGAAGCTTAGAAGAGGGATTCTTTAACTCGGATAAGAGAAGTCTTCGATCCGCACTGGTCCCAAGGGGCTACTCAGGAGTCGTGTGTGGATGGTGGGTGAAGCACTTACCCCTGTGCTGTGGTTTCCACCACTGATGCAGCCAGCTAGGCAAGGATTAAAATACGTTATTCCATCTGATCCACAGACAGGCTCGTACTCATGAATCTTACATCCACAGTTAACATTACAGCTTCCAGTCAGATTCCTGTGGGCCATGGCAAGAGTGGGACTGAAGAAAGGAAAAAGAACATGCTAGTAGAGCACGGACAGATCTCCACACCCTCCTGTACAGAGGGAACAAACATCCTACTCATTAACTCCAGAACTGAGAGTTGATTATCAGACAAAGACTGCGTTAACTCTAGGTTATGTATATGACTAAAAAAATATAGAAGAACACCCAAGTCATCCTTGCCATTAACTAAAAACAAGATAAAAGAAATAATACCAAAGTTTAAATTTGTATCATATTGGGCTAGGTAATAGGTGTATTTTTCCTCTATTTTTTGTTTTCCTCTATGAGGTAAGACATCACTATTTTATATGTCTATTCTAAGCTGCAGTAATTTCTTGTTGATTACTAATGAAAGACTCAGTGCCAAGATGTAAGGATTCTGTGAACTAATGTGAACTACTAGGCATCTCTTCCCACATATCAACAACTGTTCAAAAAACTTAATGCTTGTATTACTTATACAAATATGTGAAATCTACAGGAAGCTCTCTGGATGTGGAAGACTGCTGTGCTTTTACTAAATGTCTGTAAATGAACCACCACTCTGCTTCCCTAGACTGTTCCCCAGAATGTGGCCAAAGCCCAAATTCCTTATGGATTTGGACGTATTTCAAATGCTTTCTTCCCATCCTTGAGTCAAGGCAGCTGAAATATCTGTACCTACACGGCTCCCTAAAACTACACAAATCTATGCTTGGTCTTGGAGAGCTCTGGCCAAAATGCAAACAATAGCTTACTTCACTTCATCAGTCCCTGAGAACTGGTAATTCTACTAATGTCTGAGAATTATACTGGAATGCACAACCATTCCACACCGTACAGTGTAATATTGAATTAACTGTTCTGCCTAGTTTGACCTGCTCTCAGTACTGCTCAATGGACACTGCTGTTTAAAACTACCTCAAGTACCTCTGCTCTAAGCAGAGCAGTAGATATCCAGGGAATTTCAGCACCTCCTCAGCCAGGCAGGAGCTGAACAGAATCTGGATTGGGTTTGTGGCTGCATCCTCAAGATCCTGTACACATGCTCACAGACTGCCATGGCTGCGGAACCTCACAAGGGCTGCTGCTGGCTTGTCTTCCTATCTGTGATGCATGGGCAAGGCCAGTGTGAAGATAAATAACTATCAGCAGACTTACTGCATCCCAGCTACCCCAGGGACCACAAGGAATGCTCCTCTGCTCCCATCTTCTACCCCTGACTAGACCAAAGGCTCAGCTCAGGAGTCATTCTGCACACAGCGACTTTCACCCCTGCTGTGTGCCACCTCACCTCCTGTCGCTAGTGACACTCAGTAGCACAACTTCCACTCAGAGCATTCCACTTGACTGCTTTTCTTGTATTTATACACCACTATTTGCTTTTGCTGAATACGCTTGTCTTCCCAGCTGTGCACTTTTGCAGACAATTAAATATTACTAAGTAGCTTTCAAATATTTATTGGTTGTCTACTGATCACACAAATCAGGTTCACAAATTTAGTTTTTGGAGCTACTTTACAGTTTATGGTCTAGTTGGATGCTAACCAAAGCCCTTCTGAGTGCTTTGTTTCTTGTTACGTAAACAAACAAGGTACACTTTTAGAAACAAGCTGCAGCTTGAGCAGGAAGTTAAATATCCAGGACTGGTAGTGGTTCTGTCACCTTCTCAGCTATCAGCTGAAATTTGTCATATTATATCCTGCTGGATTTCAATAATCAGTATGCGACACATCATATAGTAACGGGCAGACTTTTCCAGTAATCTCTCAACAGAACTTTTTCTTCAATGGAAAAAACACCAAATCATCAAAACATTCCTCAGGAACACACAGATTTCAGCAGCACAGTGACAAAAGCTTTTCACACCAACAGGAGAGGCAGCATTTTTGGAGTTTTAAGAAACCCTAGTCAGCCTGCTGAGCTGGATGTCCCAGATGCCAAAATACTTGGCATTTGGCATAAGAAGAGACCCCATGACCTGCCTGGGAGGCCCTTGTGCCCATGTTCCTGTCGACAACAGGGCTCTGCCACACTGCACAGGACCAGGTCCAGGGACAGCCCAGACTGCCAGGAAAGGCAGAGCTCCGGTTCCACTCTCCAACCTCTCCCACCCTGCAGCACACATTCTTCTGACCTCTTATCCCTCCACCACCTAAAACCCTTCTCAGCAACAGACGGGTAGGGTTCTTCCACAGGCAGGAGAACCACTTCTCTGTCTTGCTCCACTTATGTAGCTAACTCCCTTCAGCTGCACTGCTGAACATTACCATGACACAGAGGTTAGGAAATCAGCTTAAAAAAAAAGGTGAATTAAATCAGGCATGCAAGAAATGAGAAGCATGAAACCGGAAACTGAACTGAGACCACTGTGATAATTTAATCTCAGGGGCATTTTTTTGTTTGTCCTGGAAGAAGACCTAAGTTTGCAGATACAAAAAGCAAATATGCTCAAATTAATAACAAGTTACTGCAAGCTCCGTCTCTCCACCTTGCATCACCTTTTGCCCTCAGCATATCACTGTAAGGCTTATTTGGGGAATTTCTTTTGGTTGCTTAGAGCAAATACCTTGCACACAAGGAGGTTTGGGTTTTTTCATCCTTTCAAGAATACGTAATACACAAAATCATTAAGTGCATTTCCAAAAGTTCATTATCAGACAGTTGTAAGAGGCACATGCTTTCCTCTTCATTACCTTCACTGTTCACTCATTGTTCACTCCTCTTTCAGTGGTGGGAAACAAATGAAAACAGGAAGTTTTCAGGAAGGAATTTCAGATGCTGGGGACATGAAATCTCTACTAACTCGTGTCCATGTAACCCCATTTTCACCATGTGGGATCAACCATACAGCACATACTGTAACAGCTTTCTTGAACACTTCTTTCAGGAAGGAACCACTTTTTCTTGAAGGTATGTATTTTTCTGGAAGTAAGCTGAACCGAAGCATGCTACTAATCCTGCCTTCTGGCACTGGATGGCTGCCTACTCTCCACAAAGGAAAACAGAGCATTTATCCCTGCATTACAGCACAGCACATCACATCACATCACAGATTTACCTGCATCTGCCAATAAGAGTGGGTTCTCAGGGAAATTGCACCACAGCTAGTATGTCCTGCTCATGAGCTGATCTGTGGGAAAAGCAGCCTAGTTTCAATGCAGCAGCTGCTGTAGAAACATGGGATGTCTGAGAAAGAGCTGCTCTGCTTGTTTCAGCAAGTGCAGATGCTGCCAACTTGCAAAACTGCTGCACCTGAGCTGCCAAGGACACCAGTCATGCATGAGCACACAAACAGAAACCGGCCCCAAATGACAGCACTTCCTGAACTATTCTTTCAATTACAAACAATGATGCTGCTGCTTCCATTAATAAGATTCAACTAACTGTAAGTTTGCTAAACGTGTGCTGGGACAAAACCCAGAACCCCATCTGACAAACTGCATTTCTTCACTTCTCAGGGAGTCTGTTCTGTGTCTCCATGACACAACGCTAGTAAAGCTGATAAAGAGAAAACCTTTATTAGATGTGACTAACAATGAAAAGGACTCTAGTTTCTCACACTTTTTTTCTAAATCCTGTTTTCCTCTCCAGCTATTACTCCAGAGAAGGTTTGTGGTATAGGAGTAAAGAGACAAAAGGGAAAATATGAGATTTATTGCCTGGAGTTTATAGAGCTGTGACCTGTTATTTCATATACTTAAGCCTGGACTGAAACATCACTGTACCGGCAGGCAATGAACATATATTGGGGGAAAAAAAAGCGGACCCTCTTCCCACAAGGCTACAATTTAAATTAAAAGCAGTTAGGAAAAAAAAAGGAAAGTCTGACTATATTTTGGTAACATCTAAACAAATAATCGCTCTTGCACAGGTTTTTATTTGTATCACTGCAGTAACCTACAGGACGGAGGAAATACAAAGGGAAGGAGACAAACTCATCACACAATTTCTGTAATCTTAATGTCGGGCTGTATGATAAAAAAGATTATCTTAATTTGATAGCAATACTTTTGGTTTGGTATTGAAGGACATTCTTGATGGGAGAGATCTGCAGTCTCCTTGTTGGCAAGCAGCTGGAACTGCAGCAATGATGCAATTTTTGTGTAGCTGTCAAACAAGGGACCCTCTCACTGAGTTAGCTGGATTCCTTCTTTGTTGTTATTGTTCTGACCCAATTAGTCACTGCTTTCAAGTTAAGGGATCCCACTGGCTGACTGGACTGAAATAGATACAAGAATAACAGAAACTCAAACTGGTGGTAGTAGAAGAGGAAGAACATAAATTTTTTTTTTATGTAAAATACCTCAGTAAGTCAGTTGCATGCTTTAACTAAACTTTAATTGCACCAGAACAACACAAAGCAATCAAAAAGAGTCTGTTTTAATTCACTACGTATCAGAAATGTGAGAGGTGGAACTGAACTAATCCAGGAATCTGTCACTACGAGTAAGCTCACCACGGAGCCTGTTTAGCTGCCTTTATACCACAATACATGCAAGAGACAGGTCTGAAAAAAAAGAAGCAGCTGATCTCTGCTATTTCCCTTTTGTTCAGTACTGGTGAGGCCACATCTGCACAGCTGGGTTCAGTTCCGGGCTCCCCAATAAAAGAGACATGGACATACCAGAGAGAGACCAGTGAAAGTCCACTAAGATGATGGAAGGACACGAGCATCTCTCTTCTGAGGAAAAGCTGAGAGAGCTGAGACTGTTCAGCCTGGAAAAGGCTCAGGGGGGTTTCATCAATGCCTATAAACACCTGAAGGGATGATGCAAAGAGGACAGAGATAGGCTCTTTTCAGTGGTGTCCAGTGGCAGGAACAGAGGCAATGGGCACACACTGAAACACAGGAGGGTCCCTATAAACACCAGGAAACAGTTTTCACTGTGAAGGTGACTGAGTGGTGACACAGGCTGCCCAGGGAGGCTGTGGAGCTTCCCTCCTCAGAAATATTTAAAAGCCATCTGGACAAGAAGGTAATTCACTGATTCAGGGCTTCCCACCTGGGTGCTGTTATGGTGCAAGAGAAGGGATACCATATTGTGGTTTGACATAAGGCTCCTTACAATGCAATTCAAATACCAAACATGCCCTCACAACAAGGCTGGGGCATGGAACAATATGTTCTAAAATGCTGAGATGTATAATACAGAGGTGCCCTTGATCTTCCTGATAACAGAAATGCTGATGACATGCCAACCACAGCAAAACTGCTTGTGCCCAACACAAAACAGCAGAAAATCCTTTCTAAAATATTCTAATCTGTGCATGCCTCCAGGTCCCATCCACTTCCTCACAGCCAGTACAGTCAGAAAAACACTGAGTTATGAAACATACTGAATTATGAAATATCATTGCCTACTTTTCTGAGTACTGGTATGCATATACGTCTATATTAACCGAAACCCAGGTCATCCCTCTCCATTGTAGTGGTTTATGGCTCAGTTCACCAAACTAAAAACTGTATGTTGAAATATATAAAAAACGAGCAGTAGAAATGCACATATTAGTCCAGAAATTATCCTGCAGGGTATGTCTGCACTGCCCACTGCAGCTGAGATCTCTGGGTTGCTGCCAGTGCAGGCAGTTCAGATATCAGACCTGGCATTGACATGTTAAGGTAGAGCATCATGCAACACATTCATCCAGAACCAGGCAGCTGTACTGCTTTCCCTATCCAATCTTGCCCATTGAACTGGCTTTGATGTCCCTATGCTGCACTACATTTGAAGCAGAGAATGAAGCATGTGTTTTACTAAACCTCAAAACGAAAGCATGCTCTTTTATTCCATGACCAACACCATTCTTTGATGGCTGAGTTAAAGAGTTACCTGCTAAGTAAGTGATTCAAAGCTGTCAAATGATTGACCGTGAGGATTAAGAGAATATTTATCATGTCAGATATTCAGGATTAATTTATGTGTAGTGCTGCATTTTTACTATAGTTTGATAATAAATGTGGATTTGATCTCTGTGTTAAAAAAATCTGGCTTAACCATGCTTTGTAAGATGCTGGTAATTCTCAATTTCCGATGATATTACAGTTAATATGATTTTTATACTGATTTCAAAGAGTTTATGTACATCAACAGTTGTGAGAATTTTGCCATTTCTCACCTCTTTTCTCAATAAGAACAATTAGATGAAGGTGGTAAGGAAGTAATGCTACTGCAGACTTGCACAACAGCTGTGAATTGATGCCTATTTAAATTCATGCTACGTATTTACTGCAAAGGTTATTACTTACTAAAAAATAAAATATTAGATACTCTTACAATTCCAACATGAAGGCTATGTGTTCCATGGAACACGCAGGGCATTCTTCAGTTTAGAAATAGATTTAAATCAAATGGGATATTTTCCCCAAACAGAAAGGTACAGGCTTCTCATTAGTCAGGCAGGGACATTCTGACTTGCTAAACAGATCAACTAATTCATATCTGAAATTTATGTTTTCATTCCTATTAATTTTCATTTCTTCATCTACACCCACAGGTTGTCACAAACATTAACAGCAGGTGGACAATCAAAGCATTCCACCCCCTTCCTTCTTCTCTCCTTGTTCAGCCCACTAAGCTCAGATGAGTCTACATCACCATGCTACTTCCTTCTACTGACAGCCCCTCAGCAGCAAGCTTTAACTCTAGGTCTCGGGAATAGAAAGGAGTAACAGCTTTTCATCAGCTCTTGACTTTGAGCTGCTGGTTTTCTTTGCTCTAGCATTAAGGTTTGACAGCAGTGTAGTAACACCCAGCAACAAGCAATGTAAAACATCCTCTGTGTAAACAGTGCCTATTTTCTTCCTCCCTTGCTTACCATTTTACCTCTTTGTTTTTCACTTGCTATCCCTCTGCCCCACTGTATTTTTCCTCCATTTCATCATCTCTTTTCCTGCTCCACACTCTACACTCTCTTCAAAATATTAAGAGTCCAGAGCTGAGCCCTAAAAGCAAATATACAAATGGATCTGATACCCAGCACCTGGTCATAATTAAAAGGCAAGACAGGCCTCTGATGTAAAAGCAAAGGGAAAAAACATTGCTTCAGATAGGTTCACACTCTCCAAACACTTACTCTGTTCCTATGTTTAACCTACATGAAGAAGGCAAATTTGAGGAAAATGTACAAAGTAAGAAAATAAAAGCTCATGATCAGGCTTCTATGGAATCCCTTTCCAGTGAAAATGTCTCAAGCTTTACCACCCTGCTTTCCCTCCTTTTTCTTTTTTTTATGCCCTTCCATGCATTTCTTAATGCCAAGCCTAAATTCCTCACTTCCAAGTCCTTCCTATATCCACACCTTCTACCTCATGGCAGTCCTCTTCACTCTCTTTATAACTTTAGGGAATATGGTCTAGTTGCTGTCCTGATGATGATCCAGCAAGCACCGCAGGGCATTCACACTAGTATGGGGTTCAGAAGCAGTGCACACCACTAACGTTGATAGCACATGCCCAAGTGATTCCTCTCAAATAGGGACTGTAGACTTGAGATACTACTAAGGTGGTAATTAATAAACCCATTCAGAAATAATCTTTGAAATAAACTCAGTTTTTTCACAATTTTTATGAGCAGAAAACATATTGAAACACCAAGTAAATTCTAAGTAATCTACAGAGGGCACTATTCTTATTTTTCTGCATCATTGAAGGCCATTCTAATGCATTTTCTCACCCCTCAAAAACGTGAGTTACCACATAAACTGCTTTATAAACCAGATGTAAAAAACAAGGGCCACACACTAACAGCATATGTTTATATCACAATACTCACTAAATTCTCATTTGAACATGTGGCTTTCTTAGTACATCAGCTATCAGCGCTTTTTACATTTCTACATCGGGCTCACTGGAAAAAGCTGGTTTTGCCAGAGATAATCATCCAAGATACTCACCCAGTTGTGTAAGGTATATTTATTCCCCCTAGATTAATGCTTTCACATCCAACAATGAAGAGTGTTGAAAAGCACAGCAGAGAGACACCACTGCAGATCATAGCCAACTTTGCAGACTCTCTTGCACCGAGTTTCAGCTTTTTTATAATGTAGCCACCTAGGACAATACCAACACCAGCACTCGGGACAATAATCACACCTGCCAGGAAGAAATTCAAACAGCGTTAAAAAAAGACCGACAGAAATGGTATAAAACATAAATATTGGTTTCTTTCTGTAATTAGATGACTGCAAATGCTGCACTAAGATCTCCATTGTCTGGTTCTCTGCTAGCAAACTGAGTCAGACTTTTCAAACCTCTGGAGAGTTGTCAAAGAATTTATAAAAGCCTCCTTATCATATCAACAGCAGCCAAAGCACTATAAGAGAACTATTGTACTTACAAGCAGAAACATTGTTTTGTAATGATTTTAGAACAGGGAGAAGGGCTACATATAGGCCCAGTTTAACAACTGAAAATTTGAAGGAATCTGGATTTGGACACAAATCTTCCTCTTCCCACTCTCACGATTAATTCCAGTGAAGCACAAGCACTAACTCCATGCAGGACCCCAGAACCCTGCCTACCAGGGAGTGCACATATGAGCCTGGCTGCAAATTTTGCCTTCTCAATGCTTTATTTAAGCTGAATAGCACTCTTCCAGGCAACAAGCATCAGGACAAGAGGAAATGGCCTCAAGCTGGGCCAGGAGAGGTTCAGGTTGGACATCAGAAAGAACTTCTTCACTGAAAGGGTGGTTAAGCATTGGAACAGGCTGCCCAGGGAGCTGTTGGAGTCACCATCCCTAGAGGTGCTCAAGAAACGACCAGAAGTGGCACTTGGTGCTATGGTTTATTGACATGGCGGTGTTTGGTCATAAGTTGGACTTGATGATCTTGGAGGTCTTTTCCAACCTTAATGATTCTATGATTCCACGATTCCTACCTCAGCACTCCAATTCATCTCAGCACAGATATGTGGAGTGTAAACTGATCGAACACAATTAAAGAAATTTAGATGCAGAATTAGGGTAAGTTTACAACACAAAAGATGTGCCTATGAAATTCCTGCTGCTCTGCTGCTGCAGTCACAAAGTTCAGCAACACATCACCAGGTTGTCCTCATGTGTCAGGTCCTGAGGTGGTGGTAAGTCAGCAAATGCCTTGCACTTTTCTTCCCTTGTCTTTTGCTTCTCACTGACATGTGAGAAGGTCTTTAAATAAAGGCTTTGCCAATAAAAATGCATGCCACATAAACATGGAATTTGAACTACTTTTGGCAGCTGCATCTACAGAGAAGCTAAGCTTTATAATCCAAATCGTTAGAGTTGTTGGCCTTTTAAAGAAGCCAGTAAGATTATCACTCGCAAATACCTTTAAGATTACTTTAAAGCATGCTCATTCTCTGTTAATATGTCTAAAGGTGAAAGGGACATTATATTTATTAAAATGTTGAGACTGTGAAAGCAAGAATTAAGAGGGAAAAATAGGTGGCACCTTAATTATACCACCAATGACATTATAGAATAAAATGTCGTTTCATGAAGAACATTCTGAACAATAAGTCTTCACAGAATCAAAACCAGTCTTTCTCTCAAGAGCAGAAATTAAATGTAGAAGCTGAACAAGTTCAAGACATGAAGTCTGGCACATAGTGGTTTTTGATGATGATTAATGCCAGGGTTGTTTTAAAACAGAAATAAATTGAGACTTAATTTAAAAATTGCTGCTTAGGAGACAAAAAATTACCAGTAAAATCTTTATCTGAAAAGATTCAAGAAGTGTATGTACTCAGCTAGCAATGAATGCATTAAGCACAGACGTATAATGTAAATAACGTGTAAATTCTCCTTTTACTAACCAGAAAATCTGTGAACTTGTCATGTCTTTTACTATATTAGCCAGTAGCTATCTAACACAGAATTTCCAAGTTTCCCTTTCCCATCCTTCCTACCAAAAATATTTATAAAATTAACAACTGTTGACTTCAATGCTAAGTTTAAGAGCTGGGACTGTAGAAGCAGTGCTCATTTGTCCATGTTGCACATCCAGCCTGATATATTTCATCTTCTTCTTCTGGTTCATTATAATAGTCTTTATCAAGTAACTTATAACAGGGGAAACAACAGATGGTAATAACTTCACACTCTGGGCAAGGTCACACCAGTTTTCCAGTTTTAGCTCTTTTAATGTACCGGCCGTTGATATTTTTCTGTCAAGAATGTTTCTGGTTTATCCTGAGAATAAAGCAAGTTATGGTGTAGCCATCCCATCAACACTCATTACAGTAAAACTCCTGTGTGTGTAGCTACCCTAATCTTCAGAGAGCATCACGGTCCCATGAGTCAGTGTTTCCTCCTCATATGGAGAACACAGGGATTTCATGCCCTGAAGAAAATCTCATCCCAGAAACGCTCAAATAGAAAGCACCACATGGTGCTTCTCTGACTTCTCCCCTCCACATTCTAGAAATTCCTTGCATTTCTTCCAGCCACTGCAAGTGACAAATTCTTCGCATGTGAGGGTTGTGTGCCTTTCTTCTTCCTTCTGCTACTTTTTGTCTTTTTTTTGATGGATGTCCCCAGGCAGCTTCACCCCGTATTTCACTTGTACCCCCACAGTTCACTCCTGTCCATCACTCCTCGGGCAAAGTATCTAGAAGTATGAGAGAGCAAAGAACTAACCTGCCTAGCAACTAGCAGCCATTCTACACAAGAAGCACTATGGAGAATCTAAAAAGATGATTATAAAGACAAATGTCTCTGACACAGCTAGAAGAGGAGGAAACTCATCTGCATGACACAGGCCCTGATTCTGCACAATATTTTGGCCTCTTTTAGTAGCAAAGTTCCCCATCTCTCCCAGTCACAGAGCAGTGTGAAGCTTAAAATTTTGTGGTCTGTAGCTCCATTAGAAGTTAGATGTGGCTGTACATTGGTAGGGCAGGGGAAGCACCACACCTGCAAAACAGGGGTCTCCTGAAATGACAGGTAAGAGAGAATCTGGGAAGTTGAGAATAGACTAGATTGTTGCCTAAATGTTAACAATTAAATAGGGAGAAAACCACCACTCTGGAGGAGAGAGATAACTGAAGGATGGGACAGATAAACAACTTGTCACTGAGGGAAAAAAAAAAGATTAAGATATTTTAAAGATCAAAGAGGAAGTAAAATTCACAGAAAATAAGAACAGTTTTAAGAGATCTTTTAAAGCACACAAATTGCAGTAATATCTGTGGTTTTTCTAGCTTGTTTTTGTTGTTTTTTTCCCCCTTGGAGACCATAAACAAATAGGAAAACGTCTGTCTAGGCTTATGCAAAAAAAAAAAAATCCTGCCCTTTAACAGTATAAATGGGTTCACATATCACTAAATACGTATAACAAACATCAACAAATAGTCTGAATATCTAACCAAATGCAGAAAGCTGGATCCAATCACCTGTTCGAACAAACACATTTTTGGTTCATTCCTACACTGACTCATTCCATTAACCAAAGCCAACCCTTGCAAGGTCACGCTGTGTGGCAAAGCCTTACCAGTGTAGATGCTGGCATTGGAAGCTGGGATGCCAAACTGTGACTCGATGAACTTGGGAATGAAGGTAATAAAAGCTGTGACAATGGCACTCTCAGCTGTGTATGACAAACTCACAAAAAGGAATGTCATGTTGCTTAAGATCCTGACAGCTGCTCTTGGAAGCTCTATAAAATGACAAAAATGACAAACGAATGTTACAAACAATGAGCGAAAAACAAAAGCAAACTGAAACAGAACCAACTGATTTTCTTTGAGACAGACCAGCAATAATGGCTTGCTAGCAGCTGGTATGTTTGCTAGGCAGAAGGGAGAGTGCATACTTGGGATTGCAGCCCTGCTCTCTGCTCTGACCCCATCTCACTGCCTCACTCAGGGCCACGGTCTCACTCGGCACAAACACAACCAAGGTGTTTATTAAAAAACCATCTGAAGGAACAGGGCTTACACAGTAACAACATAACAGAAAGAAAAACAGCAATAAGATGTAGTGATTTTGGAGTTATTCTGATATCTTACTTTGAGATTTTCTGTGAGGTAACATGTATCACACTGCTGAACTGACAGTACCGAGTTTTGCACTCCATAGGAGGAAAAAAGGCCCTACACTCCCTGTTACTCTCTGCTTCAAGGACCATGCTTGGAAAGCCAGAGTAATAATACTCTAATTTGAAAGGGCAACCAAAATATTTTTAGTTAAACATTTTTCTACATTATTTAAAAGCATTTACAATGATGCAGGCAAAGCATAATGAAAAAATTACATCAGTGATATCAAGGAATCTCAACATACATTACATACAACTCAATACTCTCAGAAGGGATAAGGCAATCAATTAAAAACAAGAGTATGTCATTAACTCAAATTGAAAAAGCATTCATAGATGTTGCAATTATTCTCAAATCAAATATCAAACCCCCATGAAATTCAGCACTGTGGTTAAATTAAACACTTACATAATTTTAATTTAGTCCCGAAGTGATGTCAAATTATCATCACCCTATTCAGCACTTAATTTTTTTTTGATTAGATGCTGTGATTTTAAACACATCTTCTTTTCCTTGGGGCTTTTTTTTACCCAAGATCAATTTTTTTCTAAGTGTTATATCTAACCTACTATAGTTCAGATTTTTTCATCTGCTTTTCACTTGGTACAGAAATGGAATAGTGCTTGAATCAAATCCAGTTGAATTCAATGACAAGAGCACCCATTAGAAATACATGTTGAGCAAGAACAACTGAGTGAGAATTTTATTGATGTTAAAAGTTGTCAAGACAAAAATCTGTCTCACTTTCTCCACTGACTCCAGTAGATTATCTGTATCAAAGCAAACAGAATTTCACTTGTCATGTCAAAACTCGTCAAGCTGCAAATTAGCACTTAAGTTGTCTGACTGCATCCAGTCTTAGCTTATGCCAGTTGTCAAAATTTATATTGAATTCATTATGAGTACTGGGTTTATAATTTTAATGTAGTCAAATGCTCTCCTGCTACCTCTATGAACAAACATATTACATGTTAAATACAAAATTTGGTGGAAATAACTAATGAATAAACCATATTAAGAAGCACTCATGTATTTGAATCTTAATGTTTTTTACCACCTACAGCTTTAAAAAAAAAGGGGTGGGGCACTGTTTGCAACAGAAGCAACAGAAGCAAGCAGTAATGACCATGCTGATGCTGCTGTGAGAAAGGACTCAGGAAGCAGAAAGAAGCTCTGTTGGAAACCGAGCTACTCAGTGGCAGCTGCTCACCTGGGTTGAAAATGTGGGAGAAAATAAGGTATCATCACATAAAGAAAGATAATTTGATTAGGATGATGAACTGAGTGCTCTTCGTAGAAATGAACTGGTAGTTCTTGGCCAAGAGCTGAACTCAAGATCCTGGCCAAATCCATTACTTTAAAGAGTCTGGTCCAGACATCATAATACCTGGTAAAGTTTAGCCCTTCCTGGTAAAACTGAGCTTCAGGAAAAGGTCTGCTTTAGAATTTTCAGTCTACTAAAGAATTAATTTGGCAAAGAACTGTGGAGCTAATGAACATTTTGCTCTGGTGTTTGCATCTAGAGCTGTACTTCCGTTGACTCCTACTTATATCTCATCTGAGCACTTAGGCTAAAGGTCATTATTCATTTCAAAACTAGTTAGTATGTTGCAATGGGATTTCTACTGATAAGTAGATAAAACTTAAGAGTCTTGGAAAAAGCATAAATTCCCTTACACTGGTGTGGAGGGTTCTTCACAGAGCAGCTTTGCTGATTACTGTAAATTTTAGCATGAAATAGCGAGTTTATTTCAGCATATCGCACTAATACACACCACCTGGAGCCCTTGAGAGCTGAAACTCTTGATGGTTTATAAACAGCAATTGTCTGGCATACAAGGGAAAGTTGCTATACAGTAAGAAACTTGGAAATAAAAACACATATTCAGAGTTGGGCTTTCCCTGATTTCCTCCCATGATCATCATCAAATCCTGTGGGACAGCATCTATACTACACTTCTGAATTTAAAAACCTATAATGAAAAGGTACTATTAAGTAACTCATTATCTTTCAACCACAGTAATTGTAGTAAAAAGCAAGAATGCTAAAATCTTTAAGGACCCTTTATACTACATTATCAATCATGCTTTTAAAACATTTCTATGTCAAATTACTTTTGCATGGCTAGCCATATGCCTAGGCTTTGATTTCAAGGCCATTATTAAACCTGTCAGGTTTGATTTTTAGGAAAGACGTCTTGCAAAGACATTGCATATTTTTGCAAATGTGCATCAGAAACAAACCTGCAGGAACTTGCAATTTCCCTCATTCTGTCATCTAAACTAATAAACCTCTATTGATTACACTCCTAGAACTAAAACAATCTTTTACCATGGCTGCAAACATGTTTCTACTTCTGTGCAGTAACTCAAATCACAGACACCCTCATCTTTTTTTTTTCCCCAAAAAACCTAGTATATAACTAAGAGTAAATTGAAACCTGCCTTGCTGGACTGGTTTGCTAGTCTACTGGCAATTTTCTTCCTTTCATGATCTTTGACAGTATTTTTTCTCTCGTCAGTATTCATTTTTCTTTCACTCATGTGCTGCACCACTGCTTGATACACGGTAAGGAAAAAGCATACGAAAAATCTGCAAGTAATACAAGTATTCATAAATATTTCTCTAAGTAAAACTTTTAAAGCGCTGTAAACAGAATTTCAATAAAAATGCAAATAATTCTGACTTCACCTCCTGTTTTCAACATCTAATATAGTTTCTTTTATCCCTGTTCCTGCACACCCAGCCCAAGGCAATGCAACGAATACAATCAGGGGAACGAATCACCCCAGTCTTCTGCAGTCCTTTTGCCCTGTCCTTTTGCAGTCCATCAGAAAAGTCTCTTGTAAGGGTGAGGCAGATACTAGCTACAAGACCTCCCTTCTGCTAGTGCTCCCAGTCTGGACAGCACTAGCCAAGCCTGCAGCTTTGGAGAAGGCTGGCTCCACACCAAGGTCTCAGGAGCAGCTTCCACTTTTATGCAGTACAAAGCAGAGCCAAGATTTGAGCCAGAATTTCTGGTTTGTTTATCAGAATGGAAATTAGCAAAGTGACACACAACTACTCGAAATATATCCTGCATGGAGCTAATCACTCATCTCTAGAATAGTATTTTGCCATTTCATTATCTACTCACACACCATTTAAACAATCTCATTCCTTAAGCACCTGGGTGGTGGCTGGATCGTTGAACAGCCCCTAATATCCCATCAAGAGTGGACGGGTTCAGAACCAGTTTGATATGAATACTAGTTATTTTGATTTGATTTAGAGCAGGTCCTCGAGGTTCCAGTTAGCACTGCCCACCACTGCAGGGAGCTATGCCAGTCTTTTCTATTTTGAGCTCTTCAGCACGGCCTAAGAAAGGACGAGAGGGGAGCGCCTTGCTCAAGGTCAGTGGCACTGCAGGATCTCCAGCCCATGGACTGCTGAACCCTCTGACATTTACAGTGCCACCAAGTGCCCCCACACACAGCCCACTGTCTCCCCCTTCTCTGCTGATCCCTGTCAACCAAACTTCAGGTAGCACAGAAATTCCAATCCAGAT
Organism: Oreocharis arfaki; assembly: GCA_013398015.1. Lineage (NCBI taxonomy): Eukaryota > Metazoa > Chordata > Aves > Passeriformes > Paramythiidae > Oreocharis > Oreocharis arfaki. Next base: position 286,047 of record VZRR01011642.1, read on the forward strand.
CCTTGGTGAAGCACCTCAGTGGGCTTATCCTGCAACCACAAGCCCCTCAGGAGTTTCTTTTATCTCTGCTGATGCCCTGACAATCATTATTACTATGTCTCTGTCCCTCACAGGAACTCACTGAGAAAGGCATACAACAGCTGGTAGATGTAAAAAGGCAGACAGGAATATGCAACATTTAAGAAAGGGCTGTACAGAGGGACAAAACAAAAAAAACCCCAAAGGCTACAAAATACATGCAATTAACTATTTAATTCAGATTAGATTAGTCTATTTAAAGAAATATATACATTTACTTTCTTTACACTGCTCCTTTATTCAACTGCACATTAAATTTCATTTATAGTGGTAAGTGAAAGGGACTGCAGATACAATCTCCATGGTACAAAACCCTAAGGATATCTAGGTAATAAATGAAAACAGTAGTTTGGTCTGCTCAGATTCATGTAGTATCTGCATGTATGAGATTGAACTGCTGTTTCTTCATTATAAAGCTCCTCTAGTTCATGTAATCTACACAACCTCTATTTTTCCCAATAAACTACATCCAATTTTCTCCCTCCTGTGACCTACTTACTGTTTTATTTAATACTTTTGATACCTGACTCAGAAGCATTCTTCATCTCACATTTTCTACTTGAAACATAAGTAAGAAAAGACTGAATTCCGAGCCCTTGCAACTTGAAACATGTGAAAAAGCGAAGTTGTATCTGTATTTTTATCTGATCTCAGCTCTACCAGAGGTGAAAATAAAGCTCAGGTCACTGAAGTTTGAGGCTACTTGCAGATGGAGCCAGTTTTGGTTTATTTCTTCAGCCTATACTGGCAGCCAGTGCAGAAAAAAAGACTCTCATTACGACTTTTTGATACCTTTTAATTAGCCTACAGAATTAATTAGGAAATTGGGACAAGTTACAAAAAGACAAAAATCATTTTGCCAGGCTTCCCAGGTAAGATGACATCATACCGGAAGAATGAAACAGTTACTTTCCTTACCAAAGCTGCGTGGATTTCAGAGATTTGATGGCACTGACCTCTGTCATAGCAGACTATGACATCATTGATATTTATTAGTACAGAACAGAAGATATGGCCCACTAAACCATCAGTCTCCTGGCTACTGCCTAAGTGGAGTTTCTGCCCATAGTGCTATAAAAAGATGAAGCTCTGAAATTCAACGGGAAGTATAAAATGTTCACTGCATCTCAGAAGAAGCAATGCTAAATGACTTAGACACATATGATCCTTTTTTCCTTCCCATTATAAACAAAATTACCTCAGCTGAGAAGCTTGAGGCATGATCTTATTCCATAAAGCCCACTTAAACTTGAAAAATAATTAGATGATAGTGCATTCCTGCTGCAGGCCTTCTTTGCTAGGGTAAATGACACCGAATGGGAAAGCTATTATCAGCTTATAGCAAAATACTTTTTTCTGCTTATCTCAACTCGCTTGCTATCCTCCTGGCATGTTTCGTTTCACTGTTCCACATGGTGAAGTTTCTCCTCTAGAGAAACTTAAAAAGTTTCATATAGCAAAAGCTCTAATTTGGTAGCTCCATTAATATATTAATACAGAATTTTATAGAATGTATGGTATACTTTTAGACAAATACATACCAAAGAAACACTTGCCAAAATTAGACATACAGGAGTTTTTATTTCTGAAAAAAAAAAGTCCTAGGAAACAATTCTCCCAAGCAAATACTTCTTTTTTCTGTATCTGCTGTGCCTGTAGGGACAACATGGTCTGGAAGGTGAAATTATGCATCAGAACAGGGAACCAGCATCAGCAAACTCACCCAGATGCAGTTTGTCTGTATACCTGTATCTTTACCAGGCACACCTAAAAGTGAAGCAGTCCCCCTGCTGTGACATTGCCTGCAATGACTAGGAAGTAGTCCAGCAAAGACCAGACTCCCCCAATTCCCTATGTTACTGAGAAAATCTTGACAGGAGTAACCCTGAACTACTTCCACTAATCAGAAGCCAGTAGGTTTGAAGGCAAATAAAACCCACAACTAGTTGTATGGATTGATGAGAAAATATTATGCATTGGGATTCAGAAATATGGAGAATAAAGAGTCTTCAAAGGAGGAAGAATGCTTTTCTTGCTTCTCCACCACAATTTCAACTACTTTGCCAGCAAAGGGTCTGAAAGATCTGATATTTGAGGCTCACTTTGCTTGCTTTGTACCTTGATTAAGAAGCTGATTTGTAAGCTAATAAAATCACCTCAAAAAGTTCTGGTATCCTGTTTTTTCTTTACTTCTGCAGAAATTAACAGTAACTTTAGGTACCCTGAGAAAACCAGTGTAAATCTTTACAGAGGAAATCAATATGTAGGTGTGCAAACATAACTTAAAATTACACTGGATTTAGTCTAAAAACAGCTGGTTTTGCTAAAAAAATTTTGTCTACTCAGCATAAAGAGTGATCATAAATGTGTCATTACAAAGTCTGCCAACCATTATGGCCTGGACTGATATCCAAGTAAAAAGTAACATTAACATGTATATCAACAAACACTTAGAAGTTTTGAGTTCTAATTACGTCTGATAGTACAATAGATATTTCATGGTTTCTCCCAGTCCCACTGCATTTATCAGGCTGCCACGAAATTGCACAACCAGCACTTGCATCATGAAATCCAAAGAGAACACAACAGCACTGCAACACAATGACATCAAGGCACATTCACTCTTGCCCTGCACTATTCAATTTTATGATACTGTTAAGTCTATTGTCAATTTAAATTGTATATGCTTCACATTAATCAATTTGTAGCAACACTGCCCTTCCTCCCCAGGCAATTTGTCAATGATTATTACATACTGTCAGATTTTACATTAATAGTTACTCCTTGAATAAAATAAAAATCTCTTCTACTTGTCAATCTTTCAATCTCTTCTTCTTTCGAAATTAGCACAGGTTTTATTTGTCTAAGCCTTCAGAAAATAGTTTACAGTACAAAACAGACAGGAAAGGAATATGAAACAAGTAATCTTTCTCTATGAACTTACCCAAATGCATGAATGTAATTGAACTCACATAGCAGAATTCCTTCTACTTGTTTCACTTATATTGTAGAAGAGCACTTTATTCCATGAAGTTCAGCTCATAAAGCAAGTGAGACAATTACAAACTCTAAGATGCACAAATAGATGTGGTAAAAGGGGTCCCATAACTACAGGAAATAGCCTACCTGTTTGTTATAGGTACACAAACACATTGACAATTCAAGAAAATGGATGTCCTACAACCATTGCCACATTCTGTCATTTTAGAGGATGACCATCTATTAAAATCTCAATAGCAAAACACAGTAACAAATACAGGATGTCAAAACTGCCTTCAGTTACGCAATCCTAGATGACCCTGCACACAGAATTTAATGCATTAAAAAATTAAAAACAAACTTTACCTTTAACATTCTCTCCAAATCCCATAGAGGCAGAAACGGAACTGTCTGTTTCTGTTTTGCTATTTGTTTTCTCTTTCATCATGTCATCATCACTTGAAACATCAGAGTTCATCTTCTTTTTCTTTTTTTTATGTCGAGGAGGGAGCTTTTTCGGAAAGGTAAACATGGGAAATATCACAAGGAGCATTGCAATGGCACAAAGGAGAAATCCACTCCACCTAATGCCAGGAAAAAAGGAATGGAAATAAAAGCAAACACATTACATGAAATCAAAAATCAAAGTGACTATTAGAGGCTGCACAGAGGCTGTGGTTGGAAAGATACATTTGCAAAATATGAAAAACTGACACTAAGAGTAAAGAACTGGAGTGAGGGAGAGCCTTCATTGCACTAAATTCCTTAATCAGAAGATGTTTCTGTTGGCTTGGATGGAAAGGTATTTATCCATAACCCACCAAATTCTATTAAATAGTGTCAGCTGTTAAGGCCTCACAAATTTTCAGTTTTGGTAATTATTCAGTACCAAGTGCTGAGAAGTAGATACTCGCTTTGACTTTCATGGATAATTCCCAGTAAAGCAATACAGAATTTCTCCGGAGAACACAGAAAAATTATCCATGGCATGAGAAGATAAAACGTCCTGATAGATACACCAGGGCTGAATCTGTTCTGCTTTCCAGTGCCTACCTCTCACTGCCCTGACTGTCCAATTCTCCCTTCACAATTGGAGAGTTCCCAAAGCCTGATTGTAAACAACTGATGTGCTACAATTCATGCCAGGGTTTATGCCCAAAAAAAGGTTGGGTTGTGACCGCAACCTGAAATAGCCTTCACAAAGAATTTCCTTCTCTCTCTCTGTCTTTTATATTTGGGGTACCAAAACAACCCTAAAATGATCCCTTGGCTCTCAGGGAATGACCTGGGACATACCCACAAAAGGGACAATGTGTGGAATACAGAACAGAGCTCTTCAGCCGCAGGCATACAGTTGTCCTCCCTGCAGCCAAAAAGCTTCATGGACTTCACCACAGCACCACAGATGGGCAAAACGGCAAAACTCTAGAAAGCACTCTAGAGTTAACTAGAGTCAGCAGCCAGAACACTGATAAGAGTGTCAGATAACATAATTTCTCCTCTTGCGTTCTAACAGTGAAAGACTAAGGGAAAAATAACCTCACAGAGCTGGTTCCATAAAGAAAGACAACCCCAGAATCCACTCATGGAGCTCTTCTTACTGGAAGGGCAAGTTTACACTACAGTCATCTCATTGTACCAGGTTTACATGGCAAGGTTTTGGTAGCATGGTGGGGACTGCAGGTGTGCTTCTGTGAGAAGACACTGTGAGTTGTCCCATTCTGGACAGAGACAGCTCCAGCCAGTTTCAAAACAGATCCACCACTACTCAATGCTGAGCCCATCAGAATGCTTGTGGCACCTTGGTGTTCACTTATTTAAGATAGGGGAAAAAACACTGCACAGCAACTGCGTTAAGGGAGTGAGAAAATACGGAAGAAACAGCCCTGCAGACCCAAGGTAAGAGAAGAAGAGGAGAAGGGGCTCTGGGCACAGAGATTCACCTGCAGGCCCAGAGCAAGACCATGGTATCCATCTCCAGCCTGTGGAGAATCCACACTGGAGCAGGCTCGAGAAGGAATTGTGGCCTGTGGAGAAAAGCCTCCAAAGGAGCAGGTTTTTGGGCAAGACATGTCACCCATGGGGGATGCTGCACACTGGAGCATTCTGTTCCTGGAGGACTGCACCCCATGGAAAGGATCCGTGCCGGAGCAGTTAATAAAAGACTGTCTGAAGCAGCGAAGGAGCAACAGAGACAAGGTGTTACAAACTGACCACAACCCTCTTTCCACAGCCCTCTATACCACTCCAGCAGAGAATGTAGAAGAGTGAGGAGCGAAGCTGAGCTTTGGGAGAAGGAAGGAGCAGGCAGGAAGTGCTTGTAGGTTTCTTTTTAATTCTTTCTATCCTACTCTGTTATTAATTGGTAATAAAATAATTTCCCTAAGTCAAGTCTGCTTGGCCCATGATGGTAATTAGTGAGGATTTTCCCTGTCCTTATCTCGATCTACAAGCTTTTCATCATATTTTCTCCCTGTTCTGCAGAGGAAGGGGAGTGAGACAGCAGCTTGGTGGGCACCTGGCAGCCAGCCAAAGCCAACCCACCACACAAATCTACACTAGTGTTTGGAAGTTTCAGTGAAGTCAATCACACTACTATAACATCCAGCCACAACAATGACAGCTTTTTCCAGAATCATGGTGCACTGACCCTGGCTGGATGCCAGGTGCCCACCAAGCTGCTGTGTCATTCCCCTTCCTCAGCAGGACAGGGAAGAGAAAATGTAACGAAAGGCTCCCACTAGCTGCAGGAGAATCTCTACTCTGGCATCTGGAGCACCTCCACCCCCTCCTCCTCTTTCTTCAATGACATGGGGGTCTGCAGAGCTATATTTCTATCGTATATTCTCATTCCACTCTCTTCTGACTGCTGCTGGTATTGCATCTGTCTTTGTTTTTTTCCCTTCTTAAATGTGTTATCCCAAAGATGCTACCACCGCCACTGACGGTCTCAACCTTGGCCAGCCTCCTCTTGGAGCTGGCTGACATTGGCTCTCTCAGGCAGAGGGCAACCTTACAGCAGCTTCTCACAGAAGCCACCCCACTAGCCTTCCTGCTACCAAAACCCTGCCATGCAAACCCAATACGAGAACAATTTTTACATGTTTTTGTACAACCTTCACACTATTAATTATGTATTTGTTCAAACTTTAGACATTTTAAATTCTGAGTAGACAGGATTACTTGCACAAGAAACAAAAAGCATTTGGCCTCATATTTGTAATGCAAAGATAATGCAAACTTTATTTTTCAGTGAAGATAAATTCATACCCAGTGCTTTGTATGGCAAATGATTACACACAGGCAAACAACAAATAAACAGCCATGTGTAACACCATTTTTATTAGATGCTTACGGGAAGCTTTTGCAAGGCAAATATAAGTGACTGAAAGTTTTGACTAATTTTGATATTATGTAAACAGAAAATCCTCTATTCATTCATTTTAGCTGATAACATACATGGATTAGAAAGCAGACTTTTAGGAGGATTAGTCAGCACTGTCAGACAGAATAAATCCGGAGTCTGTATAAAAATGTAGCAGGATCTCAAAGGCAGAAGCTGCAAAAGCACTGATCAAAGAAACAATCTGTGGCAATAATACGCAGAAATCTGCAACCACCCACTCAGGAGGAAACAGCAAAGGAGACAGGGCCTGTAATGCAGCATGAGATGAAATTCAAATCCAAAGGGACAATTATGACAGCATACCAAATGCTGGAGATGTCACAAATGCAGCACTGGATGCAATTATCTCACCATCTACACTTCACAACTTCCTGGAGAAATATCAAAGAATTGGAAAACAGACAAAAGACAGGATCAAAAATAATAAGGACACCTACAATGGGAAATTGAGAGGTCAGAACAGGAGCTATATTAATTTAAAAAGCCCTTGATTTTCTGTCTTCTAAAGTCAAAGAAAATATGCAGAAGAATACCTCAAAGGCATCCGCACAAGCCCTAGGACCTCAAATAAAGCAATTAAAGCTAAGGAAGGACCAGACAATGCTGAAGGAATTCCTTTAAACTTCTTGTGTGGAATGCTGATGAAAGACTACATAGGAAGATACAAGTATTAAACAGATTCTGAACTAGGAAAACACTCAGAATAACATCAGCAAAAGAAAATTTGATTCAAAGCACCTGACAGACCGCCAAGGGCTACTCCACAACTTTGAAACAGTTCTCAAAGACAACAACACGATGAATGATTTCTAACAGACATCCCTACAGTTACCACATTTGAATAAAAAACAGTTTCAAACATTTGATGGGCTGGCATAGACAACTGGCTCGTCATTTAGCCCAGAGCACCTACAGAAAGCCCAGGTATGCAAAACCCAGGAGCAGAAATCCAACTCTTGTGAAACTCAAGGAATAATCATATCAAAAATAACCCTGAAAAATAACCATTTTACTTCACCGTGTTGCACAAGAGATAAACCAAATTACGTGTCCTGCAATATACCTCCTATAAAGGAACAGCTTAAGGAAAAAATAGAAATACTGCTTTTATTTTAGCCATGTATCATAGCTGCTATACTCACTACTTTGTCTGTAAGCATTGCCTCCTTTAACAATGGAAACTGTTAAATTGGGTCCCACGATAAGTTACATTAGGAACCTTACAGCTATAATAAAGAAAAGATAGGAATCAAAGACACTAATTCACTTCAAAGGAAACAAGACACAGAAATCTCATATATGACTTCCCATTAACTTATCTCCATTGAACCATACTTCTAAAGTGTGTCAGCTGGAGTAAGTGTTGGGCTTCTCTTACATTTCAAATTGTTAGATTGCATAAATAAAAATAAACTTGACTACGCAGCACTTCCCTGCAAGGAGAAAATGTCACAGTCCCAGAAAATACATTTCAGTGGAATGAAAGTCTACACTTCCAGAATCCTCTGCAACCAGGCAGCCAGTGAGCAGCAAGGGGCTACTCACAAAGGTTTAACCCTCACACCACGGGAGTCTTGGTTTTAATGGGTAAACATAGCTTCAGAAAGAGAAAAGAGAGTAAGACACAAATGCTATGAACACCACTAAACTTTTATGAGAGGCCACCACAGATTGTGCAACAAATTATCAGAGATCTGATAGTAGTTGATACTCCTAAGGAATTTAAGAGACAAAGAACTAACATAGTCAAAAATGAAAGAGAAATAAAAAGACCTGGAATACCCTTCAGGGAAAGCCAGAGCCTACAGATTTAATCAACGTGACAGAAAAAGAAAACTTTGAATGACTTTTACTGACTTTGCTGCTTTGGCTATTTCACTTTTGTTGGAGATGCCTGAGCCAAAACTAAGTTACATCAGTGATTGTGTTATAAGTTTATAAAAATTTATCTGACATTTATACAGCCCCACTGACTTCAACTAACAAATACATTCATGGGCCCATTTCTGACACGTCATTAAAAACACATGAAGTGTAAGAATTTTACAAAGAATGTACAATGTTTTGCTTTGATTTCAAATCTTTTATCCTAGAACAGTCCAGATTTGGACATTGCTGCACACTCACAGAACAGACCTTTCCAGTGAGATAAGTCAGTGGATAAATCAGAGCACAGAGTTGTTAACCCCAAGGCTGCACTCAGCACTCAGCTTTGCCTTTCTCTCGCTGAAAATTCAACAAAACAGTCCTGTGCAGTAAAGCTCTTGGACTAAGTAAGACAAATAAAGCAAGACTAGATCTTAAAAGGTTTAAGAAGACTCCAAAGAGAGATTTTTTTCATCTCAAACTGTCAGTCAGGATCACTGCAGAATAAACAGAAACAGACAGATACCAGCTGACTGCAATGGCGCACTGACAAATACTAACCCAGGGCATGAGAACTGACATTGCACCTTACACCTACAAAGCACAGGTCTCTTTCTGGTATAATGAACTTCAGTTTTTTTCTGGGCTTGCATGAAAACTTCAAGGCAGATTTACGACTTATCTGAGAAAAGGCAGTCAAAACCTCCTCAAGACTTTCTTCCTCAAAGAGAGACATTTCCAAGGAGGCCACATCTCAAAGGCTGCCTGAAGACATCAGCTAACAATTGCAGCTGCTACTTCTCAGTGCTGCTGGAAGCCTAGTCCTTACTAGAGAAATATGTGCTGGTTTACAGCATCTGCTGCCTAAACACAAGCCATCACCCTGAGAAACAAAGACTGGAAAGGGCATGTTCTGACCCCATCCTATCTCCATCACCTGAAATAGAATCAGTAAAGTCTGCTGTTTCTCATCTGGGTAGCAGAGTTCCATGTCTCATGCTGCCTCCTCTGGAAAACCAAAGAGATTAATCCACCTTCCAGTAGGAAGGGATTGGTTCTGGGCAGCAGGGATCCTCCACGACCTCCTGCAACACCAATATCCTGCCCCGTCATCCCTGTGCTGAGCTTTGTCAGTCAGTGCCCGCTGCGGTCAGGGACAGTCCTGGAACAGCCAAACGTAGGGGGGTTTTCCAGGTACTGCTCCTGTGCACTCCTGTGGCAAACTCTTCTTCTCTGTCAGAGCCTAGTGTGTAGTAATCAACAGAAACATCATCTTCCTCTGCCTCCTACAACCTTAAACAAGTCCTCAAGGGATAAAATCTTCCAACCTGTCTTAATTCCCTACCGGCAGTTGCAACAACAGTTTTGAAAAATGCTTGATCCTTACCAGTTTCCAATGAATCGGGGATCACTCTGGTCAATATACACAGTTGTCCTAGGATCAACATAGAAACCAATAAGAAGTCCTCCTAGTAAGTATCCAGCTGCAGGTCCAAGTGCTCCCATTACGTACATGATGGCTGAGGAAATAAAAGGTCAGAGTCATATATCAGTAAAATTAATCTTTCATTATTTATTTACACATAAAATCACAAAGTAAGTGATGCTTCTTTAAACAAGAAATTCTGCACCCTAAAACGTTTAGGGACCTTTTTTGCAATGAAGGCAGCAACTTCTGCCTAAGTCACATATTAGTAAGAAAATTACTGGGTTTTGTACATTTTCAGTCAAATAATGCAAGTATAGACTATTTTGGTATTCTGGATGGAAAGCATACTTGACTTGCATAAAATTTTTCCTATTTGGTAACACTTCCTTTAAATCAAATCAAAATTCTTTAACATATAAATAAAAAAAGGTCTAACTAACGGTAGGCAAACCATTAGAAAAGCAAAGAAGAAAAATTGTAATCAAAGAACAAAATACAACATTCTAATTTAATTACCATTAGTGTAATACTGTGTATAAAAGAATGGTCCATTTTAAGAAATCAAATATTCCTATTTCAGATTGACAGAACATGGGTTCACAAAAGGAAAGCCCTATTTAACTAACTTGATATCCTTCTATGGTAAGGTCACCCATCCAGTGGATGAAGAAAAGGTGGTGGATGTGGTTTTTCTGGATTTTAGCAATGCTTTTGATACCGCCCCTCACAGCATCCTTCAGGACAACTTGTCCAGCTGTGGGATGAGTGGCTGCAGGCTGTGCTAGGTGAAGAACTGCCTGAAGGGCAAAGCTCAGAGGGTTGCAGTGAACAGGGCTACATGTGGCTGGCAACTGGTCACCAGCGGTGCTCCCCAGGGGACAATTCTAGGGCCAGTTCTGTTCAATACATTTACCAACAACCTGCAGGCAGGAGTTGAATCCACCATTAGCACATTGGCTGATGATCCCAAACTGGGAGGCGCTGCTGACTCTTTGGACTGACAAGAGGCCTTGCAGAGGGATCTACACAGACTGGAGCGCTGGACAGTGATTAATGGCATGAACTTTAACAAGTCAAAATACCAGACTCTGCAGCTGGGATGGACTAATACCAGGCACAAGTATAAACTGGGAGAGGAGTGGCCGGAGAGCCTCTCTGCAGGAAGGCATCTGGGGGTGCTGGTTGGCAGCAGGCACAGCAAGAGTCAGCAGCGTGTCCTGGAAGCCAACAGGGCAAACCCCACCCTGGGTACATCAAACACAGCATCACCAGCTGCTCAAGAAAGGTGATTACCCCACCGTGTTCAGCACTGGTGCAGCCTCACCCAGAGCACTGTGTGCACTTCTGGGCACCACGATTTAAGAAGGATGTGAAGGTCCTGGAATGTGTCCAGATAAGGGCAACAAAGCTGGTGAGAGGGCTGGAAGGAACGACCTATGAGGCGCAGCTAAGGACTTGGGGCTTCTCTGGTTTGGAGAAAAGAAGGCTGAGGGGCAACTTCATTGCTCTATAGCTTCCTGAGGAGGGGATCTTTTCTCTCTGGCATCCAGTGACAGGACACATGGCAACAGTTCAAAGCTTCACCAGGGGAGGTTTACACTGGATCTTAGGAAGGATCAAATTTCTTTATGGAGAGGGAGCTCAAACACTCATGAAGGTTTCCTAGGAAGGTGCCAGACTCGTCAGAGCGTTTAAAAGGCATTTGGACAATGCCCTTAGTAACAGGTTTTAGCTTCTGATCAGCCCCAAAGCAGTCAGTCAGACAAATGATTGCTGTAGGTCCCGTCCAACTGAAATGCTCTGTTCTGTTCCATTCCATTCCATTCCATTCCATTCCATTCTATTCCATTCCATTCCATTCCATTCCATTCCCCTACAGTATCTCTTTCCTTCCTTACTATATCCTGCAGTACCCATTCCTTTTAAGATGGTTCTGCCCTGCTTCCCATACGGTGTGGCTGTGAGTATAAAAGGCAAGAGGGTGGAAGGGCTGGTCTCTGCTGTCCACTCACGCATCTTGTACCACCGAAACCCAAGCTCCAGCAGCACAGCAACACCTGCTCAGCTGCTGCAGATCCTCCAGCAACACATGAAAGAATTGATTATCTAGTTCTCTGTAATTCTCTCTCTAGGTCCAGATGGTTACTGGACCAGTCTCTGTGCACAACAGGAGCATGCAGACTCCATCCTTTTTGATCCCATCCCCAATCAGACATGCTGAGTCCCAGACTGCAGCAGCTGAAGAAGCATAACTGAGTTGTTACAGCTTGAGTTTCCATGTAACCTGTTACAGTAAATTGTATCTCATGGATAAATTAAGCAAAAAGAAATCACAAAATCTGCCTGATTAAACCAAAATAGCTTGCACATTTCCATCTTATGTTTTGAAATAAGAGAATGAAGGAAAAGAGCATTCTCGCAAGTAAAAAGAGAGCTATATTGCAGTGAGAAAAAAATCACAGAAGCTACCACAAAAGGTAAAACTGCCTATACTAAAAAATGCTTCCAGACCACAAATTGATTACAGAGTTTTATCACTTTTGAGTAACTTTTTGTAAACCCATCTTTTGTTTTCATGAAACTGTAGTTTTGAATAAATAGATTTTGCTGAAGTCCTTTTCACATAATGGTTTTCAGAACTGTGTTCACTATTTAAATTTATTCCAGCCATGTTCCCTACTGAATTGATTGTAAACAATTCTCTGTATGCCTAAAATGCTCCATCAGACATTGAAACTCTGCTCCGTAGCAGCAAGCGGTTAGATAAATCCCACAGTAACTGTTATTTGCAAAATTCACATAATGAGGAAGAAAAAAAAAAAAACCAACAAACAAAAACTATCTCCACACTCCCACAGCCAATAACAAATTTTGTTCTACAAATGTTTGCTTGGAAAATTGATTCAGACAACTACAGCAAACTCAGATCTCTAAAATCTTTACAGAGGAAACACAAAGGGAGTAAAAGACTGACCTAATCCATTCACTTCAGTATTCAGAAAAAATACTTATACTGCATTAATTCAGCTTTAGTTCCACCACTGAAAGCAGCAAAATGCAGCAACTGCTTAGGTTTCAAATCACTACACAAACAGTGTATTTTGTACACCTGGAAACTTCAGAGGGTTCTCTTTGTAAGCAGAAAGACTGCAAAATTAAGATAAAAATGACATTGTACACTGTTCTGCTTTAGAGGAAGAAATGCTGTCGACAATTTCAGAAGTATTTTAAAATTACTATATGCTGTTCAGGCTTCAGGACCTATTTCTTTTTAATATAACTTACAGGCAAAATGTCACTTTCTGAGTCTTCCAGAAAACAAAGAGCTTCCATGTTCCTGGTCAATGGCAGGAGGAAATGTGAGCAGGTAAGTTCTTAAAATTGCCATTTTAAGATACATTGCAGCATCTCTTTCAGCATCTAATAATGGTCACTACCAGAAATCGGACTCCAAATTCAAGAAACTGTCTTAGACTTATACATGGGACTAAACATAGAGCGTGGTAAGCATAACATTTTGATATTTCAAAATTAGGTACTTGAAAGAATCTGCTCCAAACTTTCAAACCTTGCTGTGGAAGTGAAGGGCAAACCAGCTCCATAAGTCACCATGGCAGGCTACTCAAGGGTCCCGGACCCTTAAAATTCTGGTCACAGCCCTCACAGCTATGTTCAGGAATAAAGACGTTTTTGATTCCCAAGTAGGCCACCACGATTACTGGATGGTATGGAAAGGAAACTAAACTGGAAACAGATTCAATCTGGGTGTCATCAAAACGGTATCTGCTTCACAAATAAAAAAATCCTATGGAGAATAGTTTCAGAACTTTTTCCACTCAGAACACAAGAAGGGCTCCGGCTTTTGGATAAAAAAGGTTCAAAAACATGTAGATGATATACGAGCACCTTCCTTTCAGCCTTCTGCCAGGGATTTCAGCTAACTCTTTTTGGCTGTCCCTCTCCAGGCCATGATCTGGGATCTTGATCAAGGGAGTTGCACAGCTTTAACAGCCAAGATCTTTCAATGGAAGTAACAAACATTTTTATCAGGGGACACGCTGGAGTACTGTGATGCTGAGGCAGGACACAGTACCCAGATGATTTTTTAAATTGCACCTAAGGAAATCCAGGATTTGTCTTATAACCTCATAGCCATAAGCCTGACTGGTGCTTAGATTGGCAAGTTGCCTTACTATTTCTAAGTCATAAAAAGCTATGCTGTAAAATAGCAGTAATATGTCCTTTCCCATGATAAAACAGAGTTGATGTACATTCTGTGAGTTAAAGCTCTACTCCAAACCATAAATCATCTTCAACAGATAAAATGAGGAAACTATTGTTAATATAGACATATGGGCTACAACATCAACATGAATCTCTTCTGATTGGGTTGCACTGAAATGCAGAATTGTACCCCTCTGAGTTCCTGCATTAGCCACGCATGTTCAGTGCTGACAAGCCACAGTACAATTCTCTGGGAACACTGGTCTCTCTAGGAAAGCACATCTGCAGGTCACTCGCTCCTACCTGACTTCACAGAACCACAGAATCACGACCTTGGCATTAACAGTACCAAGCTCTAATCAACTGAGCTGATCTCAGAATGACTTAGAGCCATCTGAGAACTACTCATGACATTCAAAAGAACCAGCTCAGACTAGACCTGGCAAAAGTTTTCTCCAGAAGTCTGTTGTAGCCTGCTGCTGCTGTGATGTAGAATCCTAGGTCTTCAAAGAAAAGCACAGGTTGGTTTACCAAAATTGCATGGCCTTTAAACAAGACAATTTCAAAGACCAAAGACCTTGTGGATTCTTTAAAGTTGCCCTCTTCTCCAAAGATCTTACTGTTGTGGTTAGGAATTTCCATTACCATGCATATCTCTTCCTCTGGGTATACCCTCTCTGCAGTGATGGGGGACAGCCTTTCCCAGCCCTCCTAAACCTGGTCTTTCAGATCACAGCTCTACCTCTGACACAGACTGTAGATAAGTAAAAATATCCTGGTTCGGACGGAGTTAAGTGCCCGTTTTCACCCAAGGTACCCAGCCATGGCTACTTTAATTCCTTGAAGCTCTGTACCAGAGGAGCTTCACTGCCTCACTATGTCCTCAGCATGGCATATCTCGGGCTCTACACCTTATACTAGCAAGGCTGTCTAGTTTCAAAACTGCAACTGGCTGTAGCTAGCCAGGCTTAGCCATACACTGCCATCACAGCTAAGATGCTGGATGGGAGAGAAAAGAGGAGTCAGAGAATCAGTAACCTAATTACGTATGAATTTACCTATCCATGTGAAATAAGATTAAACAACGTCATTCTTCAGCACAGAAAAGTTTATCCTGGGACATGTTGCAATGAACACTGCCATTCTCACAACGTTTGAAAAAACTATTATATTGTCTATTGCTTTATTCATTGGAGATTCTTCTTCAACAGGAGAAAGCTTTACATACAGCCTATTGCAGCACAGTCTTATTGACTAGCATAAGATAGGCTGAATCCTCTATGAGTGTGAAAATCTCTGTGTTCACACCAAATGCATGAAAAGACTTTGTGGCCAAAGAATTATTTTTTTTAAATCTACCTACACTACCAAGTTTAATCAGACAGAAGTCATAAAAATATTGTGAATGTCCTTTTCCTTCTCTAATCTCACCAAAAGACATCTTCAGTATATGGGAATATATAACTTATGTCCTTGTGGCACCCTCAAATGCATATGTGAACCCTCTGACTGTGCCTCTTTGTATTAGCCATGCTAGTACCAATTAAAGTCACAAGTCACATACTGTGCCTAAAAATAAGAGAAACTACACATTAGTGAGCTACAACAGGCTGGCTTCTGGGTTCTAAAAAACACACTTTGGTTAAAAAAGCAAAAACAAAGGCATATATTACTCAGTCCCTGTCATCTCCTCTGTGTGCACACACATGTCACCACACAGAGTTTATCACTGGAGGAGGAAGAACATTTCTGAAAGACCCCATTGTCCCAATCCTGGCAGCACATCACCATAATACAACTGTTCATTTCATACATGTGTAAGACAAGCAGAATTTGACCTTTATTCTATTTTCAATGGAAGTTTAGAATTTGAAAAATCCTGCAAAAGCTACAAGGTGCATTCTGAAGGTGTATTATATATATGTATACAAGTATGTATATGCATACATACATTTGCTCCTGTCAGAATAGTATACCAATTTTAACAGATTTTGCAGGATACTTTTTAGTATAGAAATATAATCCTTTTATATCTGTAGATTTCAAATTTTTACTCCAAAATCTTAACTGTCATTAGCATGAGGGTATTGATTGGAAAACAGAGATGCAAAAGACAAAATGAATCTCTTTATAGTAATGAAGTAGAGCAGGAAGTCCAGAAGTGTAATTTACTTAATTGAAGCAATAATTCAGTGTCCTACCTGCTGAACAGCACTCTCATGAAAGAACAGCTGCAAGAAGAATAAAAACAACAACAAAAAGAAAAATTCATGTGAATTTGCAAGAAAAGCCCTGTGTTTACAGATTACTTGTTTACAATCTAAGGACTGAGCTTTAACGGAAATGCAAGGTGAACTTTATATAATCTTGAGTATTTATGTGTCAAGAAATTTAAAGCGCTATAGGTTTAAAAAAATAGTCGCAGGGTTACCACTTGGGATTTTGCAAGCCAAAGAAGCACCACCATGCTATGGCACCACAGCATCCTCTCCAGTGCTACCAGCACTTTCCATTTCCGTGGAAAGCTGTACTATGCTGTCACTGGAGAATGAGCAGCGCTGTTATTTCTCTAGGGTATACAGCAGGTTTTGTTTTCCCCACAGAGCAAAGCTGATAGGCAGAGCTTTCAAAGGGGAACAGGTCCCAGCTCTCCCCTGTTCCTCTCATGTCACAGCACTGTGATGGGATAGCAAGGATCAAACATAAAGGAGCTTTCAAATAAACATTGCTCACATTCATAAAGGCGTATTTACCTCATTCTGTCTAATTTCACCCATACAGAAGCTACCCAAAAAACCATAAGGTTTAACCAATCTTTTGAGCCTGAGGACACAAAACTGAGTGGTGAGCAGAATCCAGGCAGACTTCTCAAAAGCTTTTTAAGTCAGGAAACCGGTTCACTTCCTTCTTTTCATCATGAATGCACAATCAAACATATCTATACACGCTTTAGGATTTTTTCTTTAATGTGGTTATTTGCTCAGGAGAAAACAATGCTTTGAGCATTACTGCAGTTCAGATAATAATGTCCAGTTCAAATCTTTAAATCATTTCCTTTCAAAACGTATTAGCGTTACCATGACTTTTAATAGTCTCTCAGATCCAGTGCTCCACTCAAAACAATAAACAGAGCAACAAAACCTCTTCAGTAGCCTCTCTTGATCTTTGTATAGAATAAATTTGTCGCTATTTTAACAAGCAGATTCCACAGACCTGGAAGACAAATTTATAGAGAAACATAACTTAAGCATAATTTTACGTGCCCACTATGGAAAAGAAAATGAATGGTCCGGCTTACCACTTCATGAAAAAAATGTTGGAAAGTAAATTAAATAAAATATGTTTCAATTTTATTTAAGTGACTTGCCAACACTGGACGAAAAGCATTAGATTTTTAGTTTTCTCTTACAGCTTTATAACTAAGATATAATTTGTATTAAAACAGATATAATTTCCTGATTTAAATAGCTAAGCTGCTTCATGCTTTGTACTCACCCTTTGTGGTCGTGTTCTAAAACATTATAATCATTTTCATTGGATCCAATTCTACTATATCCATAAAAACCCAGGAAAGTAAAAAAGCCCAAAGAAAACAAGCTAAAATAGGCTATCCTAAAGTGTACTTCTTGTATCCATAGTCAATGCAATGCTGCTCCAAGTCACTGCTATGCTGTGGAGCCACAGTGCCTACAAAGCAATTCAGCTTACACCAGAATTTCACAGACTCAGTACTTGTCTTTTGGTTACACTACCAGGTGTGTGCAGCCAATCCAAACTCTGAAAACACTGAAAATACCAAAGAAGAAAGGCTTATACTTGTACCATGGTATTTCAGCTTTACAGACACTTAGCTAAAGAAATGATTGCCCCAAGGAAAACTACTCCAGTGCTTAAAATGAGAGTCTTTATTTCTTTATTCCTAAAACTTGAGAACTGTGGAGGTAGGAATCCCAGAGGCAACTGGAGATCGTCCCATTCTTTAGAGACAACTTTTTTGCTTGGAACACATAAATATTACTTGGGAGTTTTCATCAAAATCTGTGTTTTCTCTCTTTATAGTCACCTATAAATACACATTTGCTGATAATATTACCAAGAATGACTTGTGGTTAGCAGTAAATATGAAAAAGACACATCTGCTGTAAAAGATTAGTGAAAACAGATGCAATTTCTGAGTGCAATTTCCTATCAGTGTGGTTAACTGAACTTAGACACCACGAATGAGAAAATTCTTAGGTCAGACAATTAGGCAAATCAGGTTTTATCAGCTTTATAAGTTCTTAAACCAATTCTAATACAAGAACCTTCTGGTGATGGAATTCCAAAAGCACATAAAACTAACTTAAAGCATATGGACAGTCCCCACTGAATAGAATTGTTTGCATGACCGAAGATGATCATATCTATGCTTGCACAATCAGAACCTAAACTGAAAACAAAGATGTTCTGATATTCCTTCCATTAAGTCAAAGGCATTGGTTACCTAAATAGATGTCTGGGATTTTTTTTTAAAATAGGAGTGTCAACAACTGCTTAAATGCATGATAACAACGATCAAAACTTTCTTTCTTAAAACTCCCATTTTTTTTTTTCATACATAAGAAAATTTTATATGGAAAAGTACTGTCATTGACATTTAGGTCTCAGACAGATGCACACACTACTTGTGCTGAACAGAGTCAAAATGTCCAAAGATGCAATAGAAGGCACAACTCTGGTCTTGGCTGTTACCTTCTGGAAATCAGCTCTCAAAAACATTCAATCTCTTCAAGTTTTTCAAGTTTCTGTCAGTATGTTGCATTATAAACACAAGGTAACATCCCAAGAAGTTGACTAGGCATGAATTCCCAAACCCTGACTTTTCAAAAGAGCACGCGTTTTAAAAATGTTTTCTTTTGAGAACAGTAAGACAACTAGACAGAGACATTGACCATTCATGTTAACTCCAACTGAGTCACTCCTTGGTCCCTTCCGAATTCTTGGTCTGTCAGCATCCCAAAGTTTTGATTACTCCAAAGAACAAAACAATGAAATGTCATAGAAGTATTGTCCATTTCCATACAGAAAATTATTTACTGAATATAACCATTATTAACTAAATTGTAAGCAAGCTACTACATCAAATTATTTTTAAAACCTTTAACTAATAACTGGTTAGATAATTTCACTGTGTTATTTTCCATTCATTCAAACAGTGGGAGCTAAATCCACAACAGTGAATGCAACACTCACAATTACAAGTATTTTTGAAGCCAGTGTGACTACTCTCATGAAGCAGGCAGGACTCGGCACTTCTGTACTGATACTCAGTGGTGTTCCTACTAAAAGGACATTAAAGCTGTTGGCTGTCTTTAAGATACTAAAGCAGCCTCTTGACTCATAGGCATTCTTTCCAAAAAGTCATGTCAAATGGCAGTATCTCATTTCTGCCTTGTAATTGCTTGGCTTTGGGGTTTTCTTAATGGTTTGGCAATTGAGGCTACACATACACATTTAATTTTCACTAGGGATTATCCTTAGGCATGTGCTTATAGACTCTGTTGATCTCAGCTTCTTAAAACTAATTTTCATGTCTTTAGCCTTACTTCTAACAACACTAGAGCGGGGCAGGGTCATTCACTTGCATGTCATCCCCTTTTCTTCAGGCTAACATAACTGGAAAATATCAAGCTATGAAAGCTGAAATTTGACCTTCAAGCAGACCTCAACAGGTAAATCCCAAAAAAAAAAAAGGAGGGGAAAAAAAAAAAAAAAAAAAGAGAGATCACATTTAAAATCATAGCTGGAAAGGTCCATAGCTGCAAGACCAGTAGAATCCAGCCCAGAGGAGTATTTCAAAACATTTGTATTATGTTTTATTTGTAATTTGTTTTACATCATGTTCAGGTAGTCTAAGAGCACCAGCCAACAGGAATGTATTATTCAGGTCCTCTCATCTCTTTGAGCTGCAAGAATGCACCCACTTCCAGAGGAAAAGCAGGGTGAAATTTATCAGACACAGAACCAGATGTTAAGAGTATGCCATCATGAACCATTGGAAGAACCAGGAATAAGTACCAATTCTTTAGCAAAATCTATACACAGTAAATATGCAGTGTCTATGGATGTGGGCTTTACCAGTCATTGTGCACAAACCAGCTAATGGCACACAAATATCTGTTTTTCAGAAGCAGGTTTGACATGCATTCTTTAATACTCCATCATTATTCAAAGCCAGGTCCTTGATGTCTAGGAAAGAAAATGTGAGGAAGCAGCGGAAATAGACCAAATATCTACTGAAAGGGAAGGTTATGTGCTGACAGTAAGAGCTCTTATGTATATATTAATTTTTGCTTTGTCACACCAGCAAGACAACAGAACAAAGAAGCAAAGGGGGAAATTACTTCAATCATATTCCCTCAGAATTAATTTCCTTTCAAAAATTGGTTTCTGCCTAGGAGGCATAGGTTAATTATTGAAAATGCTGGTGATCATTTTTCCCTTCACTACCTCATGCTAATAGACTGCAAAGAAGGGGAAGCCAAACAGCATTTCTTTTTGTTTTCTTTATAAATTGCACTTACAATTTCATCTTTCAACCGAAACAACAGTAATTACACTTCATTACTCGTATCTGACTGACAATCTGCCTGTAAGCAAAAGCACATTATTCCAGTAATTTGCAGATGACCCTGTGAGTTTTATTAACATCTATTGTATTGATAAAAAGTTGTTTTTCTACAGTCACAAAGGCTGAAAGCTGCAATAGCTTCAATAAAAAATACATTAAATGACAACTGGCAAAGTGAAATGCAGAGCTGTATAGTTATATTTGAAACAATATTGAAAATATTATTACAGGTCAAAGAGTCTGAAAAACATTTCCATCCATGTGTAACAGTTATAAATAGACGAGACCATTTATTTTAGCTAAAGAACAACACCACTATTTCATGAAAATCTCCAAAGCTTCAGAATATGGTCTTTATCTTCACAGGAACAACACTGTTTGGGCACTTTAACAAAGCTGGAATTACGCTGAAATGTTTGATTCTGGAAAGAAAACTTGAGCTTTGAGTTCTGGGCAAGGACCTCTCCTCTGTTTTCCATAGAGGGATCATAAGATAGACATAACAGCTCATTCAATCCCATGCTCTGCTTGGGGATAAAAAGTTTCTTGCTGTAGCACCAAACTGAATCTCTTCATCCCAGCTATGGAAAAATGTCATCAAGCAATGCCCCAACAAATCCTTCCTTCCCCATGGTTAAGGAGCTAATGGGTGCCCCACGGAGAAACAAACTGTGCCCAGACGACCCTGACACTCCTGACATAGCTCCATGAAAAAGGATACAGAAGCACAGAGCTACTACTGCAGATCCCCAAAAAGATCCTCTTAAACCTGCTAAAGGGACATGAATAGTCAGAGATATTCAAGAAAATCAGAGAAAATTAAATTGAGATCGCAGAGAGTCATGGAAAAAAGAGGTGAATACAGTTTTGTAAGAAACTGAAAGGCAGGAATTTATACTTTTGTTTTGTATAGAAAACTGAGAGAGACACCATTTGTTAGTAACAAACTGAGTCTATAAATAAATATGATTCTATAAATATATTTGCTTAGACCAATTTTAGTCAGGTCCTGAAACAAACAAAAGTATGCCTCATGGGGAAAGGTAGATATGGACATGCAAAGCCCATAATAAAAGAAAATTAAAAATTGTGAAAATATTTTGGTTTGACATTATAAGTAATATATTTTACATGATTTGCTTTGATTTGATTTTGTCTATGTATCAAGTAAAAAAAAAGTGTTTTTTAAAACAGAGGGTTTTTTTTAAAAACCTTTAAAAAGGTTTTTTAAATGCTAATCTATGGTCCTATATAAAGATTGAAATAATTCAATATAACTCAAATATTTCAACATGATCAAAATAATTTTCCCTATACAAAAAAACCCTAAATCAATACATACCTATAATCAAGATTTAATTGTATCATAATTTGTCAGAGCAAGACCATCACGACATTTTTATCAGTGATATTAAATGGCATAGTTCAAATGCCATGTGTAGCTTTAAAAAATGACTCTAACAAAAGGTTCTCCTATTCCAAAGGGTAATATTATAGCTACATTTGTCTTTCTTTTTACGATATAAATTGTCACTGTGATTTACAGCTCCATTTGCAGCTCACTCCCAGTTCCTATAAGATATGTTAATAAAATACAGAAGAATTACTAACCTGTAGTGTTGGCAATTCCAAGAGAAAACTATTTATATTACAAGGATCCTTCCAAGATATTTCAGAACATCATATATGGTTGACTAACAAAATCTGAAAAATTTCTAATTAGCTAAAGTTACTTTCACTAATTAGGTGATTTAATTATTCAGCTGGCATGTTTTAGAGAAAACTCATCAATATCCTTTCATCTAGTCTGCAATTTTAAAAAATAAAGATTGTTCATTCTGGCTTCTTCTTTCTTCTGTGAGTAGAATTAGACATGACAACTTTGTTTCTCAGCTATTTAGATTAACATATTATTAAGCATATTCTTATTCTTCAATAGTAAAAGATGCTTTCACACACATGAAAAATGTGGTGACTAGAGGATACGTAGAAATTACTTTCCTCCAACTTTCGACACACTTTCATGGCAGTAACTTTTTAAACAAGATTATTAACTCTATTATATTCCTATATATAGGAATGTCCCACACCTAGGGACATGGCAGATTCTCTTTAACTGTGAGTGCTTTGTTTTAAGCTATACAGTCTTACATAAACAGAGCTTTGGATAGGGGTAACACTGTAATGAAATCTGATTGAACACAGATGCCAAAGTAAATGAACGTAACAGTCCTTTCTGGCCCAATAAAGCATGAAATTGTCCCACTAATTCTCTTTTCATCTGTAACACAGTAGATTTTGCAGAAACAGACATTACCTTTTGCAAAGAAGGATGCCAAAAGACAAGAAGGCTCTTCACCTTTCTGGCTATGCTGCCTCAAGGCATCTCCAAAGGCCTCACCCTGGTAAGGGAAGGGCCAGGGCCGGCCCTGCACACTTTAGCATTCCACAGATGCATCAGCTGAGCATTTAGCAGAGATAGTCCCAGCACGGGTGGTGGCCTCGATACTCACTGCAGCAGCCAAGGATCCTCGAGGCTGTCCTGAGCTACCCCTGGGCATCCCTCTCTGCCAAGGTGACTCTGAGAGCACCAAAGAACAAGGACGCCCCAGAAAAACTGAACTGGAGCTGGTACTGAACACACAGGCATTCCTCAAGCAGGCTCAGGAAATAAGGTATGAAGCACCAACGAAAATAAAATGTATTTCCTGACGTAGATTTTGCTCACTCAACTCAGTGACCTTTTCTTTCTAGTATCATTTGCATCCATTCTCATAGGGGACATGTTTTCAGTTATTTACACTAGAAAGATTCAATTGGAAGATTACAGTTACGTACACAATCTGCAAACTATCACAGCTTTCAATCAATTTACCACAAATAAGCTATCTGTTGAAACTTTAATCTCATGTTTGTAAAGAAAATTGAATTTGAGCCCTAAATTCCACTGAAATCCACTGAAAGTTGGGTCCCTTGACTTCCTTAGTCTCCTTGGGAAATCTTAACCTCAGTTATTAAATTATTCTGACAGAGGGAGAGAGAGATTGACAGGGAGGTCCTCAAGGAATGATACTGGAACTGCTTGGAATAACCACGATTTCAAGTGTTACCAGTGGTCTCTGCTGCTGTCAGAGCTTTTCCAGGTCTAATGAAAATTGATCTGGCATCTTTCCACTCTATGCAAGTTTTCTACAACATGTGACAGAAGAGATGTGTCTTCACACACTGTTGGATCTCTAACTACATGTTCAGATTCATACTGATGAATTTCCCAACGTAACAAGTGGGGTGCTCATAGAGAGAGAAAAAGAGTAAAAATGTCCATCACCAAAAATTTAAACACCTAGTACTCCTCCAAAGAGCAAATAAAAAGCACGTAATACATTTCTATACTGCATGTTATACTAACTGCAATTGTTATCCACTGTAGTGCTATATTGTCAAGAGGTTAATTTATGCCAGTACAGACTGAGTTTCAACAGAGCACTCACAAATATTTATTAAACACATACATTTAAAGGTGCAGTGCAAGCCTCCATTTGTCTCTTGTAAAGTGACTGGTTATAATGTGAAAGTGAAAAGAATCAAAAGCAGCACTAGCAAGAAGGCTCTTAAATTTTCAATTACTGTTTAAATAATACTTGCTTCTAACAAACTCTGTAAATAAAAACACAATGTACAATAAAAACACTGCCTCAAGAACAAAAATCTATCACATTCCCTTGAACTAAAAATGTTATATAAATTATTTACAGATGCTAATAGAATATGCTTAGATCCATGTTTACCTCATTACACAGATAATTGTTTCTGACACATTCTTATCCCTAATCTAAATTGCAAGTCTCTAATAAATTTCAAAAAAACATCCCAAGATTACAAGTCTACTTCTGCCATCAGCGGTGACACTATATTCAGACCACAAATGGCTCAGACACAACAAAAGCTAAAAAAGGGTCTTTGCAAAACTTTTGAGAAATGCACACCTTCATCTCCTGTAACCTCTTATACAGGTGAAGTTCTTCAGCTGCTTTTATAAAGTATATCATGGTACCACTCATACACAGAACACAGGACTCAAAACATCGAAAACATCACACAGTGAATTCAGCTTTGAGATCTCTCGTAGTAATTTCCTTTTCCACCACGCAGCTCACCTGCTGCATGCGTAAGGTCACCACATGTTACACTGGAGCAACATGTCCTTGCCTAGAGGCCAATTCTAGCCCCCAAAACTGTGTAAACCCTTATCAAACACATCATGGCTGCTTCATTTGTGCTCCTAAACACCATAGCTACTTTGTAAGTGCTTTGTAGAGATTTTCAGAGCCAGAGAACGCAGCCAGAACCAAGGCTCTTGCTGGTTCAAGCGCATTTAAATCACCATCTGCTAACTCATAAAATAAACAATTCAGGCAAATGCTTCTTTCAGAACACAAAAATGATAGTAACACAGCATTATGCTTTTCAAACACTAAAACTGTTGGGAAAAGATTAGCAACTGAAAGATCAAAACAGTGCAGTGACAACACCAGCAGAGATGCAGCAGCAGAATCAGACACTTGTTTGTAGCTAACACAGCTGAATAACCAAACTACAGTGTTGCTCCTCAGTTTCACACCTGTGAAACTGTGTAGGTAGCTCTAACAGTATGCATCTCCTTTGCCAGTGGAGAAACAATTCCGAGGCACCGCTGCAGGCTTTTCTCCTCAGGATATATAGCACACAGCTGATGGACACTGCCTTCCCTAGCCACCTTTGTGAATACATCCATTCATTTCTGTTGTACCTTTACAAATGTCCATAGAGAAAATATTTGGACACAGTAATTTTGTTTGTTTCCATAAAATCACAGAAAATATGTAATGTTTCAATTATAGAACTGACTCAGAAGATACACTAAATAACTATTTGCATAGTTTTAAAAGAAAACAAAAAGTAAAAAGCTTAGATCACACTATGTTCTCCTTTACACTGATGCCATACAAGAAAAGAAAACCCACAGAAATCAATGAAATGTCTTCAGATTGACACAGGAAGAAACAAAATTAGAAAACAACCGTCTCTTCCTTATTGCCCAATTTCAGGAATATCCTGAAGACTCTTGGGTGGAAAATAGGAGCACCAATTTGCGGAACTATTAAGCACCTAGCTATTCAGTAAGCTCACCTGAATAATATGTTTTATGTGTTATGTTTACTGTTGCTACTTTATTCCACTCCAAAGATAAGAAAAAATAGGTGGCTTTCATCTCTGTAGAGTTTTTCTTCTAGGAAACAAATATTTGCAACAATTCTAAAATACTCTAGCTATTACTACTGACTGGTTTGTTTAATCTCCTTTCCAAACTCCTCCACTGGTATGGCAGCATTGCACAGTTTCACAGAGGTCCTCCTGTGCCACAGGCCAAGGATGTCATCACTCAAACAATACAATTTCAGGTATCCGTGGCCAGGGAAGAGCTAAAGGAAGGCCCAACGATCAAAGAATGGAGCTACTCCCCCTCCTGCATTTATAATGCACAAAATAAAACCAAGCTAAAAGCACAGGCACAGGCAGCCCTGTGACAGTGGAGATACTGATCTCTGCAGAGACTCATCAGCTTTACTTACGAGGAGGAAGAAAAGCCAGGCTTGAAAACAAGCCCTCCCCTACTGGTGGGCTCCAACACTGGTTCCCTTTAGCACTGGTGTGTGGTGGTATTCTGTCTTGTGCCTTCACACAGCTTTCAGCTAACGCTTCCACAGGATCACCTACTTCCATTTATTGCTTTTTCTAAGAAATAGAAAGCATTATTCTGTCTTCCTATTCTATTCATTTCTAAATGAAAATTCTTTGACCTTTCATTGTAAGAATAATGTATTTGGAATCAAAAGAAATACCTTATTGGATTGTAACATCCATCTCCCTATGTACTACTCAGTAAAAGAACAGCACTTAATCTCAAAGGTTATTCAACACGATTTTTTTTTTTTTAGATCAGATTCATCATCGCAATATCCAAAAGCAGATTACAGACACTGTTCTTGAATATAATTTTTCCTGGTTTTAAGAAAAGAAAATGAAATGTTTGAGGTAAGGGAGAACAATGTGTTTGGCAGGGTCCTGGGGAGATGTCTGCTTGTCTGTTCAAAATGCAAGGAGAGAAACTGCTACTGCAAAGGAAAGAAAGGGAGCATGTCAATGATGAGGGGTGACCAATCCCTATTATCTTTTCTTCATTTATCACTTTATCATTTGATAATTTCCAATACTTAATACTGTGTAAGACCAAATGGCTTTTATATTTGGCTTCTATTCTACAAAAGCAGCACATTTCTGAATAATGTATTACAATTCATTACAACATAACCCAGAAAATTTATATTTACAAGTGTGTAAGAAGCTTATCAATAGATAATGTAACCGTTAGCTACAGTGTGGGAGTTTCAAACAGTCGCAATAGTAGAGGGGAAAAAACCTTTAGAGAAAATATTCCACTGAAAGACTTGCAATGAGGAAGTCATCGTTCCAAATACAATATTAAAGAAAAATCCTCTCTTCCAAAATATTAAAAATACATGAGCTATTCAGCTAAACACCTCTCATTTCTGACTAAAGGAATGAAAGTTTCAGGCAGTTGTTAAAAATTCAGACGTTTGTTGCAGCTGCCTCTTCCGTGGCTCAGACACCGTGTGGGGTTTCACCCCCATGTGTGCAGGCTGCTGCCCTGGATGCTTCCGACAGCTACCCTCTTCCCGGCTGTCCTGGCTGTCCCGGCTGCCCCCTTCCATCCCATGAAAACGGGCGGAACACAGACACGCTGCAGACCTGGCATGAACCCCGCCCTGCCAGCCGTGGTGAGGGAGTTCCGTGTCAGAGCAGCTGGAGGGACGCTCCGTGCCACAGCCACAAAACCCGGGAACCCAGCACCAGGGAAGCGCAGCAGCAGGCACCCACAGCACAGCGAAAGGAGCAGCGCGGCCACAGACCCCCCTCCAGGCAGCACATCACATGAAAACACATCTGCTGCTCACAAAAGCCAAGGGACAGCCCTCAGGGAAAATAGCCTCCAGATCCAACTCAAGTCAGCGCTAAACTAGCACTGCAACGCCCAGCTAACGCTGGACTCGCTGATCTTAAAGGTCTTTTCCAATCCAAATGATTCCACGATTCTATGCACCAGACATGTACGCTATTACATCAGCAGTAACAACGTTCAGCTGGGGATTCCCAGAAGACTAAGGAAACAAAAAGCTGTGCACGTAAAAATCCATCAAAATGGGAAAACCCAAACGTTTCTGTTCAGCTTTCTTCTTGTAACAGAAATAATTATCAAAGGCTGTGACCTCAATCCAGTACTTTCAATTTATTCCTTGGAGATAGTATAGATTAATTACCTTGTTATGCAAGTCCTGGGCGATACGCTAATCTGCAATAAGAATACTTTAATCACAAAAAAACTGCGCTAACAGGCAATTAGTGGGAAAAAACACAATATTAACTGCAATGTGATATGGAAGTTTGCTCCCAAAATGGAATAATAAAGCCATTTATACAGATAACCATTAACAGAAGAGGTGACATACGGATATCTAAACACAGGCAATATCTAAACAAAACTAAAGTTTGTAGATTACAACTCAAACTGGATTATATTAGTGCTCCTGCACAAAGAGTAGATCATCATAGACCTCATCCTTTTATTAACACACACTGCTGAAACCCATCAGGGAAACATTCATAAATATAAAAACATGAAGCCTGAAGCCACAGAGCTGGTATTCTCACGAGGAGCAAATGGAAAAAGTAACCCTCTCCAGCGTACCAGAGTCTAGGTATGTCTTGAATGATGTACTAGAAGAAAACAGAAGCAAAAGTTACACAGAGAGTGATTTTCAATCAAATGGGATTTTACTTGTATTTTCCACCCAAGAATGAATGGAAGTCGAAATGAATAAAAATTGAGGATTAAATAGCAAAATGCATCTCAAAATGTCAACCTATGCAAATAAGTATACACTGACAGCTAAACACTCTTCCATCAAAAGTAGTTTTGTAATCAAACTCAGATTAATAAAAATTATACCTGCCCAAAACTGTTTTCACAATGGAAAAAAAAAAAGTTTATTTCTCCTTAATTAGTTTGGTGACTGGAAAAATGTTTAATAAATGACATGCCTTTCCATTACTTCAGATCACCTAAACAAGTGCATTACAAAAATCCCAAGAGGCCTTGTTATCTGTTTTAAAATGAAAAAGCTTTACAGATCAGACCTTGCTCAGTATCAGGTGTACCTCATTACCTTCAGGGGGAATGTGCCACACTCAGTTGTAATTTATCAACTTTTCTGGAAAGCTTTACTAAATCTAATATTCATTAGGTGCCAGGTTTGAGAACCACAAGAGCAAAGCAGCAGTAACCTACCACGACTCTGGTCCCTGACATACCAAGCACAAAAGCATTAATATTACTTAAACGCCTCCAACCCTCCCTTTCTGCTCTGACTGTGCTTGCTGTCGAGCTAATTGCTTCTCTCCTCCAGCACAGCTTATCGTGTCTGCCCTGCTGCAGAGCAGCCAACTTCATGTTTTCTAAATGGGATGACAGTAACTCTGATTGCTTCAGGTCTTTTCAGGGTTGCTTGTAAGACAATTGAAATGTTTTATGCAGACTAAGTTATCTTCTAATTTTTCTTCATCTGAAGTTTTCACATTAGGAAATGAGCTGAATTACAAAACTCAAAATCTCTGTGGCCTTTTTAAAGAAAGTGCATCAATTACAAAGATGAATAGGCAAGTCTCGATATCAGCTGACATCACTATTGTGAAACATGAACATTTGCAGGACTTAGAAGAAGGACTTATTTAATATAAAGATTAAGTACTAAATAATCTAGGAGATATGAATGACAATTAAGTTTATCAAAATAAGATCTCGGAACTGATGGCACTGACTTGTGCTCTACTATTACTTACTTGACAATCCTACATAAGAGGATTACTGTCTATTTTGGCACGATGTATAACGAGAGTATACGGCACATCACCAAGGGGTTGTATGAAGAGGCTGCCTTGTATCATCACACCCACACATATTCTTCAAGTCAAATCTCCAACATCAGAAAATCACCAGCTGTCAGTTCCCTGAGCTCCATACCATTTTGTTACTCAAGAAAATTAGGGGAAAAAAGCAAAAAGGACAAGAAGTCTTTTTAACAGGAGTGCAACCCAGACTAAATTAAGAGCAGAATTGCTGTATCATTCTTTGGCCCCCGTGAACATAAAAAAACCCCATGTTGCTCCTCACACTGTATCCTGATTCAACAGAAAAGCAGCAGACAGCAGTCCTAAGAGCATCCAGAGACTGACAGAATCACAAGGGTTACACTACCCCTTCTTTTATAACGCTGTGTTACTAATTCTAGCTCCAAACAGTCCATGAAAACCAGGATAAACCCAGCACTAGAAGAGTTGCTTAGCCCAGTGGTTGTATTTTGAAGAAATCCTAATGCTCAGACCACACAGTAATTGATCTGAGCATCTTATTAAACTAGACAAGGGAAATGTACTACATTCCTAATATACTGCACCATTTTTTTCCTGTAAAGCACAATTCAAACAAAATGCAGCTGGCTCAAAGTGTAGGATGCCTACCTGCTAATATAAACCTTATGGCTATCAAACTCTTCTACCACAACCACTCATCAGTTCTCTCACTGTCTGTACTAGTTACATCTACTCCTTCTAGAGGAAAATGGTCAACCTTGACCCAGCAGTAAAAGATTTCAGTATGCCAGCTTGGTCAAACCATGAGATGTTATTTCTCACATATCCTGAAACTGCAACACACGATCAATCCCTTCCTCTGTCTCTGTAATACTCAAGGTAAGTATAAACACAATACAAATCTGAGAATCAAAACATGGAGTTTTCTTGAAAGTGTGGCACTGCATCAGACCTATGGTAAGCTCTTCTTTCTGTAGGATTTAAATTTGGAGTGTGGGGATGCAGGGGAGGATGAAGAGGGGAATAAGCATGAAAGGAAGTTAATTATAGATATATCTGATAATACATAGCCTCTCTTTCACCTTATCCAAATACTTAAAATTTATTATTAGTTACAGAAAGGAGTAATAGCTGCTCTAATGACAGTGTAGGAACTCTTAAAATTATGTTAGTTCATACATTCCTCCATTTTTATCTGGTTAATTCAGTCTCTTATCCTTAGTGAAGCTGAGAAGGCATACATGTACCCAAGGCTTCTGACTCACAGGGCTTAAAAGCTCTTTTCAATTTCTTTCCCATTAGCTGGCCTGGCAAATATTAGTCAATAAGTTTTACCTGATTTCTCATAGAAGGCTGATCTTCTTTTAATCATCACAAATGCATGGGGGCAGTAGCCTTAAACATTCTTTTTATTTTGCCTTTCAAGGCCACATGCATTCCTATCTGCTGTCTGTGTCCTACTTGCTTCTGAGTGTCCAAAGCTAGTGCAAATAACCATAAATTCAGTAAGAACAATAAATGACCCCATCTAAGCAAAAATCAATTGCTAACAAACATCAAGTAAGACAAGAAGCAAAAACTAATGAGGAAAAGTCTTTTTTTTTATACTTCTCCATAGGTTCAGTCACAGAGGTACTCCTAAATACAGAGGGCATTCTGAGAAGTGCTCATCTTCCTCCTTCCAGAGGTTTTGGAGAAGCCATAGGAGTAAACAAGTGGATACTACTGCCTACTTTGCTTCTGCAGTCAAAGAAATTCACACCAGCCACCTCTATCCCTGACATTATAATCACAATCTCATTAAACTGTTCGGTCATTGAGGTCAATGACTATATAGAACTTCTACATACCAAAACAGTGCAATAGCTACTTAGGAACTGTAATTCAGAGTACAGCTCTTCCTTCAAGCACTGATTCAGTCCTCAGCCATGCTTTTGAAAAATTATTTACAGTACAGCATTTTATTACAACAACATAGTGCTGAGTTGAGTCTTTTTACTCTCATTGTGTAACAGGATTAATATTTGTCCAGTAATACATTGCAGGTGTGATAACAAACTAACAGTTATCTGTTTCAGGGAACCCCAAAATCCCACTTCTTTGCCTAGGCCTTCCCTAGCAGAAGAAACAGTTTTTTGAAATTCTTATTTTAGGCCAATTATATAACTTACCAGATAAATGCCTACACTGATGCGCAGTTTTTGCAGACTCAAAAAACACATGTGCTATTTTCTCCTGTGACTATAAAAATTCCCTAGGGATACCTTCACTATTTCTGTCACTAGACAGCTGTATTAAATCAAGTTGATATACACTGCCCATCATATTTACAAAAATTACAGACTCTAATATTATGTAAGAAATTTTTTACTTTTTTTAAATGCGAGGATTATTACTGAAGCTATTTGCACTCTAGAAAGTTATGCTCTTCATTAAATCTCTTTTTGACTCACTGGGATGAATTAAGAAGCAGAAACACAAATTTAGATTAAAAAAATCACAAAATGAAAAACTATTTTGCTACTACTTCTTTAATGCCAGCTACTAAAATGGCAGGGACTACTGAATGGCATGGAGAGGCACTTCAGGCAAAAGTGGAAAATGCTGTTCTGTGAAGAAGAAAAGCATGGCAGAAGCAAAGCTTCTCTGTTCTCTGCATCGCCAAAACTCCCCAGCCTTATTAGGGACTTTCCTGCACTCCATAGACACTTACAGCAGCATCTTCAGCCCTTCCCATGGGCTCCACCTGGAACTGTCCTGGGCAGGCACCTCCTGACCAGAGTCCCTTCTGGCTTTGTCCCTCACTGCCTTGGACTACACAAAAAGAGGCACTGACAGTCCCATGCTGCTGGCAACTTAACCTCTTCTCCTTCACTTTTTCTGTGACTTTTTCAGCTGAAGGTTCCCACCTAACCAGCATCCACAGGTTATTCTGCTCATGAATTTCACATGGGTTTGACCTCCGAACCTATGAGCTAATTCCTTTGGAAGTTTTGATGGGAAAGATAGTGTTTTCAGTTCTTACTGAGTCAACAGCTCAGCAGAATACAGCAATTTCTCTTCAACTACAGCAAGAGCTTAACCCACAGCAATGTCAGATAATACTTTTCAGAGTATTTCCTTTAGACATCTGTAGATGCAAATGAGGCTTGCTTGACACATTTCGTTTAAGTAATCACAGGTTAGCAACCACCACAGCAGAGCTCACAACTATTTCCCTGTCTACTCTGGGTTATCTACAAAAATGCATTACTTGAAATGAGTTCTGGGGAAGTCGAGTATTCATATATATTCATTCATTCTAATCTAATCAGAGACTGAAAAAAGGAGAAGTAGAAACCAAGGTGTGATTGAAAGCACTTGGCTTCAGGAGCACACTAGCACCCTTCAGTGCCTACATGACACCTACAACAGCTGTGAATGAATCCAGGACAAACACCAGAGTAAACTACAATTTAAGTATAAAAGAGCAAGTCAGAAGATATCAGAAAATACACTCAGCAAATACATGTTTTATCTGAAATACTCTGACTCTAGAGGACAGGTTAATTAATACAGAAAGAAAAGGGTGCAATCACATGGGAACCCTGCCAGGATTTAATTTTTGTCACTTCAAGTAAGTTGACTGAAAACAGGTAAATATGGAAAGTTGTCACTGATTTACAAAAGCTTGCTAATTTCAAACAACTGAAGAGCTGGTAGCTGATTTCAGAGCAGCTGGATTTTAAGAAAATCAATGCTGAGACACTCCTGAGGATTTCATTCTAATCTAGTAAACATCAAAGATAAAAGGTGCAGAGGGCAACCACCAGATTGAGCTTCTACTGTGCATCGTGCAATGTAAGTAAAGTGTTAATGTCAAGATAAGCAGGGACAGAAGTGGAAACACTAAAAGAAATATCCTGGCAAGCTAATGAAAAGGAAGCAAGCTGCTGAAAAGAAACCTGTCCTGAAAATGGGGAAGAGAATCAAAGATGAATAGCACAGGAGCATACAATTAGTGAACATTACTGCTTTGCAAACACTTCAGGTGACACAACTCATAAATCTGCTTGTTCAAATTACAAGGAAAAAGATACATGCTTTTTTTCTGACTGTATCTCCTTCAAACTGACCACAAAATGTAATTTGCACTAGAGCATGATGCTTTTCCCTGGTGTAATTTGTCTTTGCTGCCAAGTAAGCTGTTTACTGACGTGAGAGTTAATACTTTTCTGATTAGACTATCAAGTCTAATGGCAGCATAAAATAACACTAGAGTTTCTGTGTCTGCACTTCCTGATTTCTCAGGTAAGAACAAATTCCTTGTGGCAGAAAAGAAGGGAACTGGAAAGACCCAGGTTCGTTATCTCTCTCGTTAATGCTGTGCAGTGTCTGAATTTCTGGCCTTGTGACAGCACAACAGATGCCCAAACTCCCAACTGCTCAGCAGCAGAGCAGGACACAGCCCATACATCTCCACACTGCCTAGCATTGATATATTTTTTCCCATCACAGGAAATGTCCTCTTTTTTTCTGGGCACTTGGAAGGAGTTGGCGTATAGATTTGGCTGACTCAGGTGCAATTAGCCTGCATGCGCACTGCAGAGCTGTCTGCTGTCTTAAGTTTGCT
This sequence comes from Oreocharis arfaki, assembly GCA_013398015.1. Classification (NCBI taxonomy): domain Eukaryota; kingdom Metazoa; phylum Chordata; class Aves; order Passeriformes; family Paramythiidae; genus Oreocharis; species Oreocharis arfaki. Next base: position 320,239 of record VZRR01011642.1, read on the forward strand.
AGCTCCAGCCCACGTGCCCAGATTGTCCAACTGAGTTGAGGTAAAAGCACCGCAGTGCTTGAATAAAAGCATGGACACCAGGAATCAGAAAGCCAACCGAGTTTGCTCCCTGTGCAGAGCTCACACTTCTAGGGCTTTCCCTCTTCCAACCGTAGTATTTCAGAGCTTTCCGATTACAGCCCTAATGAGTCCCAGCATCCCTGCAGCTGCTCAGGGGGTTGCAGACACCCCCTTGGACTTGGAGCTGAAATTCTGACAGCTCTCGTGACGATTCACAGGATGAAAGGTGACCAGCTTGCCCTGCCCTCAGAGTCCATGTGGCACTGCCCCATCCATCAGCAGCTGAGTCAGAGCTAGCGCTTACTTTGACCCTTCCAGTCAAGAGCAGCAGCAACCACCAGAGGGGAACAGCTGAAGTATGCGCCATTTTTGCATGGTAGCTTCTCGACTGTTTTCAAAATTGCCTCCACACTGAATAAATAGGAAAGGCATGTAAAAACAACAAAAAAGGAAAACTGGGTTCATTCTTCACAAGAAACAAGAGCTTTAAAAGTACTATCAGGGTAAAAAAGACTTAGTAGGATTAAAAAGAGAGCATGAGAGTTTAATATGATTGAGCTACTTTTCTGTTCTTTTAAAAACCATGGATAAATTCCACTCTTTTACTTTATTCTAAAAAATCTGAATTTTTAGATGCTGGCGTTCAGGATGAAACAGAAGGCTGAGACTTGTTTATATAATTCCCTGTATTTCCTGCACAACCAAGACAGAAACCCACGTATCTTTGAATGACAGTACAGAGAAATCCAGTCTCCTCTCTTTCGACTGCATAAGCACTTTCACAACAATTAAGTCCTCCCAGCTGAGGCAGCCACTGAAAGAAAGTTAAGGGAAAATGGATGAAACACAAAGCATCTCTAATCCACCTGCAACAGGAGTAGTTACAGTGACCCTTTAGAAAACAGTCGGGGTATACAGCAGACAGCTAAAGTTTCCAGCCCCCAGGTAATCAGACACTAGATCCCAAGCCTTCAGTTCCTGGCAAAAGCTACAAAAAAGCTGTTACTTAAAGGCCACTTTCATGTCTAGGTTTCCAAGCTGCTCCGGGACTACAGCAGGTGGAGACACTTGTCTGCACAAACCAGCCCTGCAGCTGAGCTTGACAGAAAAGGGAGCCGCTCTCCAAGAAAACACTATTCCCAAGCTCAAGCGGGTGAAAAGGGCACTGTCAACCTCAGAAACAAAATGCTAACCATTCTGACAAATGCTAAGCAAGGGAAACAACTGGGCCTGGGAATTCAATGAGTTTCAGAACCCTGGATCCAATCCAGTTTTTGTCCTGTAATATGAAGAGAAAGAGACATCAGGGAAGCATGTGCCTAAGCTTCTTCTTGCTCCTAAGAAGGGCAAAGTGCATTTTGCCAGTTAGTAGAAGTGATGCTTTGTCAATACAGCTGCTTGTGAACAATGCCACAGCTCATGGCAAGGACGCAAATGGAGAGATGCAGAAAGCATCCCTAAGGGACACGACACTGGCAGAGCAACTGAAGATATATCACTCACAACATTAAATCCTGCAGGCAGGAAACTTCAGAGCAAAGGCTGCCCCCCACTCTTCATTGAACTCACTGTACATACACATTGTTTAAACAGACAAAAAAAAAAAAACCAGCTTTTCTAAATGCTTAAGAAAATTATATCTAGGATCACAGTACAAAGAAAAAGTATCAGTCCACCTATGGAGTAGAAAACTAAAGCAGAGAAGAAAAGTAAAATCTTTCTAATTCCTCAATTATATGAAAGGACAATAAAACTGCACAGTGCTACTCTAAGTAATTATTAGGAACTGTGTAGGAACTGTGCCTGCTGCCTGATCAAGATTAAAAAAAAAAAAAAAAGATGCTACAGAGTGTGAGAGAAGCACAATACAGCACCCTCTGAGTGTTAAATCATGTGTGTGAGAAAGCAGTATAATCCATACGCACAAACAGAGCTGCAGTCACTTCACCTGCATCCCAAGATGCTCCCTACCCCCAGCCGAGAGCACAGTGAGCTCAGCCTCCTGCTCGTGCTGCCCAGCCGAGTACAAACAAAACAAGCACGTGTTTCACAGAATCGTGGAATCACAGGATATGCTGAGTTGGAAGGGACCCACAAGGATCATCCAGTCCAACTTGTAGCCCTGCACAGCACCATCCCCAAGAGTCACATCATGTGCCCGAGAGCATTGTCCAAATACTTCTTGAACTCTGTCAGGCTTGGTGCCGTGACCACTTCCCTGGGGACCCTGTTCCAGTGACCAACTACCCTCTAGGTGACAACCTTTCTTCTAATATCCAACCTAAACCTCCCCTGACACAATTTCAGGCCATTTCCTCGGGTCCTGTCACTGGTCACCACAGAGGAGAGATCAGTGCCTGCCCCTCCTCTTCCCCTCACAAGAAAATTGTAGACTGCAATGAGGTCTTTCCTCAGTCTCCTCTTCTCCAGGCTTAACAGACACAGTTACCTCGACCACTCCTCATACAAGTTCCCCTCAAGGCCCTTCACCATTTTTGCTGCCCTCCTTTGGACACTCTCTAATAGCTTCATGTCTTTCTCATATTGTGGTGCCCAACCCTGCACACAATATCCAAGGTGAGGCCACCCCAGTGCAGAGCAGAGGGGACAATCCCCTCCCTTGCCCAGCTGATGATGCTGTGCCTGATGCACCCTAGGTTTGTACAAAAACAAACTGCTGATGGATCAAGTCTCAGTGCATGCCTCTGGATAAAACAAGATGTGGCCCTCTCTCACATAAAGTAAAATCATGTATTTGAGAAATAAGCTCAGCACACTTCCCTTTTACAAGGAAAATAGAGCAAGCAATAAAAGATACTGGAGAACACGCCCCTTTGCTTCAATTTTTGATTCATAAAATCCTGCCTCCTCACAGGCATGCTGTAAAAATAAACATACTCTTTCTGTAGGGTTTACCAACTATAGGGATCAATGCTGAGAAAACCCTTTAGGAAACCATCCTTTTTGGATATCAGGAAGCAGGAAGCATATTCCAAAAGTAAACCAAAAGTGGTCATAAGTTGAATGGTGAGAATAAAATTAAATGCTGGTCAGCTGTTTCCCTGCTTCTAGATGGTCCCTTTTGCTCAGCTAGAAAATTGATACTGTCTCAAAAAGCCTCAATGACCTTGCAGCACCCACATAGAGGATGTGATGCCCTCAGCAGGCTCCAGTTCCTGTCTCCCAGTGACATCCATAACCCCAGAAGCAGCCAGACCAAAATGGATCAAAGTGGCACAAAAATCCAGTGCTTCCTGTGCCAACATCCAAGCAATGGCATGTCACAGAGATCTAGCTTGTTTGGCAGCTGGCTCTGCCCTGGGACCCAGCAGGCAGAGGTGGTGGGTTTCTGACGCAGTATGTGAAGCTACTCCTGCCCTCTCCTTCTAAGTGAGATGTGGAAATAGGGGTAGATTTAACGAGAAGTACAATAAATACAATCCTTATACATATATGTATATAAAGACTTTGGGGAAGTCTGTAACAAAAACATGAGGGGTACACAGAACATCCGTCTGCAAAACACTGGTAAGGAGGTGTTTTCCAAACAGAACATAGTCACAGAATTATACCACAGTAATGGTTTACCTAATAATAGAAACAGCAACCCACAAACAACCCTCATGAAAACGAAGCAGGAGACCAAAATATTTTCAAAACTTGTCTAAATATTTATTCTTTTTCCAGGTTATGAAATGACTTTACCTCCCTGGCTTTCAGCAATTATCTGTACCAAGCCCATTTGAACAGATTTATCCAATTTTTCAGCCATTACCTCATAAAACCTTTATCTTTGCATTTTGTATTTGCAGTTTGTTCCAAAACCTAGGGACAGTCTGCATGAAATTAAACTGAGACACTTCCCTCATGTCGTATCCTAAGCAGCCCATAGTATTCTGGAAACTGAAATAAAACATCCTTAGCACAATGACTGATTTGTCCACTAGTCATTTTGGGGGGGTACTGTTAGAAGCCATTCCTGAATGCTAGAATATTTTCATTCATGCAGTATTTCCGTAAAACCTAATACTGCCTCTCTATGTGTGAATTTTTAGGGTAAATTCCTTTTTTATTACAATACCTACTTGCAAAAAAAGAAAAATATTTAAAAATTATTCAGGCACTACAATGCCACTAATAAAACTTCTAAGTGCCACACTTAATTTTGAAGAACTGCTTTTAAAGGTACTGATACAATCACAAGGCGAACTCACATTCAAGACAAAGTGCTGGATCCCTACAAAAAACCCCACAGTGCTTAGAAAAATCACAGTGTTTTAAGTGGTAGAATTTGACAAGTAGCAGAAACACCATCCAGAGTACGAAACAAGACTCATGAAGTCCAATTCAACTTCAAATTGAATTGCAATTAATTTAACTGGATAAATACTTAAAAGAAGAACCTGCACACATCAGGCAGCTGACAACAGACATGCCATGGTACAGCTGAGCGCAGAACGGAGAGACTTTGGAGAAGACAAAGACCATTAGTGACTGCCCAGTTTTTACATAGTGTGCAACTTCCCTTTTGGATTATCTGTGATTAAGGGAACCAGTTCTTACATTTCCTAGGCACCTGTTACAAACAGGATTTGTTTCCAAGCCTGATGTCACACATTTCTCGAAGTTAGCATCAGGGCATCAAAGTATTGTCAAGTTTAAGGGGCAAGAGGACCCGGAGGTGGCACTGCTTCACAAGGAAGGAACATCCCACAGAAGAGCTCACGCATCCCCGTTTGGCACCTTTGTCCTACTAAAAACGACATAGCACCTTGTAAACTGGCACCATGCCATTCTGACAGATGGACTTAAGTGTAGGCAGCCAAGAGACTATGTATAAGCATCAAATATGTTTTTGGAGAGGAGGACTTCCAGCCAGGAATGTTAAAACAGCTGTCCACATTGAGCTTGCATGCCTACACTTAAGAGGATATGCTATCGCCACTCTAGCCCTGAGCTGGATTAACTTGAAAAATAAATAAGATAGCTTCCACAGCCACATAAGGTGAATTTTTGCAGAATCGGGATTAGTGATACTCAGCGGGGCTTTACTGACCTACTATTAGAGGGCACACTTGTAGGGTCAAAAAGCTCATCAGTTCTGCAGCTCAGTGAACCTTTTATCAGGTGCACACACAAATATACATATATTTTCCTTTGGGAGAAAAACATAGAATGCAATACCAGCATGATTATGAAAAAACATGTTAGTGACCTTCCATTTTGTGTTAGAGGATACTTTTTTATGAATTAGCTGTCCCCACTCAAACATGTCTGCATGACTAGGATCTGTGTCACTGGGCTTTCTTCTCTTTTTAAAACCTCAACTGCCATGGCCCGCTCCGAGACTTTTTGTTAGCTCATGCCCACACACAAACATACACTTTACATTTTGACATCACTTGCATAGTTTTCCCCAGTAATAGAATCACACCAGCTGGAGAACCAGGCATTGCATAACACATGATGTGAGGCGGCAGGCCTGCAGAGCCATGCCTAGGCCACTTCTATTCCATTCCTGCACCTGGCTGGGCTGTCTGCTGCCCACAAATCCCTCTCCTCAAGGACATGCAACATTCCAAACCATTGAGAAGATCCAACAAAAACATGTTTGCTTACATAAACGTGCCAAACAGTGCTCTTTTTCTCCCAAAAACTCAGATTTTACTGCTGCCCCTCAAAAAGTCACAGACTTAAGTCTAAAGCAAGGCAAATTGCAAGTAGAAGTTTCCTCAGAATTACACACTATGTTAAAAATATCAAGATTCCAACAGCAGAAAACATCGCTTCTAGCCCTGAGTAGCTTCAAGACTGAATGGAGGTGATAGTACATTTTATTCCATGTTTAAACACACTTCATGTTCATTTTAATTCTCCCTGTGGTCCCAATCAAATCACAGGCGTAAATTTTTCATGTACACTGTAGCTGGGTGTACTCATCTTTGTTCTAATGAATCACTAAAAATGAACTTAAACTCTACAAGCGTCCTCCCAGTATAGATCAAAGCTGCCTTCGGTGCCTGGCAGGCACAGGGTCACATGGAGTCTACCCAGCTGCTGGTGCCTTTTACCTTTGTTAACTTTGCTGCAATTAAAGTTACCTGAGTCACTTCATTACAATTTCCTGTGCTAGAAGCGCGTCAGTGGTAGGCATCATTTCTCCTGCACAGTGAGGATTTCCCCTCATTGACCTTGCCTTCCCCTCTGTTGAAGAAAGATCTCATCTCACACTGTTCATCTCTTTTACTCTTCATTCTTCACCTACAGCATTTCCATTTCCATTTCTCCCATTTATTTGAGGACCGTGTGAGATCACCCACTTGCAAAAGTTCCAAACTACAATTTAGAAACCTAAGTAACGAGATGCTTTGTTTTTCATACTGCCAATAAAGTCGATGCTAGGTTAATCTTAATTTCCATACCACTTAACCTTTCTCAGATGGGAGAAGAGAGGGGGAAAAAACACTCTGTCAAATACTTCATCATGCAGATTAGCAATGCAGTGAATACTTCTTCCTCCTTCCAAAAACCAGCACTGCCCCAGGCTTTTTCAAGACACTGTGCACAGACTGTGTATGGCTTTAAAACGGTTCAGGGAACAGTCAAATTGCCAAAGAACAGGTCAAAAGGAATAAAAACACCGATCCAGATCACTACTTTTGCTTAGTAAAGTAGTTACACACACACACCACACAAGTGTATTACTTTCATAAATGCATGTTTCACATGGAATTATTATCTCCATGGTTATTGTAAAACCAAAGTAAATTGAACTGCAAATGGTAACGCTGAGTATCCAAAACCCTGTGGCAGCTCTCTCAGCCTCCTAAGTGCCTCTCCTTATTTGAAAACAATTTGAAGGAGTACATCACGTTCATTTCTGACAGAAGCATGTAAGGTGCTAATGCAAAGTCAGAGAGCAGCCAATCTTCTCACACATTACACAAACTATCATGATCAAACTCCAATAAAGTTTAATACCCACATATCTGAGATACCCCTTCCTCTCACCATAGTACAACTCTCAGGAAGACCTGTCTGTACCTGCTAAAAACGTGTGCCAGACTGGACTCTCATGTCGCTGTACCCCTTGAGCTGCCCTAACCAAACTCAACCCTGAAGGTTTTACATGCTGGTTTATTGATGGGTTTTTAACTCTGAGATGCCAGATGATGTATCAATGCCAGTCAAAATTCACTGCTAGTTAAAGGCAAATGAATGCTGGAAAAGTAAAATGAAGCATGCCAAAAATCCCTCAAAGTGCTTACTGAACATTAACATTACAGAGACTTTATGCTAAAGGCACACTAACCAGGATTTAGAAATATAAAGCTTCTGCGTTTGCAAAAAGAAACTTGAAAGGGCACGGCAGATTTTAACACTGCTCTCTGAAAAAGTCACCGGCTACTGCCAAGTGATGAAAAGCTTTAGAGAAGACGACTTTCTCTGCTGTTCTATTCCCTGCGCAGGAGGGTGTGAGCACAACTGCTTTTAGGCACACTGCCTAAAAAGGTGTTAGCTTCACCTGTTACTACTGTTCACCATGCCACAAAACATTTTAAAACAGGAAAGCATGGCAATTTTACTTCAACAGCTCATTTGAGAAGGAAAACTCAGCACAGATGTTGTTCAGCAGGACCAAGGCAGAAGTACCTGTGACCGGCCCCCTCAGAGTGATCTGGGGTTCAGCATTCAAAGTACCCAGGTACTCAAGTTGCCTTACCTAGGTAAAGCGAGGCGTTTTCTTTCTTGACATTGTCATCTAAGTAGGTTGGTCCCAAGGTATAGATGGGTGTCGAGCCCATGCCAATGAGGATTTGGGCACAAATGAATAAAGCTACATAGAGAGAATGGTCATTTCCGCCGGTGTCCTGGATGCAGGCCGACGAGTCCCACTGCTCTTTGGCAGTGCCATTGCCAGCCACGCACAAGCCCTCAGTACTGACAGAGGAGTTCAGTTCCTGGATCTGGTATGGCGGAGAGATGAAGTGAGGTAAGGAGAAGAGCGCAGCGCCCAGGGCGATGAAGAGCCCCCCTACAGCCAGCCAGAGCGGCCTCCGCCCGCGACCCCCGAAGTAGCTGATGAAGACCACCACCACCAGGCTCCCGATGTCGAAGCAACTGACCAGCAGCCCCGACTCCGAGCTCTTCAGGCTGTATCTCCGCTCGATGGTGGTAATGACGCTGCTCAGGTAGCCAGAGACCATGAGGGACTGGATGAAGGTCAGGAAGCACATGCACACCAAGAAGAAGCGCGAGTCCGCCAGCACCGTCCTCAGGCACGCTCTGCCCGGGGGGCCCGCCAGCAGCAGTGCTGGCGGCGGCGGTGGCAGCAGCAGCGGGGGGCCCAGGGATACCCCTCGGCCGGGCGCCGCCGGCTGGCCGCCCTCCGTCTTCCACGGGAAGCTCTCGCTGCCGCTAGCGGCGGAGAGGGTCCGGGCAGCCACGGCGGCGGCGCCCTCGCCCCGCTCGGCCTCGGGAGCCGGTCCCGCGGC